>BSBK01001863.1:615000-1140000 GCA_027943335.1 Chamaecyparis obtusa
AATTTTCATGAAATCAAATATAAACAAGAGACACAGAGTGTCAAAGTTCCTGCCATAGTGTAATGCATTTAGAGCTAAAGAGTAGATGGAATTTGTAGATTGAGGCATTTTCAATTTATAGAATTTTTCTTTAAACTTATATAACAAGTTTAGAAGCAAAAATTCTTTTTTCTTTTCAAATTAAAAGAAAATAGAAAATTGAATTTATTTGAAATTAACTATTAAAAACAAAAAAATGATATTAAAATTCTTTATGGTAAAATGTTAATTCTTGCATTATTATACAATCAAATTAAAGAGCAATGACACATAGAAGAGCAAAGAATGATCAAATTTGCCTTAGTTACTTGAATGAAATTTACACTTTGTATTGAAAGAAATTTAAGATTATGATAATTATATAGATGCACTTCTATACAAGTTTGAAGTATACATTATACATATATTAAATGTGTTGGACCATTATATTCTAAACAAAGACAATATGTTATACGAAATCCATTTAATTTTGCTAAATTTTCTACTAGATATTCTAGCCAATCTAAATTCATAGAAACATTGAATATTTAGTGGTTTCTGATGGAATTTATTGTAACACTTCATGTTCCTTTCCTACATGCCAAATGTAAATAGAGATATCATAGAAAATATCAACATAATTCATAAAATGAGCAAGGGGCTTTATACACTTATATACAATCTAGATGAAGTTATAAGAGTGAACATGTTTGTAACCTACTAAATTTTAGAAACATGGAACATATTAAAAATTTGATACAATTTCACAAATTTATTACCATGAGCAATGCTAAACATGAACAAAATCCGAATCAAAACTTTGTCTGAAACACACAATCTACAAAAGAAGAGTCTTCCTACCACTTAATATATTATTTTGTTTTAGAATATTGTACAACTGAAATTCATCAATAATAATAACATACTGCAAATTTTAAAATAGATAACTAGCTAATGTAACACATGTTAAATTTCATCCTACAATATAATTTCTTTCAAATGAAAAGAATGTAAATACTTCCACATAGATCATATAGTGTAAATTTCCCTGCCTATAGTGTAAATTTTGTGTGAATGGTAATACTATGGATGTATATTATGATTGAAAGTGTGGGAGACATTGAATTTTAGTAAAAGGAAAAGTGAAATTGTATGAAATTTGAAATTAGACAATTTATATATTAATGCGAAAGAATTACATTTACAGTTGCATTTGGGGAATTACATACATTAAAGAAGAATTGATATACGGAACAGATTTTAAAGTGCAAAAAAATTATTTAACAGATCTATCAATTTATGTCTATGGGTATCAAAACATTGTCTTTACCTAGTAGAATAGAATGAAGCTTCTTCCCTAGATCATGTTGATAAGAAAGAGTAGAGCACATTTTCCCTGCAATAATCATTTAATAAGAACCATACATAATATAGTTTGCTAGGTCTACTAGCACAAAATGAAGCTTCTATCCTTGATCATGTTGATAGAAAGACTAGGGCACATTTGGCCTGCAATAATCATTTGAAATGATAAGAACCATGTATAACATTTGATTCACATACCAAATCTATAGGAGCTATCACAAGCAAGAGATTGGTACTAGTTATTATTAACTAATGCAACATTCAACATGATTGAATAAAATATTTCAAATGTGATTTTCTATGGGTAAATTAACTACCAACTTCAAAATTCAAAACTCTAGCACTAAAAAAATCTTTTCTCATTCTTCAAGCAATGGCTAAATGCTATTCTTATTATACTCCATTATGTATTTGAAGTATGAATAATCAAGTGTCAAAATTTTTCTACTTTATTTGAAAAATGTAGTTTTCATAGCACTTAATACATTATTCTGATACAAAATACCGTAGAATCAAAATTTAAGAATAATGTTAAATCCCATGAATATTCAAATAGATAACTAGGTAATGTTTGACATGTCAAATTTCCTCATACATTATTGTTTATTTCAAATGAAAACAATATAAATAAATAAATAAATGGATTGAGAGACACTTCAACGTAGATCATACACCTTGACTATGCTTCCATGTTTGCTAAACAATACATGTGACTTAAGTATGCCTTCAATTTTGCTGCCATAACATCCACATGCCCTATCTATGTGTCCACACTTCTGCACGTGCCCTGTGACATGTTGTTCACTTGTCAATATTTCAAACACTATTATAACTCACCCCATCATAAATCTACTATGTAGTCATATGTCAATTTTGGATATGAATCTAGTTTTTGAAACATAGAACAATGTCTGTAATCTTTTATGTCAAGATCTATGGAGAAAATGGATAATTGTCTTACTAGCCACATTCTAAATACTATGATCAGAATAAAGGGTTTAAGCTCATCTAGATGTTGATGAAAGCCTTCTCATATGCATAAATATCCCTTGGGACAGGGGATGTAATTGAGCTTCAACAACACATTGTTCCACATGCACTAGCTTCTCTCAAGTCTATTAAGGATTGTGGAAATTTTATGTCTGTAAATTTTATTGATGCCACCTTGTGTTGTCGCCTTGACTATTTAATGCTTTCCTGAGGCCTTATTTATACTATATTATATTCTGTATATAAAGTGGTCGCAACCCATGACACTAAGTAAAATTCAATCATAAATGTTGCATTGAGGTAGAATAATAAAAATTTTGGTTTTTAATTTTGACATTCTAACTACCCAACTATGCTATTACATATGTGTTGGTTGTTTTGTCTATAATTTTTAGTTTCCATTATGTCCTTTGCTTTTTTGTTGCTGTCGTAGTTGTGGTTGGTTCTATCTAATGTAGTTCTACTTTTGTATTTTTGTGTGGTTTCATGCTGTCTGAGTATGTAGCTCCTTATTAGAATTAGTGGTACCCGACAATTTGAAAGTGTATCAAAAAATAATGATTAGGTATTTCAAAATGCCTAGAATTGACATTTTAAATTTTTATAGTTTATACTGGTAGCCCATAAATTTAGAGTTTATCAACCATTTTAGCATATATCACTTAAGTAATCTGTAATATTTGTATTTTATAATTTGATTACTTATGTATGGTCTATTTCGCTCTTTACCAAAGGCGATGATATTGGTAAATTTCAATATGAATGAAAGCACAAAAATAGTAATTAGGTTTCAGAATGATTTTTTTTTTGGAAAAATTACGTAAAGTGTATCTATAAACCTTAATAGTTTCAATGCATATTTGTGGTTTATCTGGTACTTCAGCAGAAGTCGTGGTTTTTAATCAATTAAAAAGGTGCTAATTTATATTAGCAAGATAGTTTGGAACTTATGTATGCCAATATTTAGATAATTGGTAGATGTCAAGCCCTAGTGGGAGATGAATAATCGTAAGAAAGATTCGAAGGAGGACACTTGGACAAAAGAAGCAAAATGAGGAAAAATTACAGTGAAATATAGGAAAACATTTTATAATAACAAAGAAAATTTGGTGTATATTGCCAAAAAAAATTGATTGAGATTTTAACATGCTGGTATAGGATGGGTGTGAAAAAAAATCAGTAGATAACCTAACTAAAGGTTGAGGAATCTCTCTTGCTTCATAATTTAAGGCAAATTATTATGCTGCACTGCAAGATTTCCTAGAATGGATTAAGGAAAACATCATCCTGTAATTAGATGTGGAGTTCTGAATGCTTGCCAAGGAATGCATTTTTGTTTTAGGGATTAATAGATATTGACGATCAATGCCTTAAAAGTGACACTACACTAAAGATGCGAGAATAGAAAATAATATGGAAAAAAAAAATACAAATTAGGTACGCACTTGTAACCCTTGAGAATGTGTTAAAATTTAAAACTCATCTTTTCTTTAATGAATGTGAGTAAGATACTTTTGAAAAGCTTGCCCTGCAATATTTGTAATGGTTCTAGTTCTAGTAGTCTTTGGAGTGTCTTCCAGGGCTCCGAATACTTCTCAAAAATATGAGGGTCTCATCTCCTACTGCAAAAGCCACTGTGTACCCATATGGACTCTGAGAAACATAGAGCTTGTTACTATTAGTAGCCAATTCAACAAAAAACAAGCAAAAGAGCTAGAGTTAAAAAGCTTCTGGAAGAAACTGGGTATAATTTCTTTTCATCTCAGTGTTGATGAATCACCGAGGGTGATTCTGAATGATAATAATTGATGTTTTGACAGTCTAAAGCTTAAGAAACACTAATGTAAAACAAAAAAAAACTATTCAAAAACAAAAATTATAGGTCCATGAAATCCCCCTTCGTAAGAGATCCAAACACATAAAAACAAAAAATAGAAAGAAATGATTCTAGAGAACAATATGCACTGTAAGATGCATGATTCATGATTCTCTCCTCAACCTGCTACACATGACCATGCCCTGTTGCATGTTGCATCACTATCATGCTGGGGAAATTTTAGGGCTTTTTGGGTGCACAAATTTTGACAAACAAAAGCTTTCCCTATCGAAACGCTTAGAACAAGATAAGGTGGATTAATAAGCATTTAATGCATACAAATTTTATAGATTTTACTGACTTTACAATAAATGAAATCCATCCTTGGAGATGGGGCATTTTTTTAAATTTCCATTTCAAGAAATTATTTTTCTCCTTACGATTTTCCTTAAGAACCAATAGGATTTTAAATAAATAGCTTTTTCTTTCTTTTTTAAATATGCATGAAATTTTAAACTATATAACAAACATAGGAATTCAAAAAATTCTTGAATCTGATTTGTTGAACAAATCTTTTTAGTTTTTTATTGCACTTGAATGGATATAAAACTTAATAGTTTCAATGCATATTTGTGGTTTATCTGCTCCTTTAGTAGAAGTCATGGATTTTAATCAATTAAAAAGGTGCTAATTTATATTAGCACAATAGTTTGGAACTTATTTGACATATTAGTAACTTCATTGGAAAACTCAGAATTAGTGGCTTGAACTAATTATAATGGTCTTTTTGTGTCTTATGTGTATGTTATGTATGACAAAGGCATCAAATTTTTAGAGTTTGTAACAATAGCTAAAATCAAAAATTTCTAAAATTGACTATGTGATGTTAAGTGCGAATATTACAGACTTCTGAATTTAACTATGATATTAAGTGAGAATATCACAAATTTCTAAATTTGACTGTGATATTTGTGTGATCTCAAGTGAGAATTAATGTTTTCATATTTTTGAATTTATGTTAAGTGTGAAAATTTCAAATTCTGCAATATTAAATGAGAATAATGTTAAGACTATGAATTTTTTCAGATTTCTGAATTTGACTGTAAATTTAAGTAAAAATAGAGTGGAGACTGAAATTTTCATATTTATGAAATTGACACTGATATTAAAGGGAAAATAGTGTGAACAATTAGAAATTTTTCAGATTCTATAATTATAACTAACACCACAGATTTGTGGATTTGACTGTGATGTCTAGGTTAGAGAAGCGTCAAGGCTTTAACCAAACATACTGAGTTTGATTCAGTCTCAAGCACAAAAACATGACTTTGCCAAAACTCCATTTTTTTTTGTTCTTCTAACTGAAACTCTGAAATAGAACTTTGACAAAATTTAGAATTTTTATCTTCTTTTTAATTCAAACCTAAAATATTATAAATAAAGAGCTTTTAAAGGTTTTTTTAGCTTTCTCGTTGAACAATATTGTAGCCGATCCTAATTGCCATTAATCATTTAACTGCGTGAAGGTGAAGAGATGTGAAATCATCCATGGTAGCTAATATTTTGGGGTTGAAAATGAATGCAAATTGGTAGTCGTTCTTTCAGCGAGCATAGGCGCAACAATGAGCATGGGGTACATTGTAGGAAGGGCAATTCTCACGGTTTCTGGAGCTAAATTTGTGGTCTCTATGGTGATTCTATCACCAGAGACTCATATAATCACTCCACAACATAGCAACACTTGAAGCTTTTATCCTTCAACTACTCAAACCATGTCACACACTCTTTTTTATGTCATTAAGGAAACCTGCAACATGGGGTATTTTCAAAAGCTCTATATTTTCTTGGTGTAAAATGATTTAGGGTTTTATTCCTGCACATTTCCATAAACTGTTCCCAAGATTACAATGTGCACTATCCTCATTCGTTTATTTTAAACTGAAAAAGCAATGCTCTAAAACAAAGCTTTTTGTTTCTGCCTAGTATTCTGGTTTTTGAATTTCCCAAAATTTGATGCACACAAAATGATCATTTTTCCTCAAATTTATCATAATTGTTTTGACAATTACCTCATGTACAACATGCACATTTAAGTGTATGATCTCCATTATTCTACCATAAAGAGATATTATGCAAGAAACAATGAGATAATGTCAAGTGACAAATAAAAAATTTGTAAGGGAACAACCACTAATTAAATGGGTTGCATGGACAAGGTTGAAAGGAAAGAAGACGTTTCATTTTGTTCAACTATAAATTCTCTATTTTTAAGTGAGGTGCTTCTATTGCAACCATAGAAACACTTAGTATCCATTTAAAACAAAAATGAATTCAGGGGCCTTTATAGTAAGAGAGGGTTTACATTGTTACCAATTCCCAAGCATTGGCGACATTTCCCGAGTATCTGATTTTAAGTATGCCAATATTTAGATAATTGGTAGATGTCAAGCCCTAGTGTGAAATGAATAACTATAAGAAATATTCAAAGGAGAACACTAGCACAAAAGAAGCAAAATGAGGAAAAATTACAGTGAAATATAGGAAAACATTTTATAAAAACAAAGAAAATTTGGTGTCTATTGCCAAAAAAATTTGATTGAGATTTTAACGTGCTAGTATAGGATGGGTGTGAAAAAATTAGTAGATAACATAACTAAAGGTTGAGGAATCTCTCCTGCATCATAATTTAAGCCAAATTATTATGCTGCACTGCAGGATTTCCTCGAATGGATTAAGGAAAGCATCCTCTTGTAATTAGATGTGGAGTTCTGAATGCTTGCCAAGGAATGCATTTTTGTCCCAGGGATTAATAAATATTGACGGTCAATGCCTTAAAAGTAGCACTACACTAAATATGCGAGAATATAAAATAATATGGATAAAAAAATAACAAAATATACAAATTAGGTGTGCACCTGTAACCCTCGAGAATGTCATAAAGTTTAAAACTCATCTTTTCTTTAATGAACATGAGTAAGATACTTTTGAAAAGCTCTCCCTAGAATACCTGTACTAGTTTTGGTTCTACTAGTCTTTGGGGTGTCTACCAAGGCTTCTAATACTTCTCAAAAATATGAGGGTCTCATCTCCTACTGCAGAAGCCACTATGTACCTATATGGACTCTGAGAAACATAGAGCTTGTTACTATCAGTAGCCAATTCAGCAACAAACAAGCAAAAGAACTAGAATTAAAAAGCTTCTGGAAGAAACTGGGCATAATTTCTTTTCATCTCAGTGTTGATGAATCATCGAGGGTGATTTTGAATGATAATAATTGATGTTTTGATAGTATAAAGCTTAAGAAACACTAATGAAAAAAAAACAAAAAAAAAACAATTAAAATAAATAAATTACAGGTCCATGAAATCCCCCTTTGTAAGAGATCCAAACACATAAAAACAAAAAATAGTAATAAATGATTTCGGAGAACAATATGCACTGTAAGATGCATAATTCTCTCCTCAACCTGCTACGCGTGATGAGGCCCTATTGCATGTTGCATTGCTATCATGTTGGGGAAATTTTAGGGCTTTTTGGGTGCACAAATTTTGACAAATAAAAGCTTTCCCTATCGAAATGCTCAGAACGAGATAAGGTGGATTAATAAGCATTTAATTTGTACAGATTTTACAAATTTTACTGACTTCACAATAAATGAAATCCACCCTTGGAGATGGGGCATTTTTTTTAAATTTTGATTTCAAGAAATTATTTTTCTCCTTACGATTTTCCTTAAGAACCAATAGGATTTTAAATAAATAACTTTTTCTTGCTTTTTAAAATATGCATGAAATTTTAAACTATATAACAAACATAGGAATTCAAAAAATTCTTGAATCTAATTTGTTGAACAAATATTTTTTAGTTTTTTATTGCACCTAAATAGATATAAACCTTAATAGTTTCTATGAATATTTGTGGTTTATTTTCTACTTCAGCAGAAGTCGTGGTATTCAATAAATTAAAAATGTGCCAATTTATATTAGCAGGATAGTTTGGAACTTATGTGACATATTAGTAACTTCATCAGAAAACTCAAAATTTGTGGATTGTGTAGATCTCTACAATTTTGTTGACCATTAGTGCTTCACACTTAGTCATATATCTAGGTAATGATGGTCGGTCATCACTGTGACCGAGTCATTTTGTAAAGGTTGAGTTATGTATTGTATACTTACCAAGCAGTAGTACCACTGAGTAAAGTCATGGTCACTATGTGTTTGTAATATGCCGAGTATAGGTTTTGTCGAGTTACATATATCAATGATTACTGAGTGACAGAGAAGATTAACAGATGCCGAGTACAGTTAATGCTAAGTGCCAGGAATAACTTTTGCCAAGTTAGCTAGGAATGACATACAAGTTTGGAATGGCACAATGATCGAGGTAAACCATTTTTGGTGATAGTGATGTTTTGTATTTTGTTTATTGAGGTAATTACAGAGGTAATTACACATCCATATTATAATCATTGATCCCTATGTAATACCTAGAGCCAATCAGAAAATTGTATAGCTTAAGCAGTAATAGAAATAAATCTAAACCATAGATCTTGAATCGGTAAAATGTTTTTGTTATTATATAAGGTCAAGATCCAAATCAAGAGAAGTGTGTGAATTAGAGAGAAAAGAGATGTTGAGATCAAATGAGTATGAGAGAATGATCAGAGAGTTATATTCAGAATAGTCAAGTATTCAGATAGAGTCCAATGACCGAGCTAAGCAGTGAAAGGGAAGAATCAAGAAAGATCAGATAGAAGAGATCACCAATATACAGTAAAGAGGAGATCTGTAATCTGCATATAAGTGCAAACTGAAAGATCAGGTACTGAGACATTTTGACCAGTGTATCAGGGTAAATATCTTAACCGAGTAGTCTTAACAGACTTTATGTAATCTCTTTACTGAGTGCTTACTTTGTTGTAAGTTTATAAATCCTTTAACAAGGTAGACTATTTAAGTCTTTTAGCTTTTAACAGAGCAGACCTTTCACAGGGTAGATCATGAATTGATCACATTTTGTAAGCCTTAATAGGAAAAACTTATTACTGCGGTAGTGAAGATTTGTGGGTGTCATCCCCACCCTAGTTTTACCTTTCAAGGGTTTCTAGGCTACCAAAATCATGGTGTTATGAGTGATTTCATGTATGCTGCTTAATATGTTTAGTTGCTTACAATGATCAAGTTTTATTTATGTCATGCATAAAGTTTTATCAGATTAAAAGGGTAAAGTAGGTAATATCTGATTCACCTCCCCCCCCCCCTCTCAATATTACTTTCCCACTTATATTTCCAACAATTGGTATCAGAGCAGCAAGGTTTCTCTTAAGTCTAACCACTTGAGGAAAAATATCTTAAAATGGAAGCCTATAAACTAGCGAAGATCATAGAGAATCAAAATATTGAAGTACAACTGGCATTACAACAACTGGAAGTAGCCAGAGGAGAATTGAAGAAATCCTTGAGCAAGAGAAGAGAGATTGCAATTCAACAAAATGAGCCACAGTACAAAGAAGAATACATCTCTGAACTATTTGACAATGGTAACTTTTCCAAGAGTGATAAAGCTATAAAATAACTACTAGAGAAAAATACCATACTAAATGATGACATCAGAACTCTAAGGAGAGAACAAGAAATTCAATCTGTCAGACTTTGTGAATTAGTGGAATAGAAAAAGAAAGCTGAAGATGATAAGGCAATGGCTGAAGAAGACAAAAGACAAATTGCAATCAGGCTAGGTGAAAGAACTAGTGACATGCAAAGGTTGACTAATAATCAACTAGATATGGTAAATCAATTATTGATGGTTAACCACGAATTGGGCAGGAAAGATATGGAAATCAATCAACTAAGGTCTGAAAATGATCATTTGAAACATGATTTGAGAACTGAAAAGGAAATCAATGAAAGGATGAACAAACCCAATGAAGCTACAAAATATTTTGAAGAGCTATTAAGATCACCGAGAAGATCTGGTGATAGATTTGGACTTGGACTGAATGAAAATTCATCTATTGAAGAAGGAGAGTCATCAAAGAATGGAGAACACAATATTTCCAAATGAAAGAACACCAAGCCCACATGTCATCACTGTGGAAAGCCAGGACATACAACCAACATATGCAAAAGAAAACATGGTAAGTCCGACTCCAAACCTAAGTTTAATGGACATTGTTTTAATTGCAAGAAGCATGGACATCAAGCACATGAATGTAGATCTAAAGCTAGAAATTCATCCACTTCACCTAAGTTTCAAGGAAGTTGTTTCAATTGTCAGAAGTATGGGCACAAAGCATTTGAATGTAGATCTAGACCCAGGTGGTCATCAAATGAACAAACCAAGCCAGTCACAAAGAACAACTTTTACAATTGGGATTACAACACTTGGTATAATTGCTATTATTGTGGTAAATATGGACATATCAGAGAAAATTGCATGAAGACTCATTTTAGAGGCAAATCTAAAAGCTGGATGAATGGAAGCATGGTCTATTACAAATGTAATAAGGTCAGTCACTTAAAGAAAGATTGTAGATCACCCATGCCGAGCAATGATAATAATCAGAATGAAGATATCCATGAGAAACTAAAAAATTAGATGGAAGAGACATGGAGGAAGAAAGAAGAAGAAAAATCAAGCGAAGCTAGCACATCTGCAGTCACCCAATTCGATGGATCAGGTGATCACACCTCTTCTGATTAATCTTGGAAGGTATGTTCAGAACTGAGTCTTGCAAAGTCTTATTTTTTTTATCAGTTCCTAACATAGAATTTAGCAAAAGTCCATATCTGAGAAAAATAGAGAACTTCATTTTTGATGCCGAGCATCAGTGTCTTGACCGAGCTATCAATGTATGCCGAGCACCTGCTATGGATGAAATGCTATGCACGCTAAGCTGTATCGCAATGGTTATATCGACCGAGCTTGTGAGTTTGCTGAGACAGCTGTAAACCACCAAAACCTGTACAGAGAATTTATGAGGCCCTAATTCTATTTTTCAAATTCTATAAAGCAGAAAGTTACTATTAATTTTATTTCACCAAGCTATTTGAGATTTCAGAGAGCGATTCAGAGTTTGTGAAACTAGTTTAAGAAAGGTGATTCTAAATTTTCTCAGTGTGCCGTCGACAAAATTTATCTACAGGGTCATTGACAAAAAAGGTACTCTACCGAGTAAATATTTTCTTTTTGGAAATTCTTGTTTAAAATGGCATCATCTTCATTTGCATCAGTCAAGAAACAAGGGATGGAAGTTTTTAATGTGCAACTTGTAAGGAATGAAGTTTGCAAGCCAAAGGTATTCAAGTCAATATCAGAGAGTACAATTAAAGGAGATTTAAACAGAGCCATATCTTCCATTCCAGAGAATGTGTTATTAATGAATGACGTTAGGTCTTGCTACATGTGTAAAATTAGAGAAATTAGTGATTATGAGATCAAGGAAGCTTATGATAAACTATGTGTCAACGGTGTACTGAAGCTGGAACATAAGGTTGTTTCTGATGAAGGGTTAGTGCATGCCCTAAATTTCCCACAAAATTTCAAAGTGGAATGGATAAAGATCATTTTGAGTCGAGTACATGACATGCATTTATGGTTGGAAGATGGACCAGTGAAGATTACAAAAGAAATGATACACAAAGTCACTGGTTACCCTACAATTGAAGGAAAAAGAATGATGAAATGTGTAGGAAAGGAAGATATTCAAGCTAACACCCAGATAGTTTGGAACAAATGAGGAATGACAATTTCCACCATAGTCGATCCAAAAATTGACTTTGTTGTTAGAGTCATCTCGCACAAGTTCTATCAATCTAGTTGGTTGGACAATGTCCCCTATATGGTAGTGGACCAGGCATGGAAGATAATCAAGAAAGGACACATGTATGACCTTGTCGAGCTCCAGCTGACTCAACCTGCTAAGAACTTGAACTCCATCTGGATGGTGAAGAACTCTATGTGTAAGTTTGGTTCCTTACTGATCTGTCTATTCTTTTATGTCAAGAAGAATTTTCCTACAAATGGAGATGTTACATGGGACAAGAAGAAACCCATCACTGTTCAAATAAATGAATTTATAAATCAGATTGGTGATGATTTTGAAGGAATAATGGATAACTATTTCATTGAGTTTAAAAAGAAGATGAGAAATAGGACTAGAGTCCCTGTGTCTTTGATGGAAAAATACAGCATGGATATATGTTTTCTGGTAGACACAGATTTTACTTATGCACAGGCAATCCTACCTAGGGTTTCATGGTTAATGCTATTACCCTATGAACTTAACATAGATGAAGCTACTGCTGTAATCACAACCCTCTTAGCTAAAGAAATTGATAGTAAAGCACCTTACTTTGGAACATTTGATGAAGCCAAATCCAAGATCTCTTTGGGATTATTGGCTGCCACCACAGAGAGGAAAAGAGAGAAGATAGTGAAAAATATGGAAAATTATGTCAAAGAATCTGAGAAGGATGCACTACTAGAGTTGACCCAAGGATTGGGAGAATATGAACAGAGTGAAACTAGTGGTAGTGAAAAAGAAGAAGAGAAAGAGAAGAAACCAGTAATTGCTGAGTCCTCGGAAAAGAAAAGAATGTTGAAACCTAAAGTGTTAGTGACACCATCACTTAAGCCTGGAACTAGAAGAACTACTGTTGAGACTCCTAAGATGCCTCCTGCATCTACTAAGCAAAAATCCACACTACCCAAGACAGTGCCGACTAAGGCTATGAAGAGGCCGAGAAGGAAACTTGTTCTAACACAAGATGATGATGAAGAAACCAAAAGTGATGAAGGAGTAAAAGGGAAGGTTACACAATAACTCACTGTTGATGAATTATGTCATAAGATTACTAGCTCTGCAGTAGTGGATGAGTTGAAAAGATTAAAGTTTGGGAACATGAGCATTGGAGATAAATAGAAAGTAGAAGATGCTATTCTTGAAATGTTATGCATTTTCAAGATGCTGCCAATTTAGATTGAAAATAGAATTCCTAAGGAATTATGTAACAGGGTTGTAGAAAAATGGGAGTATGCTCTGTAAATAGATAATTGAGAAATATAGAGGTAAGTTTGATCCCAAACTTAGAGCTTATCTAATTCTTCAACACAAGGTTGAAAATGTTGTACAAGAAAGTATCAAAATTTGGAAGATACTGTTTGGATTGTTGCTCGACAAGGATGAAGGAAAGGATGCTACTACTTCGAAAGTTGTTGAACCTGAAATCAAACAAAATAAAATGGAGACTGGAACTCCTAAGGAAGTGAAAACATAGGACACATCTGAGGTTCACATTGTTGACATACCTGAGGAGAGCCCCATCAAGAATTCATTTCTAACTGAGGATGATTTAAAGAATACGAAAGCAACTGATACACCCTTGCCAGGTAGTAACACTGTACTATTATAGGTCATGGATTATCCAACAATTACTAGCACACAATATGTTGATGTGAGTCCTACTCTACCTAAAGTTTCTACTTTTGACAAGTTAGTCGATACAAGCCTTACCGGGGAACCCATCAAGTCGATACCACTAACTCAATCTACATCTGCCAAGGAAGTGGACAAAGCAAAAGGCAAAATCCAAAGTCCTCCTATGGAAGGTAACAACAAAGAAGAAAAAGGAAGTAAGTTAGATGGACAAGCTGTTAGTCCTCATGCCGAGGATAAGGGGAAAGGAGAAGCAAATGTCAAAGGAAAATTCATTGAAGAGCAAGAGCCAAAGGAGCAAGAGGCAATAAAAGCTCTTGTACAGATGCCGAGTGGAAGCACCCCATCGAGAGCACAAAAGGAGAAAGATGAGGTAACAATTGATGAGGTCATTGTTATTCCTAAATGGGATACTGATAACCTCTCTTATGAGAACCTGCAGATAATGAAGGATTTGCTGGCAAGGAAAAGCATACAAGCAGAACTCCAAAGGGAGCATCAGAAGAAATAGGTCCTTCATGAAATAAAAGATATATTCAATGAAGTTTATGACTTATCAGATGTAAATAGTTCCATTCCCATATTGGAACAACTTGTACACATTGTCCAGAAAGTAAATAATGAAGTTAGCTATGCAAGTGATAAGTTATTTGAATGGTCAGAATGGAGGTTTAAGACCAAAATGCTAGAGAAGATATTTGCTGAGATAGCAATGAAATAGGTTGAGCTGTCCACTTTGGTAAAGGAGACCGAGGCATTAGTTGTGAATGGATAGTCTCTATTGGCCAAAATCTGTAATGTTGAACTGTTCACTGATGGGAATCAATGATTTCTTGATACTCTAAAGCAAGAGATTAAGGCTACAAGTCAATCCCCGAGCTTGGATGCAGACACCAATGTAGCACATTATGTCAAAATCATGCAAACCCAAGGTAAGTTAGCCGAGATGATGGCTAATGATGGCAAGATTCATTCTCACCTACTCTCTATCCAAACAGTTTTGACACCACATCTGGAGGCCATACAGAGAAAGCTAGCAAAGGCTAAGGAATTAACGCAGACTAATCCACATTTGTCTACAGTCGAGAGCCTCATTAGTTTAGCTACCAATCTAGAAGTGCAGACAGAAGTTTGAAACATTGCTTCAACAGCTTGGATGAATGCACTCTACATGATCATGGTGCTGCATAAACCTTTTCTAGAGAAATTTTGTGAGCTACCTATTGATGATGAGATTCATCATGTCAAAAACAACGGGGAATCATCATGACACGAGTAAGGACAAGGATAGAATAGGGATAGGTAACAAATTTTTTGAATGTATATATATCTTAGGGGGAGTATTAGGCTAGTACAAACATATTTTTGTAATTGTAAGTACAAATGTCATGACAAAGTGTTTTTGCCACTAATGTCAAAGGGGGAGATTATAGATCTCTATAGTTTTGTTGACCATTAGTGCTTCACACTTAGTCATATATCTAGGCAATGATGATTGGTCATCACTGTGACTAAGTCATTTTGTAAAGGCCAAGTTATGTATTGTATACTTACCGAGCAATAGTATTGCCACATAAAGTCATGGTCACTATGTGTTTGTAATATTCCTAGTATAGTTTTTGCCGAGTTACATATATCAATGATTACCGAGCGACAGAGAAAATTAACAAATGTCGAGTACAGTTAATGCCGAGTGCCAAGAATAACTTTTGCCAAGTTAGCTAGGAATGACATACAAGTTTGGAATGGCACAATGATCGAGGTAAACCATTTTTGGTGATAGTGATGTTTTGTATTTTGTTTATTGAGGTAATTACAGTGGTAATTACACATCCATCTTATAATCATTGATCCCTATGTAATACCTAGAGCCAATCATAAAATTGTATAGCTTAAGCGGCAATAGAAATAAATCTGAACCATAGATCTTGAATCGGTAAAGTGTTTTTGTTATTATATAAGGTCAAGATCCAAACCAAGAGAAGTGTGTGAATCAAAGAGAAAAGAGATTTTGAGATCAAATGAGTATGAGAGAATGATCAGAGAGGTATATTCAGAATAGTCAAGTATTCAGACAAAGTCCAGTGACCGAGCTAAGCAGTGAAAGGGAAGAATCAAGAAAGATCAAATAGAAGAGATCACCAATATACAGTAAAGAGAAGATCTATAATCTGCATATAAGTGCAAACTAAAAGATTAGGTACTGAGACATTTTGACTAGTGTATCAGGGTAAATCTCTTAACCGAGTAGTCTTAACATACTGTGAGCAAGGATTTCGAGGGTACCTGTTATCTGTTTTGAAAGGCTCAAATCAATCAAACATTAAGAGTTTAATCTAGCATACAATCAAAACAAAAATAAGGAAACTCTAAGCTAGCCACCTCAGATTGAGCCAGAAACAGGTGCACCCAAGCACTGTTTGATTTTCTCTGATAAGGGGGATGTGGGTGTGCTCTCTAAGCACTTGGAGCATACTATAATGCATTCTAAGATGGATTGAAATCCATGAAAACCCCAAAATGGCACAAAAATAGGTATAGAACACCTGATTTGCCCCTAAGGCCTCAAGGATCCAAAAATGCTTTAATGAAGATTAAGCTACATGATGAGAAATCTAAGATTGATTTTAGACCAAATTAGAGATGTGATATGATGCTATGCTATGCAAAACAATAAGAAAACTATGTTAATCCATTATTACTAAGCTATGATGAGCTAAAAATGCTTGAAAGTAAACTAAATTAGAATGATTTGCTAAGATCTAACATGAAAATGGCATCATAACAGCGCATGAGAATGAAAGTAAGCTAATTGATTTTGCTCTTGAAAGGAGGGGTATTTATAGGATTTGGGAAGGAAGAATGAGTGGCCAGGATTGAAATCCTTAAGAGAGGCCAAGATTCATTCAAAGGGGAGCACATGGATTGTGCTAGTTTAGGGATCACCTCCTTGTGACAAGTGTCACAAGGGCATTGGGTTGAAAGATGGGAGGAATGTGCACAATTTGGGAAATGTGCCTAAGGTCAAAGGGTGTAAGAAAGGGGTGAGGGGCTTCTTAAATGCACCATAAATGCATGTAAGAGGGATAAGGAGGCCTTAAATGCCTTCAATGCATTTCAAAAAGGGAAGCCCTCTTTGTTGACTTTGGGGTAAGCTTAAGAGTTGGCTAACCTTGTTTAGGGAATGTGACAAGGTTAGGGGGAAGATTAGGATTAGGAGATTTTAGGATTAGGATGGGTGAAGAGGTTGGATTTGAGAAGATTCTAGAAGAGTCTAGAATTCTCCTTGGTTTTATGGAATAAAAGTTTATTCATTCCAAAAGCTTAAGTTTTGGGAATATTTATTGAAATATTTTCAATAAATATGAAATTTAAATATTTAATCTTAATTAAATATTTGGCCTTGGGATTAGGGTTAGAAAAGATGGGATTAGCCTTTTAATCGAGATTAAGAAGGAATTAGAAGATTTTGGAAGAGGTTATTGGTCTAAAAGAAATTGGCCAAGTTTTGGGCAAAAAATAAATAAATTATTTATTTTGGGATTTTTAGTCAATTTATTAATTAAAATAATTAATAAATAAGGAGATAATGTTTAAATAAGATTTAAACATTTTTTGGAAGGGATTTCTTAATTAAATATTTTTAATTAAGAAAAAAGGATTTAATGACATAAAAATTAATTAATTAATTAAATAAATAAATAATTAATAAATGATGATGTCATCAGGGATTTTTCAGAAAATAAAAAATACTTTATTTTCTAAAGGATTTTTAGGTGTCTACACATACTTTATGTAATCTCTTTACCGAGTGCTTACTTTCTTGTAAGTTTATAAATCCTTTAACAAGGTGGACTGTATAAGTCTTTTAGCTCTTATTAGAGTAGACCTTTCACAGGGAAGATCATGAATTGATCACATTTTGTAAGCCTTAATAGGAAAACTTATTACTGCAGTAGTGAAGATTTGTGGGTGTCATCCCCACCCCACTTTTACCTTTCAAGGGTTTCTGGGTTACCAAAATCATGGTGTTATGAGTGATTTCATGTATGCTTCTTAATATGTTTAGTTTCTTACAATGATCAAGTTTTGTTTATGTCATGCATAAAGTTTTATCAGATTAAAAGGGTAAAGTAGGTAATATCTGATTCACCCCCCCTCTCAGGATTACTTTCCCACTTATATTTCCAATAGATTGAACTAATTATAATGGTCTTTTTGTGTCTGATGTGTATGTTACGTATGACAAACGTATCAAATTTTTAGAGTTTGTAACAACAACTAAAATCATAGATTTCTATAATTGACTGTGTGATGTTAAGTGAGAATATTACAGACTTATGAATTTAACTATGATATTAAGTGAGAATATCACAAATTTTTGAATTTGACTATGATATTTATGTGATGCCAAGTGAGAATTACCATTTTCATATTTCTAAATTTGTGTTAAGTGTGAAAATTTCAAATTCTACAATATTATATGAGAATAATGTTTTCGATTAAGGTAAAAATAGTTTTTGAAGGGAATAGTAACCCTTTACAAAAGGAGAGAAAGATAGGAAATATCAACACAACACAAAAAGAGACAACAGGGGGAAACAACATAGAACAATAGAAACCCCCCAACACCAAAAACTAGCAAAACAAGACTGGTACACCAAAAAAGCATGGTGTTGACTAACCAACACAGCTTAAGGCATTTTTTCCATAAATTTTTCTGCGTCCTCCTTCAATGTATCAAATTGCTGGATGGACTCCTAGAGAGCCATGATTTTGCTTGAATTGTCTGCTTTCTTTTTCCTCATACTTTCCCTCGTGCGAGGACCAGTGCCAACATGGGTAGATCCTTTGGTATCCTCACCTTCAACAACAATGGGGTTGTTATTCCCTTCCAGAACAAAGATAAGGGCCCTTAGGTTGTCAATGGCAACCTTCATGCCCTCAAAGTTTTATTTCATTATTCTGCTAAGGGTTTCTTCAATGCTCAGGATATGGCTGGAGGTAGTCTGCATGCGGTAGTTGAAAATAGTATTAATTTTTTGTTCAATCTTCTCAATCAGGACTTGGCCAACAGAGCCATCACCCATCATAGAATCAATACTGGCAGTGATTGTGGGCTTGGCCACCAACAAGGTGATTTTGTTTACTCTATCTTCCAGCTCAGAATACTTGATACTGACATCTTGTAATTTGTCATATAACTAGGAGTTCATTTTCATGTCCATAGTAGCTAGCTCTTTGAGAACCTACATGAACCCAAAATTACCTTTACCCTTATCAGTGTGATCCTCCTAGTTGTTCCCAATATTCTTCTTTGGGTTCTTCTTGTCACTGCCATCTTCTTTTTTCTCTTCAGCCTTCTCAGAAATAGCCCTGGAAATCATTTCCTCCTTAGAGGACAAGTTGGCATAATCCACAAGAATGGGGGAGGTGTAGGTGATAGGGTTGTAACACTCTTCAATATGAGCACTAGAAAGAGAACCAGGAGGGTCAGAACTCACCACAGCATGAGGGCTAGCACCCATGACATTTTTCTCCACATCAGTAGCCTCCTCAGGAACATAGTTATCGCCCAGGCCTTTAGTCTTCAAATCCCCAATTTTGGCACTGCTGGCTTTGTCGCTCTTAAATGAGAATAATGTTAAGACTGAAATTTTTCAGATTTCTGAATTTGACTATAAATTTAAGTAAAAATAGAGTGGATACTAAAATTTTTAGATTTCTAAAACTAACTTTGATATTAAAGGGAAAATAGTGTGAATAATTGGAAAATTTTTAGATTCTATAATTATAATTAACACCACAGATTTGTGGATTTGACTGTGATGTTTAGGTCAGAGTAGCGTTAAGACTTTAACCAAACATACTGAGTTTGATTCAGTCTCAAGCACAAAAACATGACTTTTCCAAAACTCTAGTTTTTTTGTTCTTCTAAATGACTCTCTTAAATAGAACTTTGACAAAATTTTGAATTTTTATCTTCCTTTTAATTCAAACCTCAAATATTATAAAGAAAGAGCTTTTGAAGGTTTTTTTAGCTTTCTCATTGAATAATATTGTAGCTGATCCTAATTGCCATTGATCATTTAACTGCGTGAAGGTGAAGAGATGTGAAATCATCCATGGTAGCTAATATTTTGGTGTTGAAAATGAATGTAGATTGGTAGTCATTCTGTTGGCGAGAATAGGTGCAACAATGAGCATGGGGTACATTGCTGGGAAGGGAAATTCTCATGGTTTCTAGAGCTAAATTTGTTGTCTCTACGACCTTTTCTATCACCAAGGACTGATATACTCACTCTACAACATAGAAACACTTGAAGCTTTTATCCTTCAACTACTCAAACCATGTTACACACTCTTTTATATTCCATTAAGGAAGCCTACAACATGGGGTATTTTCAAGAGCTCTATATTTTCTTCGTTTAAAATGATTTAGGGTTTTATTCCTGCACATTTCCATGAACCGTTCCCAAGATTCCAATGTGCACTATCCTCGTTCGTTTATTTTAAAATGAAAAAGAAATGCTATGAAAAAAATCTTTTTGTTTCTGCCTAGTATTTTGGTTTTTGAATTTCCCAAAATTTGATGCACACAAAATTATTATTTTTCCTCAAATTTATCATAATTATTCTGACAATTACCTCATGTACGACATAAAATTTTAAGTGTATGATCTCCGTTATTCTACTGTGAAGATATATTATGCAAGAAATGATGAGATAATGTCAAGTGACATAAAACAATTGTAAGGGAATGACCACTAATTAAACAGGTTCCATGGACAATGTTGAAAGGAAAGAAGACGTTTCATTTTGTTCAACTATAAATTCTCTATTTTAAGTGAGGTTCTTCTAGTGCAACCATAGAAACACTTAGTATCCATTTAAAACAAAAATGAATTCAAGGGCCGTTATAGTAAGAGAGGGTTTACATTGTTACCAATTCCCAAGCATTGATGACATTTCCTGAGTATCTGATTTTAAGTATGATAATATTTAGATAATTAGTAGATGTCAAGCCCTAGTGGGAGATGAATAACCATAAGAAAGATTCAAAGGAGAATACTAGGACAAAAGAAGAAAAATGAGGAAAAATTACAATGAAATATAGGAAATTTTTTTATAATAACAAAGAAAATTTGGTGTATATTGCCAAAAAAAATTGATTGAGATTTTAATGTGCTGGTATGGGATGGGTGTGAAAAAAATTAGTAGATAACCTAACTAAAGGTTGAGGAATCTCTCATGCTTCATAATTTACGACAAATTATTATGCTGCATTGTAGGATTTCCTAGAATGGATTAAGGAAAACATCATCCTATAATTAGATGTGGAGTTCTGAATGCTTGCCAAGGAATGTATTTTTGTCTCAAGGATTAATAGATATTAACGGTCGATGCCTTAAAAGTGACACTACACTAAAGATGCGAGAATAGAAAATAATATGAACAAAAAAATAATAAAATATAAAAATTAGGTGTGCACCTGTAACCGTAGAGAATGTGTTAAATTCAAAACTCATCTTTTCTTTAATGAATGCGAGTAAGATACTTTTGAAAAGCTCTCCCTACAATATTTGTAATGGTTCTGGTTCTAGTAGTCTTTGGAGTGTCTTCCAGGGCTCTGAATATTTCTCAAAAATATGAGGGTCTCATCTCCTGCTGCAGAAGCCACTATGTACCCATATGGACTCTGAGAAACATAGAGCTTGTTACTATCAGTAGCTAATTCAGAAATGAACAAGCAAAAGAGCTAGAGTTAAAAAGCTTCTGGAAGAAACTGGGTATAATTTATTTTCATCTTAGTGTTGATGAATCACCGAGGGTGGTTTTGAATGATAATGATTGATGTTTTGAGAGTTTAAAGCTTAAGAAACACTAATGGAAAAACAAAACTATTCAAAAAAAATTTACAGGTCCAAGAAATCCCCCTTCGTAAGAGATCCAAACACAAAAAAGAAGAAGAAGAAAGAAATGATTCTGGAGAACAATATGCATTGTAAGATGCACGATTCTCTCCTCAACATGCTACGTGTGACTAGGCCCTATTTCAAGTTGCATTGCTATCATGTTGGGGAAATTTTATGGCTTTTTGGGTGCACAAATTTTGACAAATAAAAGCTTTCCCTGTCGAAACGTTCAGAACAAGATAAGGTGGATTAATAAGCATTTAATGCATATAGATTTTACTGACTTTGCAATAAATAAAATCCATCCTTGGAGATGGGGCATTTTATTAAATTTCAATTTCAAGAAATTATTTTTCTCCTTACGTTTTTCCTTAAGAACCAATAGGATTTTAAATAAATAGCCTTTTCTTGCTTTTTTAAATATGCATGAAATTTTAAACTATATAACACACATATGTATTCAAAAAATTCTTGAATATGATTGGTTGAACAAATATTTTTTAGTTTTTTATTGCACTTGAACAAATGCAATACTATTCCTGCCTATGGCACGAACTAATAATCTATATGAAAATAATTTATTCAATTAAATAGGGTGAGGAAAAAAATCAAAAGATTAATTTTATTGTTAAGAAATTTGTTTTAGATTTTTTTTTAAAATGTGAGTAACTACTAACTATTACTCTTAAATTGATGTTTACAATAAAGGAGAAAACAATGTTATTCACGTAAAGTTTTCTCTACAATACAAATTATATATATATTTATTATAATATCTTTTAATAAAAGTGCATGATATTATTGGGTAAAGTGTCTCAACTTTTCTCCTAATGTTAAGATTAGAAAAATGATATTTTTTAATATATATAAAAATCAATTTCTAGGATACAGAGTTAGTTTTTGGTAAAATATATTTGGCATTTCCTATGAGCATGCTTGCATAGATTTATTTGAGTTCTTCAATTAAAAAATTGGGTCTAATCGATCCATCAAATAAAAAGTTATGGATTCTTGAGGTTTGCATATGAAATGTAAAAAAATTGTTGGATGCATAAAAAAGTTAACAAGAGGAGTTACACTTGTTGACCAAGTTATGATATACATGCTACAACACATAATTAGACACCTTTGATTGAGGGATAATTTTTCGGGTGCCACTTTTTGAGTGGTTTTAGCTCATGGTTCTCCAATTACCATTTGATGCTTTCATCTATTGTGTCTCCAATATATTAGGTGCTTGAGATGGAAGTTTTGTGTGAGTTTGATAGATATCATTATGCTATCGCAATTCCTTTAGATAGATCTTGTTGGTGATACTCCTATGAAGGCTTTATTTGAAAGTGTATTTTAATTGTGATTTATTGAATAATATATTGGGTTTCTTTGAAGTTGGGTTTTTTCCCAATTTTCTCAAGTATGCCTATGTTATGGTATATTATTGATTTTATCTTTAAATATGTTTCCACCTCTATAATGATTAAAAGATTAAAATTTACACAACACTTTTCTTAAAATATTAGAGTAAGAAATGTTTCAGCCTACCTTGCTTCGTTTTATTTGGTATAAGAGTTTGATCACCTCATGTTCTAGACATTATATAGAGGATTTTTTGTAATAGTATTTTTTTACATGAGATATTATAGAATGATAATTTTGATCTTATTGTAGGAAGAGATCGTAAGCACATAAAGGATAGAGATGAAAAAGTTCTTAGTAAAAACTTTGAGTTGTGGAAGCTTAAGATAGAGGGTGTTCTCATAGATCCATACCTATAGGTTATAATATCTAGATCTAAATCTACAATTACATCATAAGAAAATTGGGACAAAATGGATAGAAAAGTAAAGGGTCTTATTAGACTCAGATTTATTGATTTAGTATTGATAGATGTGTATGAAGAGATTGTAAGAGTTACAAATGGATTCAAGATTCCAAGATCACCAAAAATAACCAAAATAACCTTGTATAAGAAATTAGATCAAGAGGATAATTTTTTATATTATGGATGTAGTAGTGGTACAATGATCAATAACAGATCAATAATACTTGTTATGATCAAGAAGTAGTTTGAGGATGTCGAGGGTGATACAAAGTAGTCCAAGGGTGATCTAGAATAGATCAAGGTTAATCTAAAGAAACTTGAGGGTGATCCAAATAAATTTAGAGGTGTTTGAACAAGAAAACATGAGAAAAATGAAAAATCCAGGTATTTTCTATGTTCTAGTAATTTGTATTTTCAAAGGCCTTTATAGTGGAAGTTGGGGTCACAATAATTTTTCATCCCTTAAATCAAATTAGAACTCTTGGAGATCTTTCCAAAGATGTAAAAAATTTCAAATATCAAGCACTGAGAGAAAATTTCTACATTATGATTATATATCATATACATCTCTTGTCTAAATCATATTACAATGGTGAAGGAAATAAGGAGTGTTCACTAGCTCTTATGAAAACTAGGAGAAAGACCTATTTTCCTCTTCAAGATTACATCAAAGGAGAGTGGATCTGCTTAGCTCAACCTAAGATCATATTGAAAGAGATTAAACACAATGTGAGTTTAGTAGTCCTTGTTTGAGTTGAAAAGGACTATACAAAGAATGCGAATTTGATACTAGGTCTAGGGCTAAATATGAGAAATTTAGGTTTTTGACATGCATAGAAAGTCACACAATAAATATGTGTGTCCTAAAATGCTGTCACACTTCTATGAATCATTGCATGCAAGGAAACTCAAGAATGAGCCCTCAAAAATTGATCCATAGCTCTCTATGCATGCAGTTGCAAGATTTGTGAATTGCTCTTAGCTAGAGCTATGAACTCATGACCTTGCTGGTCAACCACACAATGAGAGATTCCAAATCAAAGACAAGGGAAAAAATGCCAATATCTCTAATGAAATCCAAATGTATGCAATGCAATGCAAGTAAGCTAAGAATGAGAATGCAATCTAGTCTATGGAAATGAAAGTACAATGCAACTAATCTATGAAAGGAAAGAAAAAATGTGACCAATCCCTCCTATTTAGACTATGTGAGATTAATGTATTGCATAAAAGGAAATATACACTAAGAATGCCATTATAATGCAACTATGAAAGAAAATATGAAATGAGATGCAACAAAGTCTTCAAAGCTTGGATTGTAAGAGTGTCTTCAAAGAGAGCTCCAAATGACCTAGAAAACCTGTAGCATAATATTAGCATGAAAACCTTAAGATGCAAATGAGGAAGAGAGCTCTCCTTTTATAAGAAATGAGATGAAAATGGACCATTGAGATTAAGAGGAAAAAGATTTAATCAACGGTGGAGAAAAAAAGAAGCTTGATCCTTGTGCACAAATATCCTCCAATAGGAAAATAGGAGTTGACTTTAGTGTCCATATGAGACAAAAAGTACTTTTTCTCTTTTTATAAAATAAGAATAATGCTTTATTTGTGCAACATAGGATAAGAAGAAAAGTGGGGATTTTTTATTTAAATAAAAGGGGAGGAAATTCTTTTTAATTAAATAAAGGCTTAGGATAAAGTGATTTTATTATTTAATTAAAAGAGATTTTTAATTAATTAAAAGAGAGCATGTTCTCTTAATTAAATAAGATTTTTATTTTTTTCTCTTTTAAATTAAATAAGTCTCAAACCTTAGAAAATATTGAATTGATTATGATTTGATCAAGGAAATTGATATAATTGATATTGTTGATATTTGAAAATATTGATTCAAGGATTTGACAAATTGCTGAATGGGGGCCCAAAGTCTAGGTGACCATTTTAGGGTGTATACATTTTCCCCTCTTTGACTAATGTGAGATCGATTTGGGATCACATGTAATCAAAGAATGAAGTTGAAATGTGAGATCGATTTGGGATCACAAAACAACTCAGATGTGAGGTTGATTCGGGATCACATCCGGACAAAACATAAACAAAGGATTCTGGACATGAGGTCGATTCGGGATCATATCCAAAATAAGAGATAAGAATCTCAAGCTTGAGAAAAAGCTCACAAAAAGATAGCTGAATCAAGAAAATCAAAGAATCAATGATTAAAATCCAGTAGGTACTGCCCCCTCAGAATCGAAATTGAAATCAGGTAGAGGAGAAGCAAAAAATTGATAAAGATGATCAAATCATAATGAAATCAAAATCAAAGAAAAATGATAACAATATTTGTCCTACCAAACAAAGTGTCATCCACTAAGGCAATTTGAGGAGTCCAATCCTCTAGTCTGCAACTAGGCTCGTTGGTCACATCGTGTTGAGTACTATAAGTATGGACAACATCCATGTCCAAATCAACTGTTGCATCTAAAAGTGAGTCCCATTCGAACTCATGTGAGTCTATCTCTGAATCATTATTTGGGCCTCGTGATGTAGAAGCCTCAAGGATAGGAAAGGTTTCCCTTTCTCTAGCACCTGCATTGTTACTATCTATCGCAGCTAGGATAGAAACACTTTCCATTGTCAATCTAGCATTCATATAGTCACTATCCATCATAGTTGAGATAGTAGGACTGTCAATTGTCAAATCTTTTGAATCTCCCCAAAGGACATTTGTTGAAGGCACCCAATCATCAGACATGTCTTGCTGATTAGAGAGATTACGTGTGTAGTCTGAGTCATTGTCACTGTCCGTCATAGCTAAGACAAGGACACTTTTCTGTTTCTTATTTGCAAAACCTAAGCCAACTATTGACTTATTCCTTCATCCAAAAAGGGCATGGTTAAGAGGTTCATCTTTGGCATCCTACTGATGACTAAGGGGACCATGTCCTAGATAACCCATATTCTTGACCAATGTATACCCTCTCCCATAAGCTCGAGGAGAAGGTGCAAAGTCCTCATTATGTTGGTATTTCTCCTCTTGGTAAATCTAGTCCCTAACAAAAACCTCTTCCTTTTCCACTTCAATCAGAACTGAGGATTCTACAAACTTGTCGAACAATGTCATGGTTGAAGACGAGGGCTTCCTAACTTGAGAAGGTTTGCCATAAGACCTAGGGGAAATTTGCAATTTTGTGAATGAATCAATTTTGTAATCACCCATGCCAAGATCCATGGCTTTGAATTTGTCTTTTCATTGTTCAAATGTAGTATCAAAAGTGTCAGCCTCCCTATTCAAAGGAATGTGAGACCTGCTGAAATTGTGTTGACTGACAATGTGCTATCCCCAGGTATGCAAACTTCTACTCCATTGTACGGTAACTTCACACACTGATGCTAAGTAGATGGGACTACTTGCATCTCATGTATCCAAGGTCTACCCAAAAAAATATTGTAAGCTAAAGGACCGACATCAACAATCTGAAACAAAATATCTTTCTCTACAGGACCAATTCGGATAGGAAGAACAACCAATCCTTTAGAACTATGTTCTGCTTCATCCTAAGCCTTGATAGTTATCTTCTTCCTAGTGTCAATGACTTCTTTTGAATAACCCAAGGCCTTCAATAAGCTCAAAGAACAAATATTAAGCCCAACACCCCCATCTATCAACACACGCCTGACACGGGTCTTGTGGATCATAACCTCTATATGAAGAGCCAAATTATGTGTGTGGCTTAATGACTTGTCATCTTCTTCTGAGAATGTAAGGTAGTGAGGGCTAGCCAAGCGGTTGACCATATTCTAGAATTGATCTACATCTATATCATTAGGGACATTAGCCACTTGCAAAGCATCCTCAAGGACATGCTTATGCTTAGCGGATAATTCCAAAAGCTCAAAGATTGAAATCTATGCTGGTGTACGTTGTAATTGGTCAACAAGATTATAATTCAACTTAGGACCAACAACAAATATAGGAGAACACCTTTTGACACTTTCTGCTTAGACTTAATAGAGTTAGGACCTCTAATAACAATGGGAGCTTGAAACTGACTCCTAGTGACTGCATTGAGGGTTTGAGACATCCTTCGTGAGTGAGGACCTCTTAGTACCACAATGGGTCCTTCTTCATGCATAGGATTTGAATCCACATCATATCCATAAGGGTCTTTTCATCTCATCATGTTGACATTATCATCAACAACTTCAAGCATATTAATAACATTTTCAGCATTTGTGTAGGTGTAGTTGATAGCAGCCTTGCTATTTTTGTTGTTAGAATTCTCTCCTTTCTCATATTTGGGCAAGGGTTCTTTAAAAGCTTTGTGATCCACATTAGTGGTTAAACCATCAACTTGTAATCTTTTGCTTTCAATAAGATCTTGGACAAGATGCTTAAGTTTAAAACAATTTTCTATATCATGTCCAATTCCATTGTGAAAGACACAGAAAGCCTTCTCATCCCACCAATGAGGTTTAGGATCCGGTATGCAGAACATTGTAGGATCCTGAGGTTGTGCCAAATTATAAGAAATTAACATCTTGAAAATGTCTGCATAGGAGTCCCCAAGTTTGGTAAATTGTCTATTTTCTGTTTTAGGTCTCTCTTTATACTTGGGTTTATTTTCTTGTTGTGCTGAAGCTGTTTGCAACTTCATTGCTTGGACTGCATTAGAGAGATTAAGAACTCCTTAATTCTTAGGTTGTGATGAGTCAAAAACTTCATCATTGACCACTTTCTTATTCTTATTCCAATAGGAGTTCTTTTTGTCGTTATTACCATTATTATTGTTGTTATTAGTTGTTTTGGCCAAAATTCCTTGTTCTTTTAGGACATAATCTATACGACATGCCACATCTACCATGGTATCAAAAGAATTAAATGGGATCTTCCTTACTTCCTACCTTAATTTCAGTACCAATTTGATCACAATGATTTCTATTCTTTCTTCCTTAAGAATTTTCTTTGGATATTTCAAGCACAAACGTCTCCATCTTTGTAGAAAGGTAACAAAGGATTCCCCTTGATTTTGCTTGACTTTGCACAAATCAAGCATGGTGACTGACCTTGATAAGTTGTAAGAAAAATGTTGAACAAATATTTCCACAAGCTCTCTAAATGTCTTAACTGGAAGAGTAAGTTTAGTAAACCACTCCATGGCTTGACCCTTGAGACTCCTTGGGAATGATCTCATAAAGTAGAAGTCTTTGTGGTGAAAAGAAAATCTCATTATGTAGAACTATCTAACATGGTCATGAGGGTCACCAATGCCATCATATTTGTCATAGGTTGGAAACTAAAATTTCTTAGGAAACTCAACCGACACCACACTCTTGTCAATTGGGTTGGGACATATGGAGTCCAAATTAAATGTGCTCTTAGGAGCCCTCATCCTTTCTATATCCTTTTGAAGTTGTTTGATCAAATCATTAGTTGATGGATCTTGATTCTTTACCTTTCGGTCCACATCAAAATTATATGGGACCTTAGCACCTTTGTTGATGAGACTTTCTAGGAACTGATCCTTGTTTTGTTCCACATACCTTTCTACATATGCTTGAAAGGATGGTTCTTGTTGCATAGTCATAAAATCTATATGATCAAAGTTGGCATAACTTCCTCCATGTTGTGAGCCATGATGTGCTCATTGGGAGGGTTTCTTTGAAAGTCTAGGAGGTGACTGTCTCCTATGGTGATCATATCTTGAAGTCTTTCTACCTCTAGGACTTGGGGATCTTGAGGGCATCCTTGACGTTCTTCTAAGACTTGGTGAGGGAGTAGATGGCGATGAGTGGGTCCCACTATTATTACCCCTCCCATTGAATCAATTTTGGAGTTTTTGTGCATAGAGTCTATCTTCTTCTTCTGGAGTGACTCTTTTCCTTATGTCCAATAATGCACGTTCCTCTTCCTCTAGTTGTCTAAATTTCTCCTTTTTAGTAGCTTGTTCATCTAGATAGGCTTGCTTCTCCCTTTCAATGCTCTTTAATCTCATATTTGCATATCGAGAGGTATCTCTAAGTGGAGAAGGTTGCCTTGACTATCTGATTGCATTGGCTGCATTGATGTGGTGGTCACTAGACTCGTTTCTCTGGTCTTCATGTTGTGACCCTGAATCTGAGTGATTTTGTTGCTGATGTGTCTCAGATCATTGGTGAGCATCAAGATACCTTGTGTTGATCTGGGGTGATCCAGGTGGACTAGCATATGTAGACCCAACAGACATCATGTTACCCCTATGCCATTGAAACATGTCATCAAGAGTCTGGTTCATTGCTTCTCTTTTTTGTCGAGTGAAGGTGTAACTCATGTCCATACTTGATGAAATGGGTGCTAAAGAGGTACTCACTTTACTAGGATTACCTTTCAGATTAAAAAAAATCTCAAATTCACTCTTAGGAGATTGATCAAAAAGGGGTCCTTTTCCCTTATGCTGTTGATGAGTCTTAACTAGTGGTAACTGGCTAAAGACAACAGGGGGTCCCTTCCGTTGATTGACTTGGTACCTTGTTGTAACTGACATGAAAGAAAGAGACTCTTAATGATAGGGTGACCTCGCAAAGTGTCAACACCAAACTAGGATAATCAAAGTTCTCTATTGTCCAAAATGAAATGAAAAGATAGAAATAAAGGGGCTTTACCAACACTGTCAAAGAGGTGCTAAAATCAAAGGATGAATATCCTTGCACTTTTGAATCAGGAGGTTGGACTAGGCCAAAATATAATTGAAATTGATTAAATGAAAGTGATTTGGACAATAAGAGCACTAAAATTCTCCAAGAATGTAGTTAACAATTCTAGAGATAAGCTTTCTCACCAAGAATAACCTTCTAATTTGACAACTTTTTCCAAAGTGGCCTTTTAAACCAATTGATTCTATTCCTAGAGGGGAGAAACTAGAGATTTAAAGTCAAAAAAAGTCTCTAATGACAGGAGAGAAAATTGAGCAAGCTGTAAAAAGTTGGGTGTTTCAACTCAAGAATTTAGTTATTTTGTGGTTTAATCAGACACATTAACAGATTTCCAACATTTTATCAAGCACATAAGACAACAATCAAGGAGTTCAAGCAAGTAGTTGTCTTCAAACAATGAGAAGGGGCAAAGCAACCTTGCACATGAACAAGTATAGTGACTTAGTATTTCTACTCCTTAAAGGTTCTACTTGTGTATGTTCTTGAATATGTTTTAGCAGGCACATAGAACACAACACCTTAACAAGTTGTCTACAAGGATATACGTGGCTTTCTAAAAGGAGTCCTTGATATACGCAAGGTACGTGAGTCCCAAATCTGGAGATGAAAAGAATCCAAAATCACATACCCGAGGGGAGATGGTAACCCAAATCTCCTCCTTCACTTCTCAAAGGTATAAAGTTCTTTGAGACTTAGCCAAGACTGATATCAAACTCAATTTCCAAGAGAGGTGTCTTTTAATTCACCACCCACTATTTATACTCCATCGAAAGATGGGAGTTAAGGTCATCCCTTGAGGTGGTGTGTCCCCAAGCAGGCCTTCTAAAAATAAAATTAAGTAATTCACTATCAAAAGTATTTAAAGCACTAAAGGTGGAACACTTAACTCTCCAAGTAAATGTGAAGTGAGTTCAAAAGTGAAACATTTAACTCTTCAAGTGAATGTGAAGCGAGTCCAAAAGTGGAACATTTAACTCTTCAAGTGAATATGAAGTGAGTCCAAAAATGGAACATTTAACTCTTCAAGTGAATGTGAAGTGAGTCCACAAGGTGGAACATTTAACTCCTCACACAAACTCAAAGTGAGTCCAAAAGTGGAACATTTAACTCACATAAACTCAAAGTGAGTCCAAAAGTAGAACATTTAACTCCTCACACAAACTCAAAGTGAGTCCACACCTTAGAAAACTAATGAGATCAAGAAAACATAAAAAGGGGGAAACTTTGTGGAACACTTAATGCTATTTTCAAGTAGACCCCTCCCCTATGTATGAATGCTGACCTTGCATCCAAAGGGCAGAAATGAGGGGCAATTAGAATAAGCGAGTCCAACAACCCAATTTAGCTAACAAGATCAATCAAAAGTACTCCAAAGTTGCCTATCAATACTACTCACAAATGAAAAAGGGTTGAAAAATGAAATATTTAACTTTCCAAGTAAACATAGAGTGAGTCCACAAAGTGGTGCATTTAACTCCCTATGTAAACAAGGAATGAATCCATGCCCTCAATCACTCAATAAGATGTTTGATATTGGAACCAAGAATTACTTAAGGTTTAAACATAAGCATTTACATACACAAATTTGTATGAAAGCAAATCTATGTTCATTCATTTCCCATTATGAGCATCAATTGAAATGTGTTCTATGAAAGCATGTAAACACTCAAGCCAAACACATGAAAGATTCATTTTTAATCCCAAAATCTAAATATTGTAGAGATGTAACAAAATACCTCAAGTCTAACACAATGCGCTTAGTAGATTTTACCTTTTTATTGTTTGTTTTAATCATTTTCCATGAAAGCAATCCATGAACCTTCAAATGAACAAGACAAGAAAACAAGCAAACAAGATATGCAATGTATACTCAACTTATGCAAACCCTTGTTGGAAACAATTGTCTGAAGGAAATTGCTACTCAATTATGTATTGTCTTTGATGTCACACAATGTCATAGTCCATAGCAATCAGTTCCTACCGAGTTCAGTCGGTCATCGAAGAAAAGTTAGTGTCTACCGAGTTCACTCGGTTACCAAAGGAAATTTAGTGTTTACCGAGTTCAGTCGGTCATCGAAGAAAAGTTAGTGTCTACCGAGTTCACTCGGTTACCAAAGGAAATTTAGTGTTTACCGAGTTCAGTCGGTCATTAAAGAAAAGTTAGTGTTTACCGAGTTTAGTCGGTTATCGAAGGTAAAGGATTGTCGGTGTTTACTGAGTTCCCTCGGTCTCCGAAAGATTATAGAAAGTTATGGTCACCGAGCACTGTCGGCCCTTGAAGGATTTTTGCAAATAGAATTTTCTTAATTCAGCCGATTGTTATACTAAATAATGTCGATTTGACAAATCTAAAATCATATAAATAAAAGGTCAAATGTGAAAAATCAATAAGAAATATAGCAGAAGATTTACAAAAGAAAAGCAGGAAAGGTGTATGCGAATTTGGAAAGGATGTTCAGATATCCTTGAGGTGCAGCAGAGATTTATTCGATCAGAAAGGATCAGACTTATGCAGAACAGAGATCTGTAATCAGCAAGACAGTTGCATTATTATACAGGTCATTTTTCATTGTTACCTTCTTATCATTGTAACAGTGAATTCTAAATCTCTTAACCGAGTTGGTTTAACAACCATATTGTAAATCCTCTAACAAGGTGACAATTCCATTGAATTGTTTTCAAGACCTCTTACCAGGCCACTCCTAGCAGGGTGTTTTAAATCCTCTAACAAGGTCACACCTAACAGTGTGTTTTGTAACCTTTTACCGGGTTGGCTTCTAACCGGGCATCACTTCAAAAAAGTGAAAATCAGTATCTAGATACATTGGTGGTTTTTCCCATATTGGGTTTCCACATTAAATCTTGTGTCTCTTGTGTTCTTAATTGCTTTCTCAATCATATACATGTGCTGATGAATATCTAAAGATAATTTTGCTAATACCTTCTGCATCTTCAAAGTTACTGCAATCTATTTACCAAGTGCTAAAACAGATAACATTGTTAAGATATCCTAAGGGATCTAGAAAGAATTAATTGTGAAGTGTTTTATGGTTGACTGATTCACCCCCCCCTCTTAGTCACTTCATCCATATTCCATCAATTGGTATCAGAGCTTTTGGTGCTTGCAGGAAGGGTTTCAAAGACCTAAGCTAAAGATCAGGATGTCTTACAAGAGGGAAATTCCAAAGCTCAACAGAGATAACTTTTCAGCATGGCAAGGTCTCATGCGACTTCATCTGGCTTCCATTGGTGATTCAGGATGCAAATACATTGATGAAGAATACACAATTCCTAATGGCGCATTAACTGTTGAAGACATTGCAGATAAAAAGACTCACAACACCATGATGATAGACATTGCATCTGCTCTCAGCTATGAAGAATTTGATGATATTAAAAACTACACTACTGCATATTTAATGTGGATGGCATTGAAGAAAATATATGGTGGTGATGCAAATGTGAAAAGAGCCAAAGTAGAAAGCCTAAGAGGACAGTTTGACAAGATGAATATGAAGGAAGATGAAAACATTACAAAATATGTTGAAAGAATCAAAGCAAGTGTAAGTGCAATTAGAGCTTCTAGAGGAACAATCTCAGATGAAACTGTTATAAGTAAGGTACTTAGAACATTACTCCCTATCTATGCAATAAGAGTATCAGCTATTCAAGAAAGAAGATGTGAAAAAAACCACAATATAACTTTGGATGCTTTAGTTGGAAGATTGACAGCCTTTGAATTAGACAACTATGATAACTATGTTCCAAATTCCAAAAATATTGAATCAGCATTTGAGGCCAAGGTTTCACTAAAGAAGAACAAGAAAATTAAAGAAGTTCAGTCAGAAAGTGAAGAAGTATTAGAAGAAAGTTCTGATAGTGATCTTGAAATTGTAGAAGCATTACTTGCAAAGAAGTACTCTAGAGGGAAAGGTAAATATAAAGGTAAAACTCCTTTAATCTATTTTTCATGTGAAGAAATTGGACATATTGCAGCTAGGTGCCCAAACAAGAAAGTCAAAGAAGAGAAGAGAAGTCACAAGTACTATGGCAAAAAGAATTTCAAATCATACAAGGATAAAGGTAAGAAAACATGTTTTATGGCTAAAGATTCTGATGATGGTGAAGAAGAAATTGTCTTTATTGCTATAAAGGATGAATCTGATGATGATGAAGATAAGATGGCACTTATTTCTCATATAAGAAAAGATGATATATGGATAATAGACAGCGGATGTTCACACCACATGACTGGTGACAAGACAAAATTTGAATATCTAGAAGACTGTGATAGTGGTAATGTAAGATTTGGAAACAATGAACCTTGTTGTATAAAAGGAAAAGGAAGAATCTCATTAACCAAAGAACTCATATGTGATAATGCTTATTGGGTTGAAGGACTAAAACATAATCTTCTAAGTGTAGCACAGCTAATCAACACTGGTTTCAAGGTTGAATTCATGAATGGTCAAGCAAGACTGCTGGATGGAAAAGGAAAACTCATTGGATCAAGCAAACAAACAAAAGGTAACTTATTTTATCTTGATCTTAGTGAATATTCATGCTTTATTGCTCAAATAGAAGAAAGTTGGCTATGGCACAAAAGGTTATGTCATGTGAATTTTGATAACATGATAAAAATAAGCAAATTCAAGAAGGTTAGAGGCATTCCTACTTTGAAGAAACCTGACATTGGTCTATGTAAGAATTGTCAGATTGGCAAAATGAGTAAAACTAGTTTCAAGAGTAAGAACAATCAGTCTAAAGAAATTTTGGAAATTGTGCATATTGATTTATGTGGACCTATTGGAATACAAAGCTATACTGGAGATAAATTCTTTATTCTTTTCATTGATGATTATTCTAGAATGATGACTGTTATGTATTTAAGAGAAAAATCAGAAGCATTTGAAAAGTTCAAATGGTACTTAGAAAGAGTAGAAAAGGAAACAGGGAAAAGATTGAAATGCTTAAGATCAGATAGAGGTGGTGAATTCATCTCCCATGATTTTAACAACTTTTGCATTGAAAGAGGAATCAAAAGATAGGTATCAGCTCCTAGAACTCCTGAGCAGAATGGAATAGCAGAAAGAAGAAACAGATCTATTATGGATTGTGCAAGGACTCTAATGATAGAAAAGAACATCGCTATAAAGTACTGGAAGGAAGCTATCAGCACTGTAGTTCATACCTTGAACCGAGTACAACTGAAGAAAGACACATTCAAAACTCCTTATGAATTATGGTATGGCTATAAACCCAATGTAAGTTACATGAAAATATTTGGTAGCAAGTGTTATATCTTAAAAGAATCCAGAAGAAATAAATTTGATGTGAAAAGTGATGAAGGAATATTCCTAGGATATTCTAGCAAAAGCAAGGCATACAAATGTCTGAACTTATCTACTCACAAAGTCATAGAAAGTATACATGTAAAATTTGATGAGTTTGCAGAAAAGACTGAGGAAGAAAGCAAAAGGGAACCTGAGAACTACAGAAGATTCATTTACATTGAACCTGAAACATTGGCAGACACAACTATCAGTAAGGAAACTATATCTACCGAGCCGAGCACAGTTACCGAGTCACAAACCGAGTTACAGGAAGAAGTTCAAACTGAGTCACAGGAAGAAATTCAGACCGAGTCTCAGCCTGAAGTTACCGAGAAAATATCTACCGAGCCCGAGCAACCTGAAGAAGAGATCCTAGAAGACAACAGCATGAATCATTCAAAAGGAAAGGAACCTATACTAGCCAAATATGTCAGAAGACATCATACACTAGATCAAATCATTGGAAACAAATCAGATGGTACTATGACAAGAAGCAAGCTAAAAGGTACATGTCTGCTTACTGACTTTGAACCTAGAAATATCAAAGATGCATTGGAAAATGAAAGTTGGATTGAAGCAATGAATGAAGAATTAGAACAAATACAAAAGAACAAAACTTGGACTCTTGTACCTAGACCTAAAGATAAGAATGTAATTGGAACAAAATGGGTATTCAGGAATAAGTTGAATGAAGATGGTCAAGTATCTAGAAACAAAGCTAGACTGGTATGTAAAGGTTATTCTCAAGAAGAAGGTATAGATTATGGAGAAACTTTCACTCCTGTTGCAAGATTAGAAGGTGTAAGAACTCTACTTGCTTATGCAGCACACAAAGGATTTAAGGTATATCAGATGGATATAAAATTTGCATTTCTCAATGGAATTCTTGATGAAGAAGTCTACATTGAACAACCTGAAGGTTTTGTTGATCCAGATAAAAGGGACATGGTCTGCAGGTTACACAAATCATTTTATGGTTTAAAACAAACTCCTAGAGCATGGTATGAAAGACTCCATAACTATTTGATTCAGATTAATTTCAAAAGAGCTAATGATAACAGTAATCTGTATATTAAAGAAGGACCTGATGACAAAATTGTATTGGTAGAAATATTTGTGGATGATACTATATTTACAGGGAATGAGGATCAGTGCAAAGAATTTTCAGAGCAAATGAACAAAGAATTTGAAATGTCTATGTTTGGTTTAATAAAATTCTTTGTTGGTCTTCAAATTCAGCAAAGCAAGAATGGTATATACATTACTCAATCTAAATACATTAAGGAGATACTTAAGAAGTTTGGTATGGAAGATTCAAAACCAGTTGGTACACCCATGTGTACTAGACTAAAACTTACCAAAAATGATGATTCAAAAGAAGTTGATCAGACCCTATACCGATCTATGATTGAAAAATTACAGTATGTAGTACATACAAGACCTGATATTGCCTTAGCAGTTGGTATAGTAGCAAGATTCTTAGCAAAACCTAAGGAAAATCACATGATGGCAATCAAAAGAATCTTAAGATACTTAAGAGGAACTGAAGAATATGGTTTGTGGTATAAATTTGGAGGCAATCTAGAATTAAAAGTGTTTACTGATGCTGATTGGGTAGGAAACATTGATGACAGAAAAAGCACAAGTGGTGGAGCATTTTTTCTTGGAAAAAGACTAGTATCCTGGACTAGTAAAAAGCAGAATTGCACATCTCAATCCACAGCTGAAGCAGAATATGTTGCTGCTGCAGTAAACTGTTCAAATATTGTTTGGTTTAAACAGCTATTAGAAGGTATGAAGGTTGAAATCAAAGAACCAGTTGTTATATTTTGTGACAATACCAGTGCAATAAACATTTCTAAGAATCTAGTGATGCATTCCAAAACCAAGCACATTGCTATTAAATATCACTTTGTCAGAGAATTGGTGCAGGACAACGAAATCAGATTAGAATATATTCATACAAAAGAACAGATTGCAGACATTTTTACCAAACCATTACCTAAGGATGCATTTGTGTATCTAAGAAGTAAGTTAGGGGTCATTCCTCTATCTGAGGCTCACTAAGTACAGTTTTAGTGATGCATCAACCAGAACATGATTGAAAATCAACCTGTTGATGCAGCATATTCAAGGAATCATTGCATATGAATCAGTACTTGAGGTACATTAATTTTCACCGGTAATATGTAAATTGTCTTTGGAATGTGTTGTCAAAGAGGGAGTGTTTGCTATGTCTTTGCTATTACTTCAAGAAATTTTCAAATAGTCAGAAGGAGGAATTTTCAGGATACAGGAAGTTTGCTGACAGAGGGAGATTTGAATCTGAACCGAGCTAACTCTTTCAAATTTCTTATGATATGACATATTGTGTTGCCATCAATGCCAAAGAGGGAGATTGTTGGAAACAATTGTCTGAAGGAAATTGCTACTCAATTATGTATTGTCTTTGATGTCACACAATGTCATAGTCCACAACAATCAGTTCCTACCGAGTTCAATCGGTCATCGAAGAAAAGTTAGTGTCTATCGAGTTCACTCGGTTACCAAAGGAAATTTAGTGTTTACCGAGTTCAGCCAGTCATCAAAGAAAAGTTAGTGTCTACCGAGTTCACTCAGTTACCAAAGGAAATTTAGTGTTTACCGAGTTTAGTCGGTCATCGAAGAAAAGTTAGTGTTTACTGAGTTCAGCCGGTTATCGAAGGTAAAGTATTGTCGGTGTTTACCGAGTTCCCTCGGTCTCCGAAAGATTATAGAAAGTTATGGTCACCGAGCACTGTCGGCCCTTGAAGGATTTTTGCAAATAGAATTTGCTTAATTCAGCCGACTATTATACTAAATAATGTCGATTTGACAAATCTAAAATCATATAAATAAAAGGTCAAATGTGAAAAATCAATAAGAAATATAGCAGAAGATTTATAGAAGAAAAGCAGGAAAGGTTTATGCGAATTTGTGAAGGATGTTCAGATATCCTTGAGGTGCAGCAGAGATTTATTCGATCAGAAAGGATCAGACTTATGCAGAACAGAGATCTGTAATCAACAAGACAGTTGCATTATTATATAGGTCATTTTTCATTGTTACCTTCTTATCATTATAACAGTGAATTCTAAATCTCTTAACCGAGTTGGTTTAACAACCATATTGTAAATCCTCTAACAAGGTGACAATTCTATTGAATTGTTTTCAAGACCTCTTATCAGGCCACTCCTAGCAGGGTGTTTTAAATCCTCTAACAAGGTCACACCTAACAGTGTGTTTTGTAACCTTTTACCGGGTTGGCTTCTAACCGGGCATCACTTCAGAAAAGTGAAAATCAGTATCTAGATACATTGGTGGTTTTTCCCATATTGGGTTTCCACGTTAAATCTTGTGTCTCTTGTGTTCTTAATTGCTTTCTCAATCATATACATGTGCTGATGAATATCTAAAGATAATTTTGCTAATACCTTCTGCATCTTCAAAGTTACTGCAATCTATTTACCGAGTGCTAAAACAGATAACATTGTTAAGATATCCTAAGGGATCTGGAAAGAATTAATTGTGAAGTGTTTTATGGTTGACTGATTCACCCCCCCCCCCCTCTTAGTCACTTCATCCATATTCCATCAACCCTAAGGTGTTAGATCTGAAAATCATTTATTAGGAGCAATAATAGGTAGCAAATAATCCAAATGACAACTCATATCATGCATTGAACCATGTGAAAAATAAGTGCATGCTAATTGTCAGATACCCTTTTTTTAATTTTGATTTTTTGACCTTGTGAACAAGATTGGACTTATACCACATGAATTTGGACCCTAAACCCAAAATGCAAAAAAAGGGACCTCTATCAAAAAATAGAGAGCTTTCCAAAAATGTCAAAATTTTAACAAGATCTTTTGATTTGTGCCATAGAGAGCCACTTTCCCAAAATAGACCAGTTTTTATAAATCAACCAAATGAGCTATGATATGACCTCTAAATTAAAAGAACAATAAATAGACCCCTTGTAGAATTTGAAGAGATTTCTAAAAATGTAAATTTTTTTGAAAAATATGCTAATTTGCACCAAAAATTAATTTTTTATGAAAAATCAAGAAAAAATTATAAAAAATTGAAAATACCTCAAAAAATTATAAATTTTTTAATTGGAGCTTCTCTAATATGTCATTAACCTAAAAAAACATTTTTAGACCAGAAAACCAAGCGGTTTGAGAGATATGATCAAATCTTTCAAATCTAGGGTTTTCCATCTCCAAACAAATCTGCACAAGGGTTAGGTCGAAAAATAATCAAAACCAACATGCAAGAGGTGGGTTGGCCCACGGTGGGCACCAAAAATTTGTGCTATAATGCTGTCACACTTCTATGAATCATTGCATGGAAGGAAACTTAAGAATGAGCCCTCACAAATCGATCCATAGCTCTCTATGCATGGAGTTGCAAGATTTGTGAAATTGCTCTCAGCTAGAGCTATGAACTCATGACCTTGCTAGTCAACCACACAATGAAAGATTCTAAATCAAAGACAAGGGCAACAATGCCAATATCTCTAATGAAATCCAAATGTATGCAATGCAATGCAAGTAAGCTAAGAATGAGAATGCAATCTAGTCTATGGAAATGAAAGTACAATGCAACTAATCTATGAAAGGAAAGAACAAATGTGACCAATCCCTCCTATTTAAACTATGTGAGATTAATCTATTGCATAAAAGAAAATCTACACTAAGAATGCCATTATAATGCAACTATGAAAGAAAATATGAAATAAGATGCAACAAAGTCTTCAAAGTTTGGATTGCAAGAGTGTCTTCAAAGAAAGCTCCAAATGACCTAGAAAACCTGTAGCATAATATTAGCATGAAAACCTTAAGATGAAAATGAGGAAGAGAGCTCTCCTTTTATAATAAGTGAGATGAAAATGGACCATTGAGATTAAGAGACAAAAGATTTAATCAACAGTGGAGAAAAAAAGAAGCTTGATCCTTGTGCACAAATATCTTCTAATAGGAAAATAGGAGTTGACTTTAGTGTCCATACGAGACAAAAAGTACTTTTTCTCTTTTTATAAAATAAGAATAATATTTTATTTGTGCAACATAGGATAAAAAGAAAAGTGAGAATTTTTTTTTAAATAAAAGGGGAGGAAATTCCTTTTAATTAAATAAAGGCTTAGGATAAAGTGATTTTATTATTTAATTAAATTTTTTTTTTAATTAATTAAAAGGGAGCATGTTCTCTTAATTAAATAAATTTTTTATTTTTTTCTCTTTTAAATTAAATAAGGCTCAAACCTTAGAAAATATTGAATTCATTATGATTTGATCAAGAAAATTGATATAATTGATATTGTTGATATTTGAAAATATTGATTCAGGGATTGGACAAATTGCTGAATGGGGGCCCAAAGTCTAGGTGACCATTTTAGGGTGTATACATTTTTCCCTCTTTGACTAATGTGAGATCGATTTGGGATCACATGGAGTCAAAGAATGAAGTTGAAATGTGAGATCGATTTGGGATGACAAAATAACTCAGATGTGAGGTTGATTGGGGATCACATTCGGACAAAACATAAACAAAGGATTCTGGACATGAGGTTGATTTAGGATCATATCCAAAATATGAGATAAGAATATTAAGCTTGAGTGAAAGCTCACAAAAAGATAGCTGAATCAAGAAAATCAAGGAATCAATGATTAAAATCCAATAGGTACTGCCCCCTCGGAATCAAAATCGAAATCAGGTAGAGGAGAAGCAGAAAATTGATAAAGATGATCAAATCATAATGAAATCACAATCAAAGATAAATGATAACAGGATAACCATTAGACAGTGAAAACATGCCCCGGTGATGAATTAGAAGAAAAGAAGTGGGGTGAATGAAAGACTAGAAGTTTGAAAGACATAAAAAGGAAGAAATTCCATCAAAGATCGAAGAATTATGCCTCAAAAGGTCAGTCAACTACGTAGAAGAATGAGAAAACTTGGAAACGCGACTCGAATTTTGATTTTGAGTCGAAAATGAATAAAAAATGATGTGATATGAAAGACCAAAATTGAAAGATATGATTAAGAAGAATAAAAAAATGAGCACAGTTGACCAACTAGTCCGTAGATGATAAAAAGGAGAGCTCTCTCCATATGCAAGATGCAAAAACTAAACTATGATGAACCTAAGAATGCAAGCTACTATGAAAGTGGTTGACTTGCAAGGTCACAACCCCTATAGACATCTAATTATCATCATCGAGTGTTATTGGTAGCATCGTAAGATCATACAATGCACACTAGCATAACTATGTGGATATGAATATGATCTTTATCAGATAGAAATGTGGAAATCCCACCCAGGCATCAAAGACATGGAGGTCAAGATGAATAATGGAGTGAGATTAACTAAGTTTGATATGGAAAGATTATGCTTGTATCAAGACACATGAAAGTTAGGATAACTAGAAGCATGCACTCGCAAAACAGTCAAGGATAACACCTTGTCAATCCATAGTGTCAAGTAAGACCAACATAAATGCTCATGACAATTAGGATCAACAAAATATACCCATAAGAAGATAAAGAAAGAAAACATGTTCTCATACCCTTAGTCTTCTAGCTATGCATCATCGGAAACTTCTTAGGGAGAGACCACTCATCAAAGAAATCCTCATAGACAGCACACAAAGAAAAATAAAGTCAACACATCTCAAGCGAGTTGATTGTCTAAGTGCATGTGTGTTGGTCATAGAGTCAGAATCTGGCTATCACATCTATCAATGAGAAATATCGCATCATACTTAGACTATTGGGTAAGACATCTGATAAGTGTTAAGAAACACTCGACACAAGGGTAGTGTTGAAAAACATTGTCTGGGGTGGTGTTGAAACACACCTGTTGTGAAATGCCCCTAGAGACAAACGCACCTAAAGGACCTATGTTAATAGGTATGCCCCCTAGACAAAGACAAAGACCAATTCTAGACCAAGTCAAATAAGGTCAAGGCATGATGGAGAAAGGCTAAGTGTCAAGAGCGCATGCTAAAAGACAAGGGTGCAAAGGCCTCAAGTAGCGTCTATTTTCAGGTTTTCACCACTTGGAGGTTTTTTGATTTTTCAATTTTTTTGTATTTTTTCTACCAAGGCACCTGTTTCCAAATTTTCACCAAGGCACTTTTTCTATTTTTTTTGAATTTTTGCATTTTTTTGATTTTTTTTTGTATTTTTTTAGGACTTTTGATGCTTTTTAGTATTTTTTCAGCATCATATATCAATTTTTTTGGTATTTTTTTTTAGGATCATAAAATATGTACAAAGGATGCCCCCAGATAGAAATGGGCATCAAGGATAGAACTTCTTTAGGTGAAAAATGTTGATGGGCTCAGGGAGCTGTTCTCCATCTTCATTCGACAGTAAATGTGCACCTGTACCAAAAGCTGCTGTAATAATGTATGGTCCAAGCCAATTAGATTCGAACTTGCCCTTTTGTTCTCTATTCTATTGATTCTTAGGGTTCTCTCTCAAAACAAGATCACCTATCTGAAATTCCCTAGGGCAAACCTTCTTGTTGAATGCTTTGGACATACGCTTCTGATATACTCTCATGTGATCAAAGGAAGCCTTACACTTCTCATCTAGAAGTTCTAGTTCTTGTAACCTCATGGCACAGTAATCCTCATCTGTAATCAAACCTTTGAGAGAGACTCTAAGTGAAGGTATCTCTACTTCTAAAGGCAACACTGCTTCAGCGCCATAGGTAAGAGCAAAAGGAGTAGCTCCTATAGGTGTACGAATGCTAGTTCTATAGGCCCATAGTGCCAAATTGATTTGTAAGTGCCAATCCCTACCATTCTTGTGTACTGTTCTATGAAGGATTTTAAGAATGGTTTTATTAGAGGCTTCTACCTATCTGTTTCCCTATGGAAAATAGATGGAGGATCAATGTTGCTTAATTTTAAACTTCTTGCATAAATGCTTTAGGTCCTTGTTCTTGAATTGACCTCCATTATCAGTAATAATCTCAGAAGGCACTCCAAATCAGCAAATAATATGATTCAAAATAAATAGGGAAACTATTTTTCTTGAGGCAACAGAAAGAGGAACTACCTCTACCCATTTCGTGAAATAATCAGTAGCTGTGATGATAAACTTATGTCCACCTGATGAGTTGGGGTGAATTTTCTCAACAAGGTCAAAGGCCCAGTGCTACAATGCCCAATGAGAAATAGAAGGAATTAGCTCCCTCCCTGGAGCGTGAATCAGGTTTCCATGTTTTTAACATTTCTCACAAGATTTAGAGAAAGCTACTACATCGGTTTGCATTGTGGGCCAGTAATACCCCACCCTAATCAACCTTCGAGCCATGGCAAGACCATTAGAGTGTCTACCACAAATGCCCTTGTGAATGTCAACTAACACTTGGTCAGATTCCTCCTTTTCCAAGAACCTAAGAAGTGTCCCATCTAAACCCATCCTATATAAATCACCAGAGATAAGGGTGTGGCAAGAGGCATTATGGATGAGGTTTCGGTGTTTAGAATAGTTGAAAGTGTCAGGGATGATGCCATCGCATAGATATGAATAGATAGCACCATAGCGGGAAGACTCATGTGTGACAAGGGTAAAAATGACATTGCTTTTAGATGAGTCAAATATGGGGTGGTGTAGCTCTTCCACCAAGAATTCAAATCTGGATTCATCCTGATCCAACTATAGGAGTGAAGCTAATGTAGCCATAGCATCTCTAGCTTTGTTTTCTGCTCTAGAGATCTGTTGAAATTTCACAAAGGCAAAGTAACATCTCAATGAATTAACCATCTTTTTGTAAGGTATCAATTTATCATCTTTGGTTTGATACTCCTCATTGACTTGGTTGATAATTAATTGTGAATCCCCAAAGACATGCAACTCTGTTATGTTCCATTCTATTGCTAGTTTCAATCCATTGGTTAATGCTTCATATTCTGCAATATTGTTTGTACATGGGAATAAAATTTTGTAGGATTTTGGTATATGGTACCCATGAGGAGAAACAAACAATACTCCCACACTTGATCCATTTTTCATGTTGGAACCATCAAAGAACATCTTCCAAGTGCGAGTGGTCATGTATAGAATGTGTTCATCTGGGAACTCTACCTGAATAGGCACACTATCCTTAACTAGAAAATCAGCTAACTGATCAGCAATAGCTTTCCCTTTTATGGCCTTTCTCTCAATGTAATCTATATCAAACTTAGATAAAACCATCATCCACTTAGCAAGTCTACCCGTGAGGGAAGCCTTACTAAGCAAGTACTTATGAAGATCAATTTTTGCAGCGAAATGTATAGTATGAGCAAGCATATAGTGTCGCAACTTTTGGGAAGCAAACACTACTGCAAGACAAGACTTCTCAATGTTATTATAATTGATCTCATAAGATACTAGAGTATGACTGATGTAGTATATGGCCCTTTCTTTCCCAGTGTCATCTAATTGAGCCAACAATGCCCCCAAGGAAGACTTTGTTGTTGAAATGTACAAAATCAATGGTTTCCCTGGAATAGGAGGCATCAAAATTGGAGGATTAGCCAAATACTATTTTATTTGATCAAGGCTCTTTTGGCAATCCTCATTCCACATGCATGTGAATCCCTTATGCAATGTTTTATTGAAAGGTTGTGCTCTATCTGCAAGTTGTGAAATAAACCTCTGTATAGATTGGAGTCATCCTTGAAGACTTCTCATTTGACTTACGTTCTTTGGAGGTGGCATATCTAAGATAGCTTGGACCTTTTCAGGATCAACCTCTATTCCTTTTGCTGAAATTATGAATCCTAGAAGTTTACCTGAGGTAACTCCAAATGCACACTTTTTCAGATTCAATCTAAGTTGAAACTGTTCCATGCGATCTAGAATCACTTCCAAATCCTCGAGGTGTGTATCCCATTTCCTAGATTTAGCCAAGGTATCATCAACATAATCTTCCATGTTGTTATGCATCATATCATGAAAAATTGTGGTCATAGCTCATTGGTATGTTGCTCCTGCATTCTTTAGGCCAAATGGCATGATGTTCCAACAATAGGTTCTCCATGCACATGTGAAAGCTATTTTCTCTTGATCTTCGGGAGCTATTTTTATCTGGTTATATCTGGAAAACCCATCCATTAAGGAATATATCTCATAACCCATCATCATATCCACTATCATGTCTATGTTTGGGAGTGGAAAGTCATCCTTTGGGCATGCTTTGTTGAGGTCTCTGAAGTCTATGCAAATGCGAATGGATCCATCATGTTTTGAAACTGGAACAATATTGGAGATCCACTCACATAGTCAATAGCTCGAATGAATCCTACACGTAAGAGATTTTCTAATTCAGCTTTAACAAGAAGAGCTACGTGAGGGTGCATTTTCCTCAACCTTTGTTTGATCAATTTTATTCCTAGAGCTATAGATAGATGATGCATAATAAGATCATTATCAAGCACTGGCATATCGAAATATGTCCAAGCAAAGTTGATTTTCTTCTTTTGCAAAAACTTTGTATATGCCTCTTTTTCTTCAACTGATAGAAACTGAGCTAGGTGCACTATTTGGGGAGCCTCTTCTATATTCAAATTCACTGGTTGTGTGGGCTCAATGAGAACTGATGACCTATCTTGGAAGTAACTTGGAAATTTATTAAGTACCCCATCCTTAGGCGCCTCAAAGAGGTTTTCACCCTCGGATACGTCATTTATTTTTACTATTTTGGGTTTTGACACCGCCACAAAGTGGTTTTCGCCATCAGAACCATTTTTCTTTTTTTCTTTTTCTTTTATTTTTAGATTGACGTACTTAATATCAGGCTCTATCATACTTGTTGTTGGTTCACTAGTGGAAGAGACAACGGGTTCAAGAGCATTTAGATAACAGATAATTTCATAGTCATTCTGAAAGTTTAAGAGCTGAGGCTCTTGGTGATGTTGAGACCAATCAATTACGTGGAAATGAACAAGGGGTAGGTCAATGACTGGTTCAACATTGTGTATGTGGAACATGTTATCTCTGGTGACCATACAATTGGGAATCATCAAGTCTCCTTCTAAGATACCCAAATCAGGATTTGTCCTACCAAACAAAGTGTCATCAACTAAGGCAATTCAAGGAGTCCAATCCTCTAGTCCTACACTAGGCTCATTGGTCACATCAGGTTGAGTACTATATGTATGGACAACATCCATGTCCAAATCAACTGTTGCATCTAAAAGTGAGTCCCATTTGAACTCATGTGAGTCTATCTCTGAATCATTATTTGGGCCTCGTGATGTAGAAGCCTCAAGGTTAGGAAACATTTCCCTTTCTCTAGCACTAGCATTGTTACTATCTATCGCAACTAGGATAGCAACACTTTCCATTGTCAATCTAGCATTCATATAGTCACTATCCATCACAACTGGGATAGTAGTACTATCAATTCTCAAATCTTTTGAATCTCCCCAAAGGAGATTTGTTGAAGGCACCCAATCATCAAACATGTCTTGCTGATTAGAGAGATTAGGTGTGTAGTCCGAGTCATTATCACTGTCTATCACAGCTAAGAGAGGGATACTTTTCTATTTCTTATTTACAAAACCTAAGCCAACTATTGACTTATTCCTTCATCCAAAAAGGGCATGGTTAAGAGGTTTAGCTCTGTCATCCAACCGATGACTAAGGGGACCATGTCCTGGATAACCCATATTCTTGACCAATGTATACCCTCTCCCATAAGCTTGAGGAGAAGGTGCAAAATCCTCATTATGTCAGTATTTATCCTCTTGGTAAAACTAGTCCCTAATGACAACATCTTCTTTTGCCTCTTGAATCAGAACTGAGGATTCTACAAACTTGTTGAACAATGTCATGGCTAAAGATGAGGGCTTCATATCTTGAGAAGGTTTGCCATAAGATCTAGGGGAAATTGGAAATTTTGTGAATGAATTAATTTTGTTATCCCCCATGCCAAGATCCATGGATTTGAATTTGTCTTTGCATTGTTCAAATGTAGTATCAAAAGTGTCAGCCTCCCTATTCAAAGGAATGTGAGACCCTGCTGAAATTGTGTTGACTGACAATGTGCTATCCTTGGGTATGAAAAATTCTACTCCATTGTAAGGGAACTTCACACACTGATGATAAGTAGATGGGACTACTTGCATCTCATGTATCCAAGGTCTACACAAAAAAATATTGTAAGCCAAAGGACCGGCATCAACAATCTGAAACAAAATATCTTTCTCTACAGGACCAATTCGGATAGGAAGAACAACCAATCCTTTAGAACTACATTTTGCTTCATCCTAAGCCTTGATAGTTATCTTCTTCCTTGTGTCAATGACTTCTTCTAAATAACCCAAGGCCTTCAATAAGCTCAAAGAACAAATATTAAGCCCAACACCCCCATCTATCAACACGCGCCTGACATGGGTCTTGTGGATCATAACCTTTATATGAAGGGCCAAATTATGTGGGTGGCTTAATGACTTGTCATCTTCTTCTGAGAATGTAAGGTACTAAAGGCTAACCAAGTGGTTGACCATATTCTATAATTGATCTACGTTTATATCATTAGGGACACTAGCCGCTTGCAAAGCATCCACAAGGACATGCTTATGCTTAGGGGAAAATTCCAAAAGTGCAAATATTGAAATCTATGCTGGTGTACATTGTAATTGGTCAACAAGATTATAATTCAACTTAGGACCAACAACAGATTTAGGAAGAACACCTTTTGACACTGGATGCTTAGACTTACTAGATTTAGGACCTCTAATAACAATGGTAGCTTGGAACTGACTCCTAGTGACTACATTGAGGGGTTGAGACATCCTTCGTGAGTGAGGACCTCTTAGTACCACAATGGGTCCTTCATCAGGCATAGGAGTTGAATCCACCATATCCATAAGGGTCTTTCCCTCTCATCATGTTGACATTATCATCAACAACTTCAAGCATATTAATAACATTTTCAGAATTTGTGTTGGTGTAGTTGATAGCAGACTTGCCATTCTTGTTGTTAGAATTCTCTCCTTTCTCATATTTGGGCAAGGGTTCTTTAAAAGCTTTGTGATCTGCATTAGTGGTTAAAGCATCAACTTGTAATCTTTCACTTTCAATAAGATCTTGGACAACATGCTTAAGTTTAAAACAACTTTCTATATCATGTCCAATTCCATTGTGAAAGACACAGAAAGCCTTCTCATCCCACCAATGAGGTTTAGGATCCGGTATGCGGAACTTTGTAGGATCCTGAGGTTGTGCCAAATTATGACCAATTAATGTCTTGAAAACATCTACATAGGAGTCCCCAAGTTTGGTAAATTGTCTGTTTTCTATTTTAGGTCTCCTTTGATACTTGGGTTTATTTTCTTCTTGTGCTGAAGATGTTTGCAAGTTCATGGCTTGGACTGCATTAGAGAGATTAAGAACTCCTTCATTCTTAGGTTGTGATGAGTCAAAAACTCCATCATTGACCACTATCTTATTCTTATTCCAATAGGAGTTCTTTTTGTCTTTATTACCATTATTATTGTTATTTTGGCCATTGTTGTTATTAGTTGTTTTGGCCAAAATTCCTTGTTCTTTTAGGACATCCTCTATGCGACATGCCACTTCTACCATGGTATCAAAAGAATTAAATGCGATCTTCCTTACTTCATACCTTAATTCCGGTACCAAGTTGCTCACAATGATGTCTATTCTTTCCTCCTCAGAAATTATCCTTGGATATTTCGAGCACAAACGTCTTCATCTTTGTAGAAAGGTAACAAAGGATTCCCCTTGATTCTGCTTGAGTTTGCACAAATCAAGCATGGTGACTGACCTTGATAAGTTGTAAGAAAAATGTTGAACAAATCTTTCCACAAGCTCTCTAAATGTCTTAACCGGAAGAGTAAGGTTAGTAAACCACTCCATGGCTTGACCCTTGAGACTCCTTGGAAATAATCTCATCAAGTAGGAGTCTTCATGGTGAAAAGAAAATCTCATTATGTATAACAATCTAACATGGTCGTGAGGGTCACCAATGCCATCATATTTGTCATAGGATGGAAAGTCAACTTTCTTAGGAAACTCAACCAACACCACACTCTTGTCAATTGGGTTGGGACATATAGAGTCCAAATTAGATGTACTCTTAGGAGCCCTCGTCCTTTCTATATCCTTTTGAAGTTGTTTGATCACCTAATTAGTTGATGGATCTTGCTTCTTTACCTTTCGGTCCACATCAAAATTATATGGGACCTTAGCACCTTTGTTGATGAGAATTTCTAGGAATTGATCCTTGTTTTGTTCCACATACCTTTCTACATATGCTTGAAAGGATGGTTCTTGTTGCATAGTCATAAAATCTATATGACCAAAGTTGGCATAACTTCCTCCATGTTGTGAGCCATGATGTGCTCGTTGTGAGGGTTTCTTTGAAAGTCTAGGAGGTGACTGTCTCCTATGGTGATCATATCTTGAAGTCCTTCTACCTCTAGGACTTGGGGATCTTGGGGGCATGCTTGAACTTCTTCAAGGACTTGGTGAGGTAGTAGATAGGGGTGAGTGGGTCCCACTATTAGTACCCCTCCCATTGAATTAGTTTTAGAGTTGTTGTGCATAGATTCTATCTTCTTCTTGTTGAGTGACTCTTTTCCTTATGTCCAATAATGCACGTTCTTCTTCCTCTAGTTGTCTAAATCTCTCCTTTTTGGCAGCTTGTTCATCTAGATAGGATTGCTTCTCCCTTTCAATGCTCTTCAATCTCATATTTGCATATCAAGAGGTATCTCTAAGTGGAGAAGGTTTCCTTGACTGTCTGACTACATTGGATGCATTGATGTGGTGGTCACTAGACTCGTTGCTCTAGTCTTCGTGTTGTGACCTTGAGTCTGAGTGAGTTTTTTGGTGATGTCTCTTAGCTCATTGGTGAGCATCAAGATACCTTGTGTTGATCAGGGGTGATCTAGGTGGAATAGCATATGCAGACCCAACAGACATCATGTTACACCTATGCCGTTGAAACATGTCATCAAGAGTCTGGTTCATTGCTTCTCTTTGTTGTCGAGTGAAGGTGTAACTCATGTCCATACTTGATGAAATGGGTGCTAAAGAGGTACTCACTTCACTAGGATTACCTTTCAGATTAAAACAAATCTCAGATTCACTCTTAGGAGATTGATCAAAAAGGGGTCCTTTTCCCATATGCTGTTGATGAGTCTTAACTGGTGGTAACTGGCTAAAGACAATAGGGGGTCACTTCCCTTGATTGACTTGGTACCTTGTTGTAACTAACATGAAAGAAAGAGATTCTTAATGATAGGGTGACCTCGCAAAGTGTCAACACCAAACTAGGATAATCAAAGTTCTCTATTGTCCAAAATGAAATGAAAAGATAGAAATAAAGGGGCTTTACCAACACTGTCAAAGAGGTGCTAAAATCAAAGGATGAATATCCTTGCACTTTTGAATCAGGAGGTTGGATTAGGCCAAAATATAATTGAAATTAATTAAATGAAAGTGATTTGGATAATAAAAGCACTAAAATTCTCCAAAAATGTAGCTAACAATTCTAGAGATAAGCTTTCTCACCAAGAATAACCTTCTAATCTGACAACTATTTCCAAAGTGGCATTGTAAACCAATTGATGCTATTCCTAGAGGGGAGAAACCAGAGATTTAAAGTCAAAAGAAGTCTGTAATGATAGGATAGAAAATTGAGCAAGCTATAAAAAGTTGGGTGTTTCAACTCAGAAATTCAATTGTTTTATGGTTTAATTAGACACATTAACAGATTTCCTGCATTTTATCAAGCACATAAGATAACAATCAAGGAGTTCAAGCAAGCAATTATCTTCAAACAATGAGCAAGGGGCAAAGCAACCTTGTGCATGAACAAGGATAGTGAATTAGTATTTCTACTCCTTAAAGGTTCTACTTGTGTATGTTCTTGAAAATGTTTTAGTAGGCACATAGAACACAACACCTTAACAAGCCATCTACAAGGATATACATGACTTTCTAAAAGGAGTCTTTGATATACGCAAAGTACGTGAGGCCCAGATTCATAGATGAGAAGAATCCAAAATCACATAGTCAAGGGGAGACGGTAACCCAAATCTCCTCCTTCACTTCTCAAAGGTATAAAGTTCTTTGAGGCTTAGCCAAGAGTGATATCAAACTCAATTTCCAAGAGAGGTGTCTTTTGATTCACCACCCGCTATTTATACTCCATCAAAACATGGGAGTTAAGGTTGTCCCTTGAGGTGGTGTGTCACCAAGCAGGCCTTCTAAAAATAAAATTAAGCAATTCACTATCAAAAGTATTTAAATCACTAAAGGTGGAACACTTAACTCTCCAAGTAAATCTTAAGTGAGTCCAAAAGTTGAACATTTAACTATTCAAGTGAATGTGAAGCGAGTCAGAAAGTAAAACATTTAACTCTTCAAGTGAATTTGAAGTGAGGCCAAAAGTGGAACATTTAACTCTTCAAGTGAATGTGAAGTGAGTCCACAAGGTGGAACATTTAACTCCTCACACAAACTCAAAGTGAGTCCAAAAGTAGGACATTTAACTCCTCACACAAACTCAAAGTGAGTCCACACCTTAGAAAACTAATGAGATCAAGAAAGTATAAAAAGGGGGAAACTTTGTGGAACACTTAACGCTCTTTTCAAGTAGACCCCTTCCCTATGTATGAATGCTGACCTTGCATCCAAAGGGTAGAAATGAGGGGTGATTAGAGTAAGCGAGTCCAACAACTCAATTTAGCTAACAAGATCAATCAAAAGTACTCCAAAGTTTTTTATCAATACTACTCACAAATGAAAAAGGGTTGAATAATAGAATATTTAAGTTTCTAGGTAGACATAGAGTGAGTCCACAATGTGGTGCATTTAACTCCCTATGTAAATAAGTAATGAATCCATGCCCTGAATTACTCAATGAGATATTTGAGATTGGAACCAAGAATTACTTAAGGTTTAAACACAAGCATTCACATACACAAACTTGTATGAAAGAAAATCTATGTTCATTTATTTTCCATTATGAGCATTAATTGAAATGTGTTCTATGAAAGTATGTAAACACGCAAGCCAAACACACGAGAGATTCATTTTTAATCCCAAAATCTAAATGTTGTAGAGATGTAACAAAATACCTCAAGTCCAATGCAACGCGCTTAGTAGATTTTACCTTTTTATTTTTTGTTTTAATCATTTTCCATGGAAGCAATCCATGAACCTTCAAATGAACAAGACAAGAAAATAAGCAAACAAGATATGCAATGTATACTCAACTTATGCAAACCCTAAGGTGGTTAGATCTGAAAATCAATTGTTAGAAGCAATTATAGCCAACAAATAATCTAAATGACAATTCATATCATGCATTGAACCATGTGAAAAATAAGTGCATGCTAATCATCAAATACCCTTTTTTTAATTTTGATTTTTTGACCTTGTCAACAAGATTGGACTTATACCACATGTATTTAGACCCTAAACCCAAAATATAGAAAAGAGACCTCTATTAAAAAATAGAGAGCTTTCCAAAAATGTCAAAATTTCAACAAGATCTTTTCATTTGTGCCCTAGAGAGCCACTTTCCCAAAATAGACTAGTTTTTATAAATCGACCAAATGAGCTATGATATGACCTCTAAATTAAAAACACAATTAATAGAACCCTTGTATAATTTGAAGATCTTTTCAAAAATGTAAAAATTTTCAAAAAATATGTAATTTGCGCCGAAAATTAATTTTTATGAAAAATCAAGAAAAAATTATAAAAAATTGAAAATACCTCAAAAAATTATAAATTTTTTATTGAAGCTTCTCTGATATGTCAGCAACCTACAAAAAAAATTTAGACCAAAAAACCAAGTGGTTTGAGAGATATGAGCAAATCTTTCAAATTTAGGGTTTTCCGTCTCCAAACAAATCTGCACAAGGGTTAGGTCAAAAAATAATCAAAACCAACATGTAAGAGGTGGGTTGCCCCACGGTGGGCACCAAAAATGTGTGCTAAAATGCTGTCACACTTCTATGAATCATTGCATGCAAGGAAACTCAAGAATGAGCCCTCACAAATCGATCCATAGTTCTCTATGCATGGAGTTGCAAGATTTATGAAATTGCTCTCAGCTAGAGCTATGAACTCATGACCTTGCTAGTCAACCACATAATGAGAGATTCCAAATCAAAGACAAGGGAAACAATGCTAATATCTCTAATGAAATCCAAATGTATGCAATGCAATGCAAGTAAGCTAAGAATGAGAATGCAATCTAGTCTATGGAAATGAAAGTATAATGCAACTAATCTATGAAAGGAAAGAACAAATGTGACCAATCTCCCCTATTTAGACTATGTGAGATTAATCTATTGCATAAAAGGAAATCTACACTAAGAATGCCATTATCATGCAACTATGAAAGCAAATATGAAATGAGATGCAACAAAGTCTTCAAAGCTTGGATTGCAAGAGTGTCTTCAAAGAGAGCTTCAAATGACCTAGAAAACTTACAGCATAATATTAGCATGAAAACCTTAAGATGCAAATGAGGAAGAGAGCTCTCCTTTTATAAGAAATGAGATGAAAATGGACCATTGAGATTAAGTGGCAAAAGATTTAATTAATGATGGAGAAAAAAAGAAGCTTGATCTTTGTGCACAAATATCTTCCAATAGAAAAATAGGAGTTGACTTTAGTGTCCATATGAGACAAAAAGTACTTTTTCTCTTTTTATAAAATAAGAATTATTCTTTATTTGTGCAACATAGGATAAAAAGAAAAGTGAGGATTTTTTATTTAAATAAAAGGGGAGGAAATTCCTTTTAATTAAATAAAGGCTTAGGATAAAGTGATTTTATTATTTAATTAAAAGAGATTTTTAATTAATTAAAAGGGAGCATGTTCTCTTAATTAAATAAGATTTTTATTTTTTTCTCTTTTAAATTAAATAAGGTTCAAACCTTAGGAAATATTGAATTGATTATGATTTGATCAAGAAAATTGATATAATTGATATTGTTGATATTTGAAAATATTGATTAAGGGATTTGACAAATTGCTGAATGGGGGCCCAAAGTTTAGGCGACCATTTTAGGGTGTATACAATATGCACACTAGGGTTACAAATCTAGAAAGATAAGAAAAAAAGGATACATGTTTGGAATTCGGTCTAACTTAGGGAGACAATGGTTCTTGGGGGGCCCTTGACCGAGAAATGCTAGATGTGGAAGAAATTTGTGTTTCTGAGTTCATAATGCTGCTCATAACCTTCCTCAAAAGTTTCATAAAAATGTACTTGTTAATGGTGCTTGAGGTGCCCTTGAACCTACTTTTTTGCATCCATAAAATCTTAGTTTGTAGGTTTCTATCTTCTCAATTTGATTTCAAATTTGTGTCTCTTGATCCTATTGATTAAACAAGAAAATAAGAGAAAATGTTGGGTTTACCTAGGTCAAACCTTGATTTTAGAATTAACCATGAAATTCAATTGAAATATGACTAAAATTATAGTGTGATTTAATAGAGAGGAGGTCAAATCTGAATTAAAATGCTTGGATGGATTATTATATCTTCAAGAGTCTCACTTGTGTTGATGTCTTCATGAAAAGGATTATTTTTTACTTTATAATAGGTTGATCATGGATTCCTTCTTGAATGCTTGAGATTTGAACTTTACTTTCTTTTCTTCAATTCCTTTATGGTGCTTGATTTATTGCTCAATTGAATTTGAAAAAGTGTATTGAAAAATTGTAGAGAGATGACTCAAATAATGTTGGGGGGGGTAGGAGAAGGCTTTCTTTTATACCTCTCCTCATGAATTTTTTTTTTAATTTTTAAAGTAGGCCACGCACTCTAGGCAGCCTTGACTAGCCAATCAAGGATGGGTTAAGGATGAGTGACCAATGACTTACCAAAGTTTCCAAATTTGATCTAGTGTGAGTAGAATCAAACATGGTTAGGCATTGGAGGACATATATTATAAAATGAGGCCTAGGTGAGCATGAAATTATATAAAGAAATAATTTATGATGCTACATTTATTCCTCACTTTAGTTGGAACATGAACCAACATTCATACTCTTAGTAAAGTAGAAAGTAGCACTGAAAAACATTCATAAAGATATTAAAGATGCAATAAAAACAAAGCACTCATGGGACTTAGGATCATTTCAATCTAATATCAAGATAAAAGGAGAAATAAATTAATAGGAAAGAGAGAGTTGTTGGCAAGTGGTCAGAACATGCACACATATGCACATGTAGGCACATGCACATATGATATGTTGTCATTTATGAAAACACTTATCAGATTTATTATCGCACATATTGGACATCACTAATATGTTTGTATGCAGTTGATGAAGGAAAAATGCCTAAGTCCACAGACTGTTCATGTGACCCAATTTGACAGAAAAGGTTAGAGACCCTCATAGAAGCTTCTTGAAGGCATGAAATCTTGGCTACATGCTTGAAAGACATGAATGAACACATGTGTAAGGTCACACATGTTAATATTGTGGTATCTAAGAAATGTGTTCAGTTGATTGGATGTGAAGACAGTAAATAGGGTATAACTTGTTGGCGATCACTAAGGTTGACTTTGTGAGCGATTGGAAAGTTATTATTGAATGAGATCTTGGATCTAAGGCTGACTAAGGATGTTAATGAAGTGTGCAAATGCAAATTAAATAATATGATGTTTTGCCAAAGTAATGGCGACTAGCTTTTGTAATATACCTCTAACAAGGTATAAGTATACAAACACTTTTGTAAAATAAGGTGATGATGATTATGATGATATAGATGGATGAAAAATATGAAGGCATCTAAGGAGAAGAGATGAGATCAAGAGAAAGGAGAACAAGAGGAGTTCTTCAAGGAATACTTTGTTAACTCTTTTTATTCAAGACAACAGATTGATTGTAAGTGTTGTTGCACCTATTGTACACCCCTAACAGGGTTTGATTCCCTTTAACATGGCTGGACTCCTAACATGGTTGATTCCTTAATTGGGATCACATTTTAAAGACTCCTAACAGGGTTTGTCCTTTAATAAGGACTTGCCTATTGTAAGACTCGACTCTTAATAGGGTCAGAACTCTTAATAGAGTTATAATACTTATATTGCAGATATTTGTGGCTACCATCCCCACCGAGGTTTTTCTCTTAATAGGGTTTTCCTTGAAAAAAAATATGGTGTTATGAGTTCTTCAATGTTTGTTTATGTTGCATGGTTATTTATCTTATGCTATATATTTACATGTTGTTTAAAGAAAGTAAAGAATTTTAAGAATTCAGTAAAGTACTGTAACATTGATTCACCCCCCCACTCAGTGTTACTAAATCCTAAAAATTGGTATCAAAGCATCAGGCCCCTAAAGGAAAAGATTAATAGCTTTGGGGAGATCAAGATGGATTTTGAGAACTTGAAGAAAAATTATGAAATGACATTAGAAGATGTGGACATTGCTAATGCAGATAGAGTGGATCTAAAATAAAAACTAAGGAAGGCAGATGACTTCATTAAGAAGTTGAAGCAATGGCTTGAGCATGAAAGAAAATTGATATATAATCTCATGGAAGAAAAAACTAAGGAGCTATCAAATCAAGATTTGATTGAGAAGCTAAGACATGAAAAGGATTCCTTGAAGGATGAATTGGAAGTAACAAAATTGAACCCGATGAAAGAACTTGATACTAAAAGAGAGGAAAAAGAAAAGTTGTAAAATGAACTAACAGACACAAGGGATAGATTGCAAACCTTGGAAAATGAACTGAGTACACTAAAAAAAAAGTATGACAATGTAGAAAGATATTGCATCACCATAAATGGTGAACTTGATCAGACCAAAGGTCACATAGAGAAACTTCATAAGAGAAAAAAGAAATTGGATGAGAAAATTGACATGCACAAACCTGTTGGAGACATGATGAGAGTAGGATTAAATGAAAATACTGATTAGAAGAAAGATAGAGTTGTGGTGAATCTTGATTCACCTAAGAAGTCATATTTTGAGATTGTGAAGGTAGAACCTGAGATACCCCCTTGCAAGGACAATGAAAAGGGTTGTAGTCATGAAGATTAATCAAAGAAATTAATTGAAAAAGGTATTCCTAAGCCCAAGTTTACTGGTTTTTTTTTAAATTTCTATTTGTAGGGACATAAGATAAGAGAATTTAGAAAATGAGATATGAGGTCTAGTAGACCTACATATGATCACTTGAATGACTTTATCAAGAAACAAAAGGAGAGAAGTCTTAATGAGGCAAATACTGAAGAAGGTGAATGTAGTAAGAATGTAGAGAATAGACAATCTGAGGGTATGGAAACATGTAAAATAAATGATTCTATAAAAGATAGTGTTTCTAATTTTAGTAAGGATGAAGTCAAAAAGTTAGTAGAAGTTAAGAAACCTTTTACCAGACCTAGAAAGATTGTATGTTACAACTGTAGTAACTTTGGTCATATTGCTAGGTATTGCAAATTGTAGATTGATTATAGCCAATTGAAACCCAAGAAGAAGGTGACATGCTTCAAATGCAACAAAGATGGACATGTTGTGAAGTATTAAAGATTTAAAGGACCAGTAAAGAAGTCCTTCAAGCCATTCACAAAAGAAAAGGAACTGAATGAAGTTGCAAAAGAGATAGCATAACTAAAAGCAAAATTCAAGGAGAAATGGGTCAATTATAATGAACCTAATAAATTTGAAGATATGAAAGATGAAGAGAAGAGTGAGAGAACTCACAAGAGTCCTAAGAGTCTTGTGGAATCATTAATAGGGTGAATTTCCTCACCATCTTTTTGATGGGTAATGTATGCCTTAGGGGGAGCATGAAAGATTAACACCAGTCAGATACAAAGCAAATAGAACAATAGAGAAATGATAGTAAATGACATCGCACAAGAAGATGTCAAACTTGTTGCAAAAATATTGGGATACAAGTTTCAATATATTAGTAGGATAAACAGTGTATCAACCAGTTTTGTACATATGGCATACAAAATGGTAGTAGAAGATGAAGAATATGACCTATGCAAGGTACTAAGGCAACAACTAATAGAGAATTTAGCAAGAATAAAGAAGAACAAGACAACACATTTAGATTTGGATCACTTATAATGTACATATTCTTTCGTGTTATGAGGAGATTTCCTAACATGTATCTATTACCCACAATTACAACATACAGAACAATGAACACAAATAGGAAAAGATTATATTTTAGGAGTCCAATTGACACTATCTTTTAGGTGATGTTGATTAAGATTTCATTATTGCATTCAATACCAATTTTCATTTTTTACTCTAAGTATTGATCACATTTCAAAATTTCAAATTCATAATTGATTATTACATTGTGCATTCAAATTCATATTTCATATTTCATGTCAATAAAAGAGTACAATTTGCATAATAGAAAGCATGATAGAGGTATGAGTAGGGTCCCATGCATTTCCTTTGTCATCTGTGTGTTGTTGGCTAGTTGTCTGTCAGGTCCTAGGTCTCAGGTCCATTGTCTAGGTCTTCATTCTATGAGTCTATAGGGTTATCCTACATCATGAGAGAGAAAATGTGTTAGATCTAGTTGGATCTAAGCAATGCATGAAACATAAACATCATACAACAATCAATCTTTCAGAGCTGTATTTCTATCTGGTATTTCAATGAAATAAAGAAATGTGCATTCACATAAAATGAAAGGTAGTATAAATGGGACGTGTTTACATGAAAGATTTTACTACTTATGATTATAATTATGCATGTTGTCTTTATATTTAAACCAGATATCTGAATCAAAGGGACTTAGCACTTATGATTGAGAAACCTAATTTAGAATAAAAAGGACCTTGTTAGATTAGTGAACATCATTACTTTGCTAATATTGATTCATGAATGTCACCATTTTTGGCATTTTCATAAATTAAAGTGTTTCTTATGTTCACTAACCTAACAAGATTAGTGTGATGTTGTTTTTGAAGCTTAACAGAGTAAAAATGCAATGCTCAATTGACTGGTTTACATGTCACAGTTAGAAGAAATTGATGCAGTATCAAAGTGCATTAAAGGTGCTACATCTTGTGCTTTCAAAGGTAGTGAAATCTCAAGTGCAATATACAAAAAAATAGCAAAGCTATAAATGCCAACATCCAACAGGATAAGTGACTGAAGAAAGAGTGCTACAGAATTATGCTTTAAAGTATCATGGAATGTTTACAGTGTGTATTTGATGGTTGTCACAAGCCCATGCTTGAACTCAATTAAATTTCATTCTAGTGTTTTTGAGTGTGATGAGCTTGTTATCGAACCTCTTAAACAATTATAGAACATTCTACAATTTAGCATTTCTTATTTAATAAAAAGATCATAAGCACTGTTCACTTTTTGTATTGCAAAGTAGAAAAAAAAAACTAGTTGATAGCTTTAAGGTTCAAGAATCTCTTTGCATTCAATTTAAATGCACATGTAATGGTCATGCTTAATTGAGAAAAGTGATTTGAATTATATCGTCACTGTTTATAACATTGTTAGTGATGGTGGCCTCATTGTTTGAGAACAAGTTGAATGAGCTTTGAGCCATAGTCACTGCTCGAAGGTAAACACAAACAATATCAAGTAGACTAAGTATGGAAAGGGCGAGTTGAAGGTTGGTTCATGTTTATGACTGGTGTACTTCAAAAAAAGCTAGTTGAGCCAAACATTTATAATAATATATGGTGTATTAACAAGTTAAAAAAAATAATAGTATTTATTTTCAACAGGGGTCACTATCACCAGTGAAGCTGAGATAGACATATATATTAATGACTGGTGAACAATATAGGTCACAAAAATCAGTGTAATAGTGAATGAAAAGTGAAAATCCAAATCAAATTCAAGCAAGTGTGTCATGAAGCTCACTATTCAATATTAGCTATAATAATGACTAGTGTACTTCAACAAAAGCGAGTGGTGCTTACTGTAGCTAGGTATGTAAAAATGGAATATTAAGCTGAAGACTTAACAATGAACAACTGGTGAAGACATATGAAAATTATTGGTGACAATAGTTCACAACTGGTATGAAGACATATGCTAATTAACTAGTACATTAGAAGAAAACAAATAGCATTTTTAGTGCAAGCAAAGGTTCACTGTTGTCAGTTAAAGACAAAGAAATAAAAAAAATAGTGAATCAAAGGTAGTGAACATCACATATATCTACATCTTTCATTAGTGAGCATAAATCAACGTAAAGAAAGGTAACAAAATTTACATCTACAACAAGTAAAGGAACCTAGAAATTATTGCGAAGAACAAGCATGAACTTGACAAAGCAAAGAAAAAAGAGTAGTCACTTATCTTTTGTTCAAGTCTTCTTGCAGTCATGCCAATCTCACAAGATGGGTGCCCAAGTCTCAGCTTAAGCCACAAACAAAAATTGGGATCTTAGCTAAGGTAGGAGTTCAAGCTCGAGATAACCAGTCAAACTAGGTTTTAGTCTAAATCCAGCAGGGCCGAGTTGAAATAGCCCATGATACATGCCAATGACTTGCAGAAAAGATAGAGATAAGGAGCTGAGTTCATTATTTCAGTCATAGCCTGAGCTTTATGAAGATATTTTTGGTAAATGAAGAAGATAGGCACGAGCCCGATTATAAAACAAGAGCTCATAGTCAATAAGAAGCAGAGCCCAATAACTTTCACCCTTAAATTAAGTAGATAGTGCCAAATTTGAAAGACCAACCTACAGTTACAGCCAAGTTCTATGCTTGAGTTCCATGTCAGATTCAAGCATAAGAAAAAATAAGTACAATATAAACTTGCAGTCACAGCTTGAGCTCAACCCATGTTCAAGCTTGAAGCTCATTTTGAAGCTGTGACTAAAAGTTGGGGTCACAATCGAGCATTATTTTGCAAGGATATTCTCATATTTTCTCTGATTTCAGTCCCAACTTTAGTGCAAGCTTCAAAGATCAAGATATGCTCAAGCTAGAAGCTCACATTCAGCTCACGGTCACAATAAGTTCATTGCCAAAGACTCCAAACTCACAGGTTACCTTCCAAAATACCAGCAAAGACCATAAAAGATGCCACAGTTCTCAGGATTTTTTCCATGACCTAGGTTTTTTTCCCTATTTTTCCTCAAAGAAAAACAAAAGCATATGCAGAAACCAAGAATGAGGAAAAGTTTTAGAATTCTGAAGTCCGACTGGCAGTGCATTGTTTTCCATAACTCCCATAGTCTACATCATGCCAGAATCTCAGGTTTGTTGTTGCCACCTTGATGCCTTAGATATATTTCACATCTTGCAAATGGCTTAAGTGGTCATGTCGACCCTTTTTCATTTTGCAATAGGTTTAGACTTAGGTTTTTTAATCTAGGTTTAGATTTTATATAGGCTATGTGGTATTTGTTGAGTTTAGCTCAATTTTTATTTTTGAGAATGTTGGTATGTTTTTGTTAAAGATTTTATCTTACAAAACCAACATTTAAGGCTAAGTGTAAGGCATTTTTATGTGCTTATTGTTAGGGTTTTGGCATTATTTAGGGCCAAATTGGAGTGTTTTTAGGGCAAAAATAAGGGTTTGATTTTTGAATTATGGGGTAATAGGGCTATAAGTCTGGTTTTTAGAATCATCTTAAGGGGGTTCCAAATTCTTGAGATAAGAATTTAGTGAGCTTATTGTTCCTTTGTGCCTTAGCTCTTATTTTGTAACCTACATTTTAGATTTTTGAGAAAAATAAAGCAGATGAGCCATTATTTTCTCATATTGTGAGCATTGATTTTAAAATCCTTTTCTTCATTCTTCATAAGCGTTTATTTGTTTTGGTAGCAAAGAGAAGTGAATTATTTCTATTCCTCCTCTAAGAAAACAAAGTCCAAACCTTATGTAGAATATGTATGTTTGTTAACATATAGTACTATTTGTCGTCTATACCCTAGTAGTAAAATCCAGATTAACCTATACATTGATTAGTGAATGATAGTGTCAGTCTCATTGATATGTGCATTATGGCTACTATTTTAGATTTCAAGAAAATATGAGCTCAAATTTGGTGTATCACCTTTTTTCCTTTTCAGTTTTAAATCCTTTTTCCCTTTTCCCAATTAAGTTTCAGTCAGGAGGTGATATTTCTAAATCAAATAGGAACCGGCCTAGAATCCAGAGACTCCTGCTCAATCAGAGTCCACCCACAACTTGAGAAGGTTTCCATTGTTAGGATGAGATATCATTAAGCCCTAATTCCTAAGTTAGGGTGGTATTTTAAAACTTAAACAATTTTTGGCATGCCCGGTGGGACCTTGTGATACATGAATCGAATCCAAACAAGGAGTGTTAAATAATTTGAATATTTACAGTTATATTTCACAAGGAGAGACAAAAGTGTTCAAAGAGAACCTAGAGGTCCTAGAGAGATTTTTGTTCAGCCTGTAAAAAGAGGTAGGAGACCAAGAAGGCCAAGGAAGTTAAGATCTAAAATAAGTTCAGCTCCTCCCTCCTACCACACTAAATTTCCTGATTCAGAGCAGGAAGGTTTTTAAGTTCTTGGAGCATCTCAAAGCAAAGTTGTTCCTAAAAAACCACCACTGGTAAATAAACCATTAGCAGCCAGTTCTAATACCAAACTTCCAGCAATGACAAGAAATCTTCCATTTGTGCCATTTGATCAGGGTGGTCCTCTCAGGATTTCTAATCACAACAACATTCCATTGGTAGCTTTGAAAGGATTGCCATCATTCACTGCATAAAAGAAAACAACTGCCATTGAGAACATCAAAGATATTGCATCTCTTTGCAATGTCCATCACATCATGGAGGAGGATGTAGCTTTGAAGCTATTGGATACATCACTAAAGGGTAAAGCATTGGAATGGTTCAAAAATCTTCCAGTGGATTCTATTGCTACATGGGATGTATTGGGAGAGAGATTGTCTAAGTTATTTGAAGACAAATCTGACAACCTATCTTTGGTGGAGAAATTGATGACTATCAAGAGGGCTCCACAAGAGGAAATGAGTGATTTCAATCTTCGTTTACAAAAGACATGGAACAAGATCCTTGCTACAGTAAGACCCTTTGTTGAATATGCATTCTTGTATTTTCTTAAGAGTTTGAAAAGCGATATTTCAGTCATGATACAATCAATGGGAGGTATATCTTTACCTCAAGATTTTGATATTGCTATTATGGTAGAGAATAGTCTCATTTAGGTGGGAAAAATAGCTCCCAGGCCACCTATGCCCTTCTTTCCTAGCATTCCATCTAATATGTCTTTGGTAGTTCCACCTCTTTCTATTGTCCCTTCATTTAAAAGCCCATAGGTAGTCCCAGTTACCCCTCTTAATGAGTTGCAAAGCATTAAAGATAGCCAAGAAAAAATAGAAAATTTATTGCAAACGTTTGGAAATGAATTAGTGAGCCTTAAGAGGAATCAAGCACAAGAAAACCCTATAGCTCAAAATCACTTTGCTGGTTCCTCATCCCAATATCCTAATTAGTCTACCTCTCAAGGTAAAAAATAACAATTCCAACGGAATAAAAATGCAAATAGGCAGAATTGGAATCAGAGGCCTTATAGACCTTATAATCCTGCACCCATTAATGTTGTTAGGGGTATAGTTCCCAGCCATAATAACATTGGTACTAAATGGTGTTTTCCATGTAATGAAGCTCATAATTAGTCAACATGTTCCAATGGAGTTCTTAATCAGGCTCTTATGGTACAAAATTTAGTAAATTCACAACAGAATGTGCCCATTGAGGAGAGCCAACAACAACCAGATCAGGATGTTCTAGATACTGGTTTTCTAAATTGGAAAGAGGAAGAGTTTTGTGGCATAAATGATTCACCCATTTCAACAAATACTAGAGCCAAGAAGAGAGCTCTAGAATCAGAGCAATCAGATGGGATTGTTCCTTCCACACTAGTTTTAATTTTGAAGGGGCCCTCTTCTTCAAAAAATAAAGATCAAAATTAGAGGCATGTCAATTAGTGTGCTCCTAGATCTCCTCAAAATGTATAGTTTTCTGTTCCTTATAATATTGTTGATAGCATGAAGAAAATGAATGTAACTATGACTATGTGGGAAACTTTAGCTATTGTAGGACAGACCGAGACATTAAGGGAAGGGTTGTCCAAAATGATAGAAAGTTCACATCAAGCTATTCAATAGCCTTTTAGGATTGTTATGACTAATTCAAAGCCTTATAAGGTGCAAGAAACAATAGTTAAAGAAGATAAGAAGCCTTCTAAATTTCAACAACATACCACATACCTAATGAGACTTTTTACAAGAGGTTTAGGAGGTCAAGCCATGATATGGTTCTCCAAACTTCCACAAGGGATAAAGACATTTGAGGAATTATCCTCCAAATTTGTAACCCATTATTCTTACAACATTGAACATGAGATTACCATGCTCAAACTATGTGATACGAAACAAAGAGATGGTGAATATTTTCTAGGGTTCCTTCAAAGGTGGAGGAAATTTTTTGCAAGATATCCATGAAGTATCCTTGAAAAGGAGAAAATGGAAATATTTATGAACACATTAAATGTGGAGATGAACTATAGGCTCCAACTTCAATGTACCCCTACATTCAAAAAACTTATTGAGAATGGGATCAAAATTGAAGATGTGTTGGTTAAGAGGGGAGAGATAAAATTGTTTAAAGACAATAAACCCTATACCAACACTAATAATAATAATTATGTATCTAACTGTAATAATAATAAAGGAGCCAACAACCACAATGATAAACCCAAACTATGGTTGAAGAACAATAATAAAAATCTTGTGAATGATGGAGTTGTGGAAGCACACAACTTAAAGGCTACCCCATTTAATTTATCAAATGGAGCAAATTCGACATAGAATGTGAATCAAACGAATAAAGACCCTTTCAATAATACCAATTACAACAATAACAATAACAATGGTAACAATAATCCCTTCAATAATTCTTATGTCAACAAACCGAAGCCTTTCTTTTCCATGTATCAAAAGAGAAAATTCACCTTTTTAGGTGAACCATTGGAAAATGCATTAAGGACTTTGGTGGCCAACAAAATCATTACCTTACCCGAGTTAAGAGCATATGAACCCCAAGTTAAGCCAAATTGGTGGAATGATTCTCACCATTATGAATAACATTGTAATAAGGGCCATAAAACCAATGAATGCATGAAATTGAAACACCTTGTGCAAGACCTAATTTATGATGGGACAATAAAGGTTGAAGGGCCCCAAAATAATGAAGATCACATGGCTTTCAAAAATCCTTTCCTAAACCATGAAAAGGGTGAGTCATCAAACATCAATCAAAATAACAAAAGAGGTAATGAGAAGGTCAATTTTTCTCATACCTATGATAACATCATTAATAGTTTAGATAGTGATGAAAATACCATAAATATTATCATGGTAAAAGAGAAGCCAAGGGAAGCAACATCTAATGTTGTAACCATTGGGGTGACTTTAAGGTTTTCTAAGAAAATTTCATTTTCTTGTTCATTTAGCCTCCAAATTCTATTTTATTGTCAAAATATTCATAAATCTGCAAGAAATTATCCTGTCAAAATCTAAATTTTGAGTTCACCAAGTGAAAAATGCCCTTATACCTCTGTTTAGGTCACGACAAGAAACTAGGGTTTCTATTTTTCAAACAAAACCCTAAGCGTGCCCTAGTTTCTTATGTTTTCACGTTACCTTTTTGGCCACTTAAGTTTTTAAGTCTGCACGTGATCTTTATTTTTCTTAGTGTTCGTCGAATCTCAGATTAATCTTTCAAAGTTACTTTTCTTTCAGCGATCTAGTGACTACATCTAAGTCTTATGTCATGTTTTCTTTTGGTCGCTTAATCTCCAAATGCAATTCATGGTTAGTCTTTCTTTTAGTGATTCAATGACTATGTGGTCTCCCAATCTCTTAATTTTTGATGGTTTTCTCTAAGCATTCAACGACCCAGCGTGGCAGTTATCTCCTATTCGCTAGATTTTTTGGTTAAGTCTTTGGCTATTCAGCAATCAAGCGATGACTGTTGATGACCTTCAAGATCAATGCTGATGTTTTAATCTCATGATGAACTGTAAAAGTGACAAGGTATCTAGCGACTCAGTGAATAAAGGTTTTCTCTTGTTTACTAATTTTAGCAGGTCCGACAAAATAATTTAGTGATTCAGCGACTATGTCTATTAAGAGTAAAGGTTTCCTTAGCTGCTGGATCTTGAGATAAGATAGCTAAGTTCTAATTTTTTGGGTGATTCAACGAATAAGGCATTGGCTCAATCTCATGATCATTTAGTAAAGTTCCAAAATATTGAGCGATTCAATGACAACCACCGATTTCTTTCAAGATCAATGGTCAGTATCTAATCTTAGAATGAAACCCAAGGTAAGTAAAATATTCAGCGATTTGGCGAATAAAGGTTGTTCACCCAATCTCATAATTAAATCATGGTTAAGAAAATTATTCAGTGAATATGAGAAGTCTTTGTTCATTGAATCTCATGATAGACCAAGAGTTAAGTAAAGCTTTCAGAGATTTAGAGATAATTGTTGTCACTGAATCTCTAGATTAAGACTATGGTTAAGTTCAAGGTATGCAGGTTTAAAGGAGGCTTTGTTCACTGGATTGCCAAATGAAAGCTGATTTAAGTTAAAAATTGTGAGAATGAGTGAATTTTTCAATTGCCCATTCTCTGAATAAAACCATGGTTGATCCAAGCTTCTTGAGAATCAATAAAGTATTAAGTTGCTCATTCTCTGAATAGTGGTTGGGTTAAGATAGATGTCTAAAAGGTTAATTTGATGACCGTTGATGATTTCCAAGATCAACAGTAGTCACTGAATCTTGAAGTTAAATCATGAGTTAGCAAATCATTCCAAGATCATGAGAAGGCTTTGTTCGTTGGATCTCCAGATTTAACTCAAGATAAGTAAATCATTCTGAGATCGTGAGAGTCTTTGTTCACTGGATCTCTGAATAAAGTTAAGTTAAGTACTCATAAATAAAATGAGTTTATAACCATTTCTATGTGGAAAGGTACTCTTCCATGTTGGATTAAAGCGAAAATTTAACCAATCAGATCTAATCGAGGGTTTTTATCAATAATGGAGGGTTTTTAAAGCTAGATAGAGTGATCATTGCTTTTTTGCTTAAATTCTGAGTTTTTTAATAGACCTATCAACATCCAGACCATGGCTAGCCTTGATTTGAATTTCATATTGTAAAAAATTGAATGCAGAAGTGATTGGGAATAGATTTGTAATGATTTTGCCAACTTTACGCATTCAATAGTTGATGATATATAGATAGGACATCATTGTTTTCAGCACTCAAAGTTTTCTAAAGATAATTATGATTTTCAAAGTAGTAGTAGTGATTGTGAAGTAAAAAAGAAGTTGCAAAATTCAGAGTTCTTTAGAATCATGAGTCAACCAGAGCCAAGCTGAGCATCATCCAGTGGAGAAGCTATGGAATAAGGGAGTGAGGAGAAAGGAAAGCCCAATTATTTAGATGAATTTATCAAATTAATCCCCGGGTCAAACCAAAATAAAAAGGCTACTAATGAAGCCTTCGAAGATTTGATGGAGGATTGCAGAGACCCCATCACTCCATCTGGCTCAGGTTACACCATTTTCACATATTTTTACAATAATAGAAGTAAGGCTATCCCAATTTGCAATGCTTGAGCCTTAGGAATAGAAAATTTAATTATCCTTAATGTTTTATTAGATGTTGATTTCATTATTGAGTTAGCTAGGGTATATGATCCCATTTCAAAAACTATTAGGAAAGGTGACTAGTCTCCTTTAGGGAAGGGTTGTCCAAAATGATAGAAAGTTCACATCAAGCTATTCAATAGCCTTTTAGGATTGTTATGACTAATTCAAAGCCTTATAAGGTGCAAGAAACAATAGTTAAAGAAGATAAGAAGCCTTCTAAATTTCAACAACTAGTAGTAAAAGAGGGGAAAAAGGTTGTAGATTTGAAAGAGGCAATAGTGAAAGAAGAAAAGAAACCTACAAATGTACAAAGAACAACATTAAAGGAAGGTAAAAAACCAACAAACATTAAAACTCCTCCTTTTTATGTTTCCTTGATCATTGGAAATAAGTTAGTGCACAATTGTATGGTAGATAGTGGCACAACCAACACTGTAATGCCTAAGAAAATTATTGATTTAGTGGATTTGAAGTATGAGCCTCTTGAGAAAAGAGTTGTTGAGCTTGATAGTTCTTTAGTTAAGACTTTATGGGTTTTCAAAAATGCAAGCTTAACTCTTCATTCATGCCCAAATTTCTCAATTCCTCAAGATATCTATGTTATAGGTTTGCCACCTTATTTTGCCTTATGTCTTTCAAGAGATTTTACAGCCAAAATAAATGGATATTTTTCACAAGATTGGTCCCACTCTTATTTTAGAACAAGATATGGTACTGAGGTAACCATAAAATTAGATATTGGCCAAGGATCACATAGAACCTTATAATCCAAGTCCTATTAATGATAGTTTTATGATCATAGATTCAGAAGAGATCAAGGAATATTCAACCTTTAATACAAAAACTAAAGAATATCCTGATATTTTGTTGGATGAGTGGGCAGTCAGAAATGACCAAGATTATGATATGTTTGATACTAGTTTTGGAAATTACACGATTCTAGAATCTGACACTGTTACGCCTAATTTGATGAAAGATCAGTATTTTGGTTCAGAATTGTCAAATCAGCTTTGGGACTTGTACTTTGATGGATCTAGGAATAAAGATGGTGTTCATGCAGGGGTTATGTTAGTGTCACCAGAGGGTGATAAATTTTATGTTGCATATAAATTCTCTTTTCCTTGTTCTAACAATGTGGCTGAATAGGAAAGTTTGATTCAGGGTTTAGAGTGGGCAAGAAAGAGGAAGATTAAATTCTTGAGGGAATTTGGGGACATTGAATTGATAGTTAACCAGGTGAGAGGATTTAATGCTATTAAGAATGATGTTTTTAAAGTTGTATAAATCTAGAGTATTTGATATTTTGGATGATTTTGATGCATTCAACCTCATTTCTATACCTAGAAGGAAAAATCAACATGCTAATAGGTTAGCTGGTATTGGTGCACATATTTCTATTACTAAAAATAAAGGTCATATCTCATATCAGTCTCATGTTAAGATTGTTGTTAGGCCATCAATCCTGGATAATGATATTAATTGGCAGGTTTTTAATAGCGATGAGAACATTTTGAGTTTCATGGCTAAAACAGAGGACTTTTCAATTCCCAAGGATAGTAAGGTAAAATAGCAAATGGAAGATCAAATTATTCAGCTAAAAACTAACAAGCTTCCTAAAGGATTAGTCAGCTTGGAGTCTACTTTTAACTTTGATGATCAGTTCAAGAGGAACAAAACCAACATGCTGATCAAGGAGGATCACTATGAGGAAGTTTAGATATTTAGAGACAAGTTTTTAAAGGTTGGTAAAATTAACTCTCCTCGAGAAAAAGAGCTGCTTATTGCTTTAATCAAAGAATATAATGATGTATTTTCTTGGGATTATGCTAATCTAAAAGGATTTGATCCCAAATTGACTCAGCATACTATAGAATTAGAGCCTAATTCTAGGCCAATCAGGCAAAGACAAAGGCCAATAAACCCCAAATTAGCGCCCTTAATGCTTAAAGAGATGAACAAACTACTGGATGGTGGGATAATTTTTCCTATTAAACACACATCCTGGATTTCTAATTTAGTTCCTATGAGGAAAAATAATGGAGAGATCAGAATTTGTGTAGATTTTAGAGACCTTAATAGGGCATCTTTGAAAGATAGACACCCTTTTCCTTCCATCAAATAGATTTTACAATATGTCTCAGGTTCTAAAAGGTTTTCCCTGCTAGATGGGTATTCTGGTTATAACCAGATTTTAGTGAAAGAGATAAATCAGTTTAAGACAACCTTTACAACAAAATGGGGAACAATGACTTACAAAAGAATGCCATTCAGTGTATCAAATGCAGGAGCCACATTCTGGAAAGCAATGGATATGGCTTTCAAAAACCTTATGTGTAAACTTATATTGGTGTACTTAGATGATGTCACCATTTATAGAAAAGTTGCAAACCAACATATTGATCATCTAAGACAAGTGCTACAAAGATGCAGAGAGTTTGGAATCTCTCTCAATCCTAAGAAATTAGTTTTTGCAATCCATGAAGGTAAGCTTTTAGGATACCAAGTGTCTAAAGAAGGTACAAATATTGATCTTAAAAGGATCCATGCAATTCTGGAATTATCATTGCAAAAACATAAAAAGTGATTGCATAGTTTCATTGGGAGGATAAATTTTGTAAGATGCTTCATTCCCAATATTACCAATTTATTGAAGCCTTTGACTACAATGCTGAAGAAAAATGTGCCTTTCAGCTGGACTGATGAGGGAAAGATGAGCTTTGAACAGATTAAACAAGCCCTATCATCAGCCCCTACATTAACTAATCCTAATTTTTCAAAGGATTTTATTTTATATGCTTATGGTGGTTATGATATAGTTTCAATGATACTGGTACAAAAGAATCAAGACAACCAAGAGCAGCCAATTGCTTTTTTCAGCAAAGGAATGGATGACTATGAGCAAAGGTACAATTTTGTTGAAAAACATGTACTTTCTATTATTAAATCTTTAAAGAAGTTTAAATACTTGGTTGCTATGAACAAGATAAATTTGATGATTGCACATCCTAGTATTAAAGAGTTCCTATTAAATAAGGATGTAAATGAGAAAAGAGCAGGTTGGATTACAAAAGTTATGGAGTATGATGTGCATATCCATGTAACCAAGCTGGTTAGAGGCAAAGGTTTCTGTACTTAGATGGAAAAGGAAGAAGGAGCTGAAGAGGCTGCCCTATTCCAAGGTAATTCTATACTTATTAATGATTCAACAACCTATTTATCAGATATGACCAAATTTCTACAAACTAGACAATGTCCAATTCATCTTGACAAAGCTAAAATGAGGTATTTCAGATTACAGTCTATTCCTTATGTTCTGATTGATGGTATTCTTTATAGGAAGGATTATTCTGGAATGTTATTAAAATGCATTGATTTTGTCAATCAAAGCAAAATTTTATCTAAATTTCATAATGGATCATGTGGAGGACATTTTAGTCCTAAGACAACAACCTGGAAAATACTGAGAGCTGGTTATTACTGACTTGATTTGTTTAAGGATGCCCATTCTTGGGCAAGAAAATGTCAAAAGTGTGCTCTATTTGTAGGAAAGCAAAGGCTAGAAGAATTTCCATTAAAGCCAATTATTGTGGATCAACCATTTAACAAATGGGGAGTGGACTTTATAGGTCCAATTAATCCTAATTCTAGTGCAGGTCATAAATGGATCTTGACTACAATAGGCTATTTTATAAGGTGGATTGAGGCCATTGCATTAAAAGAATCAACTGGATCTACTATTCTAAAATTTTATGATGATATTATAACCAGGTTTGGTGTTCCTCAATTAATCATTTCATATAATGCTTTAGCTTTTGTTGGTTCAGCAATAATAGAGTGGGATGTTAAGAATGGCATTTATTTGAATGCATCTTCTAACTATTACCCTCAAGGTAATGAACTTGCAGAGTCTACTAACAAAAACTTGATCAGGATCATTAAAAAGACTTTGCAGGAGAATAAGAGAGATTGGCACTCAAAACTGAAGGCAACCTTGTGGCTGGATAGAATCACACCAAAGAAAATTACTGGGAGTTCTCCCTATGTTTTGGTTTATGGTAAGGAGGCAAGATTTCCAATTTCAACTGAGTTTCCAGCTTTGTAGCTAGCCGATCAAATGTTGATGTTTGAAGAGGAAGATCCACTTAAGCTGAGGTATGCTAAATTGTTACAGCTTGAAGAAGAAAGGAAAAGTGCATTAAATAATATGGAGCCAAGGTAGAATCGGACTAAAAGGTCTTTTGATAAGAGAACTACACCCAGGAATTTCAAGGAGGGTGATTTAGTGCTTAAGTGGGATGTACTAAAGAGCAGACCAGGGCAACATGACAAATTTGATAACTTTTTTTCAGGCCCATTTGTCATTTCAGAATGTAAAGAAAATAATGCCTTCCAGCTGTCTACAATAGATGGAGAGATCTTCCGGGTTCCAGTTAATGGGATCCACCTCAAGCTTTACTTTGAGGGTTAGTTTCAACTTAGTTTCATTACTATAATCACTAAAAATTGGACAAGATCATTTAAGTGAGAAATCAAGGCAAAAATCAATACAAATCAATGCAATTAAATCAAATCAAGTCAAAATCAAAGATAAATTGCAATTGAACCTTAATCCAAATTTAATTGAAAATTAAAAGCCAAATAAATTAATTTAAACCTAATAAATCATGATTAATCAATAAATTGTACAATTAATCTAATTAATTGTATAGTTCAAATTAAATCAAATCAACCCATTTAAGGGGTACACATGGCTAAACAAATTAAATAAATTCAATTAATTAATTCCTATTTTCTCTCAACGACCAAATGGGAGGAAAATGAATCAACCAATAGGAATTGAGGACCAAGCTCACATGGATCAAGCCTAAATTGAATCTCAATCACTCACTTGGAGGATGCATCTTGTCCACTCATTTTGTCCTCTTGTCCCAAGCTTTGAGAAAAAAATATTTAAATGGTCTGCAAAGGTAGAACCATGGACTCAACTCTCACCTAACCTTGATCAACTCAACTACACCCCCTACCCTTGCCAAAATCTATAAAAGCAAGGCATAATTCACTCATTAATCATCCACAAATTTGAGAATAGCATCAAACCTCTTGAAAATTAGAGCTAGAAAGGAAAATTTAGAGCTAATTAGTTGTATTTTCATTTGGAATTGAACTTTTAGCTTGGTTTATCATTCATTCTCATTTTAGGACTGTCAGCAATGGAAGCCTGCTGAGAGCTTTGCATTAGCATCCCCATATAGAGATCCATAGAGTTCTTAATTGTCAATTCTTTTCTTAATTAGATTTCTATTTGTGGCAATTTAGTTGTTATTTTGTGTTATTGATTATACTAAACCTATGAAGGTACTTTTTCTAGTACACAAAATGGCGCCCATCGTGTGGCATTAGGCCTCATAAATTTATAAATTCAGAGAAGTAAAAATTTTCTTGCAAATCTTGTTTTCTTCTTTGTTTTGCAGGTTAAACAATGCTTTTGAGACTTTCTTGAGTGCTTTTAATTGATTCTCCAGCATGTTTGAGGTCTGAAATAGGGCTTCTATGACAAAGTCTTGCGCCTTTACGTGGAGTTTCAACACTTTTAATTTCTTCTGTCTTCTCTCTTATTTCTTTTAGCACTTTCACCCTGACTCTCCGGTGCATTCAATTGATTCTTCAGCGCATTTAACTTTTTGTTTGCGCCTTTGCTTATTTTATCAGTTCTTTTAATTTTTGTATCAATGCTTTTAATAATTTTTTGCAGCGCGTTTAATTTGATTAGCAGCGCGTTTAATCTTTTTAACAATGCTTTTAATAGATTTTGTTGTGCTTTCAATTAAATTGAGAATTAAAAGAATTTAACTTGCGGAAAATGATTTCTCTGTGTCTACAGGATGAATGGTCATAAAAAGATTAAAAAACTAGAGACCAGATTTAACAGTGAAGGGAAAGCTTTGACAAAATGGATTAAGGATGAGAATATTGCACATATCAAGCTGGTTTTGGAGAATTCTCAGCAAGAAAATGAGGTATATGAACAATACTTGAAATTTTTAGAAGCATATAAATCAAAGTTCATATCATTAAATTGGATTTACTTGCCTTAATCAATTTTTGTAAAAATTCAATAAATAATGCTTAAATTCAAAGTTATTCTTGTTTTCTTCATTTTGGTTGGTTGTGTTGACTAACTTGTTGGAGGAGAAGCGAATGGAAAGGAATGATCACCACTAGGTGAGTATAAAAATGGAAAAATCATCAAAAATGCCCCTAGGCTTAGCTAGCTTCGAAACAAGGTAAGCCTAAAACTTGGTCAATTTTTGCTTAAATTGTGGCCTTGTTAATTTCAAAATCTAGTAATTAAAGTAGCCTATTATTGTTTGAGGGATTTGATACTAGGCCTATTCTCTTCACTTTCTAAGTGAATCAAAATGCCAAAAATATCAAGTTCCTTGATTAAAAGAAAGGCTAAGTAAATCAAGCACTAAATTTGGACAACCCCTTGTTTGTGGAAAAGAGTAGAAATACTCGATTCCCATTAGTTAGTGGGTGTGGTAATTGAGCCTTGTTAAAAGTGTTTGGGAATTGAGAAATAGTTAGGGATATTCTCTTCACCTTTTGGTGAGTCAAACTCCCAAAACCTATCTCTTTATTCCACTTGATTGCTTTCAAAATGAACATGCTAGATCTATAGTGGGCTCGCCTCCTGAGATTTACCTTAACGAGGCCGGTGAGAGGGACAACCAAAAGTGGGATACAATTTCCTTTGTTGCAATCATCCAACCCACTATAAAACAAAATTCATGCATCCTTAATGTGGTGTGTGACAAAATGGTGTTAAATTTTTGAACTTCCTCGAGTAGTCCTTCGGGATTGCACAAAACTCCGACATACCGGTGGTGGGAAGCCTCTTAATATACTTGGAGGATGAAAGTTTAATATCCATTTTGAATGAAATCTTGATTAAAATACCTTGTTAACTTAGAAAAGAATACATTATAGAGCCATGTTTACGAACCAAATTGTGAGCTAGGTAGATTGCTTGAAGTATCATTTTGTGCAAAATACCCATGATAACGTCCTTACAAATTCAAAAACTTTTTGTGTAGAGGGTTAAAAAGAACAAGTGTACTTGTGGTTTTTTTGTTTGAAAAATACATAGAAAAATTAAGAGACATCGATTTGAAAATTCATTTTATATTTTTAAATCTCTTCATAAAAACAAACAATTATCAAATTGGGGAAAACGATTCAAAATCAAACCTTTTTGGATGTCGGTTTCTACATGCTCTCATAGACTCAAACTATCTTTATAAGAAGATGACACTTGCATTTCCAAAGAGGTCCCTGAATTTGAATACCAAATCCCTTTCAACAATCACGACCAAGGGGACAGTCTCCCAAATCTATTTGAGAAGAGAATTGAATCAATGGATAGAAATTCCACATTTCATGATTACCATCATGGAGGAAACAATGACAATATCAATAATGCCAACCAAGAGCCCAAGGAAACACTTGAAGAAAGAGCTAATAGAGCGGCTCAAGACAATGAGTTTGTTGAAGTCATGGATAAACTAATAGATAGGGATAGGGAGAAGTTTTTCCTAAATCTAGCCCAAGCAGGGGTAAAGCTTCCACATGATTATGATGTGGACCAACTTAAGAAAAACAAAGAAGATAAAAATATGATGAGTGCTATGACTAAAAAATTGAAAATGTTCCAAGCATAGATTGACCTAATGAAAAAGGACACTGAACCTAAGCCATTCTCTATTGAGGCCTTGTGCCCATTCCCTTTTGACAAAAGCTTAGTTATGGCACCTTTTCCAATCAATGTAGTCTTTCCTAAGTATGACAAATACATGGTTAAATCAGACTCACACGATCACCTTAGAGAGTTTTGTGCTCTAAGCATTGAATTTATGCATGATACCACATACCTAATGAGACTTTTTACAAGAGGTTTAGGAGGTCAAGCCATGGAATGGTTCTCCAAACTTCCACAAGGGATAAAGACATTTGAGGAATTATCCTCCAAATTTGTAACCCATTATTCTTACAACATTGAACATGAGATTACCATGCTCAAACTATGTGATACGAAACAAAGAGATGGTGAATATTTTCTAGGGTTCCTTCAAAGGTGGAGGAAATTTTTTGCAAGATATCCATGAAGTATCCCTGAAAAGGAGAAAATGGAAATATTTATGAACAACTTAAATGTGGAGATGAACTATAGGCTCCAACTTCAATGTCCCCCTACATTCAAAAACTTATTGAGAATGGGATCAAAATTGAAGATGTGTTGGTTAAGAGGGGAGAGATAAAATTGTTTAAAGACAACAAACCCTATACCAACACTAATAATAATAATTATGTATCTAACTGTAATAATAATAAAGGAGCCAACAACCACAATGATAAACCCAAACTATGGTTGAAGAACAATAATAAAAATCTTGTGAATGATGGAGTTGTGGAAGCACACAACTTAAAGGCTACCCCATTTAATTTATCAAATGGAGCAAATTCGACATAGAATGTGAATCAAACGAATAAAGACCCTTTCAATAATACCAATTACAACAATAAAAATAACAATGGTAACAATAATCCCTTCAATAATTCTTATGTCAACAAACCGAAGCCTTTCTTTTCCATGTATCAAAAGAGAAAATTCACCTTTTTAGGTGAACCATTGGAAAATGCATTAAGGACTTTGGTGGCCAACAAAATCATTACCTTACCCGAGTTAAGAGCATATGAACCCCAAGTTAAGCCAAATTGGTGGAATGATTCTCACCATTATGAATAACATTGTAATAAGGGCCATAAAACCAATGAATGCATGAAATTGAAACACCTTGTGCAAGACCTAATTTATGATGGGACAATAAAGGTTGAAGGGCCCCAAAATAATGAAGATCACATGGCTTTCAAAAATCCTTTCCTAAACCATGAAAAGGGTGAGTCATCAAACATCAATCAAAATAACAAAAGAGGTAATGAGAAGGTCAATTTTTCTCATACCTATGATAACATCATTAATAGTTTAGATAGTGATGAAAATACCATAAATATTATCATGGTAAAAGAGAAGCCAAGGGAAGCAACATCTAATGTTGTAACCATTGGGGTGACTTTAAGGTTTTCTAAGAAAATTTCATTTTCTTGTTCATTTAGCCTCCAAATTCTATTTTATTGTCAAAATATTCATAAATCTGCAAGAAATTATCCTGTCAAAATCTAAATTTTGAGTTCACCAAGTGAAAAATGCCCTTATACCTCTGTTTAGGTCACGACAAGAAACTAGGGTTTCTATTTTTCAAACAAAACCCTAAGCGTGCCCTAGTTTCTTATGTTTTCACGTTACCTTTTTGGCCACTTAAGTTTTTAAGTCTGCACGTGATCTTTATTTTTCTTAGTGTTCGTCGAATCTCAGATTAATCTTTCAAAGTTACTTTTCTTTCAGCGATCTAGTGACTACATCTAAGTCTTATGTCATGTTTTCTTTTGGTCGCTTAATCTCCAAATGCAATTCATGGTTAGTCTTTCTTTTAGTGATTCAATGACTATGTGGTCTCCCAATCTCTTAATTTTTGATGGTTTTCTCTAAGCATTCAACGACCCAGCGTGGCAGTTATCTCCTATTCGCTAGATTTTTTGGTTAAGTCTTTGGCTATTCAGCAATCAAGCGATGACTGTTGATGACCTTCAAGATCAATGCTGATGTTTTAATCTCATGATGAACTGTAAAAGTGACAAGGTATCTAGCGACTCAGTGAATAAAGGTTTTCTCTTGTTTACTAATTTTAGCAGGTCCGACAAAATAATTTAGTGATTCAGCGACTATGTCTATTAAGAGTAAAGGTTTCCTTAGCTGCTGGATCTTGAGATAAGATAGCTAAGTTCTAATTTTTTGGGTGATTCAACGAATAAGGCATTGGCTCAATCTCATGATCATTTAGTAAAGTTCCAAAATATTGAGCGATTCAATGACAACCACCGATTTCTTTCAAGATCAATGGTCAGTATCTAATCTTAGAATGAAACCCAAGGTAAGTAAAATATTCAGCGATTTGGCGAATAAAGGTTGTTCACCCAATCTCATAATTAAATCATGGTTAAGAAAATTATTCAGTGAATATGAGAAGTCTTTGTTCATTGAATCTCATGATAGACCAAGAGTTAAGTAAAGCTTTCAGAGATTTAGAGATAATTGTTGTCACTGAATCTCTAGATTAAGACTATGGTTAAGTTCAAGGTATGCAGGTTTAAAGGAGGCTTTGTTCACTGGATTGCCAAATGAAAGCTGATTTAAGTTAAAAATTGTGAGAATGAGTGAATTTTTCAATTGCCCATTCTCTGAATAAAACCATGGTTGATCCAAGCTTCTTGAGAATCAATAAAGTATTAAGTTGCTCATTCTCTGAATAGTGGTTGGGTTAAGATAGATGTCTAAAAGGTTAATTTGATGACCGTTGATGATTTCCAAGATCAACAGTAGTCACTGAATCTTGAAGTTAAATCATGAGTTAGCAAATCATTCCAAGATCATGAGAAGGCTTTGTTCGTTGGATCTCCAGATTTAACTCAAGATAAGTAAATCATTCTGAGATCGTGAGAGTCTTTGTTCACTGGATCTCTGAATAAAGTTAAGTTAAGTACTCATAAATAAAATGAGTTTATAACCATTTCTATGTGGAAAGGTACTCTTCCATGTTGGATTAAAGCGAAAATTTAACCAATCAGATCTAATCGAGGGTTTTTATCAATAATGGAGGGTTTTTAAAGCTAGATAGAGTGATCATTGCTTTTTTGCTTAAATTCTGAGTTTTTTAATAGACCTATCAACATCCAGACCATGGCTAGCCTTGATTTGAATTTCATATTGTAAAAAATTGAATGCAGAAGTGATTGGGAATAGATTTGTAATGATTTTGCCAACTTTACGCATTCAATAGTTGATGATATATAGATAGGACATCATTGTTTTCAGCACTCAAAGTTTTCTAAAGATAATTATGATTTTCAAAGTAGTAGTAGTGATTGTGAAGTAAAAAAGAAGTTGCAAAATTCAGAGTTCTTTAGAATCATGAGTCAACCAGAGCCAAGCTGAGCATCATCCAGTGGAGAAGCTATGGAATAAGGGAGTGAGGAGAAAGGAAAGCCCAATTATTTAGATGAATTTATCAAATTAATCCCCGGGTCAAACCAAAATAAAAAGGCTACTAATGAAGCCTTCGAAGATTTGATGGAGGATTGCAGAGACCCCATCACTCCATCTGGCTCAGGTTACACCATTTTCACATATTTTTACAATAATAGAAGTAAGGCTATCCCAATTTGCAATGCTTGAGCCTTAGGAATAGAAAATTTAATTATCCTTAATGTTTTATTAGATGTTGATTTCATTATTGAGTTAGCTAGGGTATATGATCCCATTTCAAAAACTATTAGGAAAGGTGACTAGTCTCCTTTAGGGAAGGGTTGTCCAAAATGATAGAAAGTTCACATCAAGCTATTCAATAGCCTTTTAGGATTGTTATGACTAATTCAAAGCCTTATAAGGTGCAAGAAACAATAGTTAAAGAAGATAAGAAGCCTTCTAAATTTCAACAACTAGTAGTAAAAGAGGGGAAAAAGGTTGTAGATTTGAAAGAGGCAATAGTGAAAGAAGAAAAGAAACCTACAAATGTACAAAGAACAACATTAAAGGAAGGTAAAAAACCAACAAACATTAAAACTCCTCCTTTTTATGTTTCCTTGATCATTGGAAATAAGTTAGTGCACAATTGTATGGTAGATAGTGGCACAACCAACACTGTAATGCCTAAGAAAATTATTGATTTAGTGGATTTGAAGTATGAGCCTCTTGAGAAAAGAGTTGTTGAGCTTGATAGTTCTTTAGTTAAGACTTTATGGGTTTTCAAAAATGCAAGCTTAACTCTTCATTCATGCCCAAATTTCTCAATTCCTCAAGATATCTATGTTATAGGTTTGCCACCTTATTTTGCCTTATGTCTTTCAAGAGATTTTACAGCCAAAATAAATGGATATTTTTCACAAGATTGGTCCCACTCTTATTTTAGAACAAGATATGGTACTGAGGTAACCATAAAATTAGATATTGGCCAAGGATCACATAGAACCTTATAATCCAAGTCCTATTAATGATAGTTTTATGATCATAGATTCAGAAGAGATCAAGGAATATTCAACCTTTAATACAAAAACTAAAGAATATCCTGATATTTTGTTGGATGAGTGGGCAGTCAGAAATGACCAAGATTATGATATGTTTGATACTAGTTTTGGAAATTACACGATTCTAGAATCTGACACTGTTACGCCTAATTTGATGAAAGATCAGTATTTTGGTTCAGAATTGTCAAATCAGCTTTGGGACTTGTACTTTGATGGATCTAGGAATAAAGATGGTGTTCATGCAGGGGTTATGTTAGTGTCACCAGAGGGTGATAAATTTTATGTTGCATATAAATTCTCTTTTCCTTGTTCTAACAATGTGGCTGAATAGGAAAGTTTGATTCAGGGTTTAGAGTGGGCAAGAAAGAGGAAGATTAAATTCTTGAGGGAATTTGGGGACATTGAATTGATAGTTAACCAGGTGAGAGGATTTAATGCTATTAAGAATGATGTTTTTAAAGTTGTATAAATCTAGAGTATTTGATATTTTGGATGATTTTGATGCATTCAACCTCATTTCTATACCTAGAAGGAAAAATCAACATGCTAATAGGTTAGCTGGTATTGGTGCACATATTTCTATTACTAAAAATAAAGGTCATATCTCATATCAGTCTCATGTTAAGATTGTTGTTAGGCCATCAATCCTGGATAATGATATTAATTGGCAGGTTTTTAATAGCGATGAGAACATTTTGAGTTTCATGGCTAAAACAGAGGACTTTTCAATTCCCAAGGATAGTAAGGTAAAATAGCAAATGGAAGATCAAATTATTCAGCTAAAAACTAACAAGCTTCCTAAAGGATTAGTCAGCTTGGAGTCTACTTTTAACTTTGATGATCAGTTCAAGAGGAACAAAACCAACATGCTGATCAAGGAGGATCACTATGAGGAAGTTTAGATATTTAGAGACAAGTTTTTAAAGGTTGGTAAAATTAACTCTCCTCGAGAAAAAGAGCTGCTTATTGCTTTAATCAAAGAATATAATGATGTATTTTCTTGGGATTATGCTAATCTAAAAGGATTTGATCCCAAATTGACTCAGCATACTATAGAATTAGAGCCTAATTCTAGGCCAATCAGGCAAAGACAAAGGCCAATAAACCCCAAATTAGCGCCCTTAATGCTTAAAGAGATGAACAAACTACTGGATGGTGGGATAATTTTTCCTATTAAACACACATCCTGGATTTCTAATTTAGTTCCTATGAGGAAAAATAATGGAGAGATCAGAATTTGTGTAGATTTTAGAGACCTTAATAGGGCATCTTTGAAAGATAGACACCCTTTTCCTTCCATCAAATAGATTTTACAATATGTCTCAGGTTCTAAAAGGTTTTCCCTGCTAGATGGGTATTCTGGTTATAACCAGATTTTAGTGAAAGAGATAAATCAGTTTAAGACAACCTTTACAACAAAATGGGGAACAATGACTTACAAAAGAATGCCATTCAGTGTATCAAATGCAGGAGCCACATTCTGGAAAGCAATGGATATGGCTTTCAAAAACCTTATGTGTAAACTTATATTGGTGTACTTAGATGATGTCACCATTTATAGAAAAGTTGCAAACCAACATATTGATCATCTAAGACAAGTGCTACAAAGATGCAGAGAGTTTGGAATCTCTCTCAATCCTAAGAAATTAGTTTTTGCAATCCATGAAGGTAAGCTTTTAGGATACCAAGTGTCTAAAGAAGGTACAAATATTGATCTTAAAAGGATCCATGCAATTCTGGAATTATCATTGCAAAAACATAAAAAGTGATTGCATAGTTTCATTGGGAGGATAAATTTTGTAAGATGCTTCATTCCCAATATTACCAATTTATTGAAGCCTTTGACTGCAATGCTGAAGAAAAATGTGCCTTTCAGCTGGACTGATGAGGGAAAGATGAGCTTTGAACAGATTAAACAAGCCCTATCATCAGCCCCTACATTAACTAATCCTAATTTTTCAAAGGATTTTATTTTATATGCTTATGGTGGTTATGATATAGTTTCAATGATACTGGTACAAAAGAATCAAGACAACCAAGAGCAGCCAATTGCTTTTTTCAGCAAAGGAATGGATGACTATGAGCAAAGGTACAATTTTGTTGAAAAACATGTACTTTCTATTATTAAATCTTTAAAGAAGTTTAAATACTTGGTTGCTATGAACAAGATAAATTTGATGATTGCACATCCTAGTATTAAAGAGTTCCTATTAAATAAGGATGTAAATGAGAAAAGAGCAGGTTGGATTACAAAAGTTATGGAGTATGATGTGCATATCCATGTAACCAAGCTGGTTAGAGGCAAAGGTTTCTGTACTTAGATGGAAAAGGAAGAAGGAGCTGAAGAGGCTGCCCTATTCCAAGGTAATTCTATACTTATTAATGATTCAACAACCTATTTATCAGATATGACCAAATTTCTACAAACTAGACAATGTCCAATTCATCTTGACAAAGCTAAAATGAGGTATTTCAGATTACAGTCTATTCCTTATGTTCTGATTGATGGTATTCTTTATAGGAAGGATTATTCTGGAATGTTATTAAAATGCATTGATTTTGTCAATCAAAGCAAAATTTTATCTAAATTTCATAATGGATCATGTGGAGGACATTTTAGTCCTAAGACAACAACCTGGAAAATACTGAGAGCTGGTTATTACTGACTTGATTTGTTTAAGGATGCCCATTCTTGGGCAAGAAAATGTCAAAAGTGTGCTCTATTTGTAGGAAAGCAAAGGCTAGAAGAATTTCCATTAAAGCCAATTATTGTGGATCAACCATTTAACAAATGGGGAGTGGACTTTATAGGTCCAATTAATCCTAATTCTAGTGCAGGTCATAAATGGATCTTGACTACAATAGGCTATTTTATAAGGTGGATTGAGGCCATTGCATTAAAAGAATCAACTGGATCTACTATTCTAAAATTTTATGATGATATTATAACCAGGTTTGGTGTTCCTCAATTAATCATTTCATATAATGCTTTAGCTTTTGTTGGTTCAGCAATAATAGAGTGGGATGTTAAGAATGGCATTTATTTGAATGCATCTTCTAACTATTACCCTCAAGGTAATGAACTTGCAGAGTCTACTAACAAAAACTTGATCAGGATCATTAAAAAGACTTTGCAGGAGAATAAGAGAGATTGGCACTCAAAACTGAAGGCAACCTTGTGGCTGGATAGAATCACACCAAAGAAAATTACTGGGAGTTCTCCCTATGTTTTGGTTTATGGTAAGGAGGCAAGATTTCCAATTTCAACTGAGTTTCCAGCTTTGTAGCTAGCCGATCAAATGTTGATGTTTGAAGAGGAAGATCCACTTAAGCTGAGGTATGCTAAATTGTTACAGCTTGAAGAAGAAAGGAAAAGTGCATTAAATAATATGGAGCCAAGGTAGAATCGGACTAAAAGGTCTTTTGATAAGAGAACTACACCCAGGAATTTCAAGGAGGGTGATTTAGTGCTTAAGTGGGATGTACTAAAGAGCAGACCAGGGCAACATGACAAATTTGATAACTTTTTTTCAGGCCCATTTGTCATTTCAGAATGTAAAGAAAATAATGCCTTCCAGCTGTCTACAATAGATGGAGAGATCTTCCGGGTTCCAGTTAATGGGATCCACCTCAAGCTTTACTTTGAGGGTTAGTTTCAACTTAGTTTCATTACTATAATCACTAAAAATTGGACAAGATCATTTAAGTGAGAAATCAAGGCAAAAATCAATACAAATCAATGCAATTAAATCAAATCAAGTCAAAATCAAAGATAAATTGCAATTGAACCTTAATCCAAATTTAATTGAAAATTAAAAGCCAAATAAATTAATTTAAACCTAATAAATCATGATTAATCAATAAATTGTACAATTAATCTAATTAATTGTATAGTTCAAATTAAATCAAATCAACCCATTTAAGGGGTACACATGGCTAAACAAATTAAATAAATTCAATTAATTAATTCCTATTTTCTCTCAACGACCAAATGGGAGGAAAATGAATCAACCAATAGGAATTGAGGACCAAGCTCACATGGATCAAGCCTAAATTGAATCTCAATCACTCACTTGGAGGATGCATCTTGTCCACTCATTTTGTCCTCTTGTCCCAAGCTTTGAGAAAAAAATATTTAAATGGTCTGCAAAGGTAGAACCATGGACTCAACTCTCACCTAACCTTGATCAACTCAACTACACCCCCTACCCTTGCCAAAATCTATAAAAGCAAGGCATAATTCACTCATTAATCATCCACAAATTTGAGAATAGCATCAAACCTCTTGAAAATTAGAGCTAGAAAGGAAAATTTAGAGCTAATTAGTTGTATTTTCATTTGGAATTGAACTTTTAGCTTGGTTTATCATTCATTCTCATTTTAGGACTGTCAGCAATGGAAGCCTGCTGAGAGCTTTGCATTAGCATCCCCATATAGAGATCCATAGAGTTCTTAATTGTCAATTCTTTTCTTAATTAGATTTCTATTTGTGGCAATTTAGTTGTTATTTTGTGTTATTGATTATACTAAACCTATGAAGGTACTTTTTCTAGTACACAAAATGGCGCCCATCGTGTGGCATTAGGCCTCATAAATTTATAAATTCAGAGAAGTAAAAATTTTCTTGCAAATCTTGTTTTCTTCTTTGTTTTGCAGGTTAAACAATGCTTTTGAGACTTTCTTGAGTGCTTTTAATTGATTCTCCAGCATGTTTGAGGTCTGAAATAGGGCTTCTATGACAAAGTCTTGCGCCTTTACGTGGAGTTTCAACACTTTTAATTTCTTCTGTCTTCTCTCTTATTTCTTTTAGCACTTTCACCCTGACTCTCCGGTGCATTCAATTGATTCTTCAGCGCATTTAACTTTTTGTTTGCGCCTTTGCTTATTTTATCAGTTCTTTTAATTTTTGTATCAATGCTTTTAATAATTTTTTGCAGCGCGTTTAATTTGATTAGCAGCGCGTTTAATCTTTTTAACAATGCTTTTAATAGATTTTGTTGTGCTTTCAATTAAATTGAGAATTAAAAGAATTTAACTTGCGGAAAATGATTTCTCTGTGTCTACAGGATGAATGGTCATAAAAAGATTAAAAAACTAGAGACCAGATTTAACAGTGAAGGGAAAGCTTTGACAAAATGGATTAAGGATGAGAATATTGCACATATCAAGCTGGTTTTGGAGAATTCTCAGCAAGAAAATGAGGTATATGAACAATACTTGAAATTTTTAGAAGCATATAAATCAAAGTTCATATCATTAAATTGGATTTACTTGCCTTAATCAATTTTTGTAAAAATTCAATAAATAATGCTTAAATTCAAAGTTATTCTTGTTTTCTTCATTTTGGTTGGTTGTGTTGACTAACTTGTTGGAGGAGAAGCGAATGGAAAGGAATGATCACCACTAGGTGAGTATAAAAATGGAAAAATCATCAAAAATGCCCCTAGGCTTAGCTAGCTTCGAAACAAGGTAAGCCTAAAACTTGGTCAATTTTTGCTTAAATTGTGGCCTTGTTAATTTCAAAATCTAGTAATTAAAGTAGCCTATTATTGTTTGAGGGATTTGATACTAGGCCTATTCTCTTCACTTTCTAAGTGAATCAAAATGCCAAAAATATCAAGTTCCTTGATTAAAAGAAAGGCTAAGTAAATCAAGCACTAAATTTGGACAACCCCTTGTTTGTGGAAAAGAGTAGAAATACTCGATTCCCATTAGTTAGTGGGTGTGGTAATTGAGCCTTGTTAAAAGTGTTTGGGAATTGAGAAATAGTTAGGGATATTCTCTTCACCTTTTGGTGAGTCAAACTCCCAAAACCTATCTCTTTATTCCACTTGATTGCTTTCAAAATGAACATGCTAGATCTATAGTGGGCTCGCCTCCTGAGATTTACCTTAACGAGGCCGGTGAGAGGGACAACCAAAAGTGGGATACAATTTCCTTTGTTGCAATCATCCAACCCACTATAAAACAAAATTCATGCATCCTTAATGTGGTGTGTGACAAAATGGTGTTAAATTTTTGAACTTCCTCGAGTAGTCCTTCGGGATTGCACAAAACTCCGACATACCGGTGGTGGGAAGCCTCTTAATATACTTGGAGGATGAAAGTTTAATATCCATTTTGAATGAAATCTTGATTAAAATACCTTGTTAACTTAGAAAAGAATACATTATAGAGCCATGTTTACGAACCAAATTGTGAGCTAGGTAGATTGCTTGAAGTATCATTTTGTGCAAAATACCCATGATAACGTCCTTACAAATTCAAAAACTTTTTGTGTAGAGGGTTAAAAAGAACAAGTGTACTTGTGGTTTTTTTGTTTGAAAAATACATAGAAAAATTAAGAGACATCGATTTGAAAATTCATTTTATATTTTTAAATCTCTTCATAAAAACAAACAATTATCAAATTGGGGAAAACGATTCAAAATCAAACCTTTTTGGATGTCGGTTTCTACATGCTCTCATAGACTCAAACTATCTTTATAAGAAGATGACACTTGCATTTCCAAAGAGGTCCCTGAATTTGAATACCAAATCCCTTTCAACAATCACGACCAAGGGGACAGTCTCCCAAATCTATTTGAGAAGAGAATTGAATCAATGGATAGAAATTCCACATTTCATGATTACCATCATGGAGGAAACAATGACAATATCAATAATGCCAACCAAGAGCCCAAGGAAACACTTGAAGAAAGAGCTAATAGAGCGGCTCAAGACAATGAGTTTGTTGAAGTCATGGATAAACTAATAGATAGGGATAGGGAGAAGTTTTTCCTAAATCTAGCCCAAGCAGGGGTAAAGCTTCCACATGATTATGATGTGGACCAACTTAAGAAAAACAAAGAAGATAAAAATATGATGAGTGCTATGACTAAAAAATTGAAAATGTTCCAAGCATAGATTGACCTAATGAAAAAGGACACTGAACCTAAGCCATTCTCTATTGAGGCCTTGTGCCCATTCCCTTTTGACAAAAGCTTAGTTATGGCACCTTTTCCAATCAATGTAGTCTTTCCTAAGTATGACAAATACATGGTTAAATCAGACTCACACGATCACCTTAGAGAGTTTTGTGCTCTAAGCATTGAATTTATGCATGATACCACATACCTAATGAGACTTTTTACAAGAGGTTTAGGAGGTCAAGCCATGGAATGGTTCTCCAAACTTCCACAAGGGATAAAGACATTTGAGGAATTATCCTCCAAATTTGTAACCCATTATTCTTACAACATTGAACATGAGATTACCATGCTCAAACTATGTGATACGAAACAAAGAGATGGTGAATATTTTCTAGGGTTCCTTCAAAGGTGGAGGAAATTTTTTGCAAGATATCCATGAAGTATCCCTGAAAAGGAGAAAATGGAAATATTTATGAACAACTTAAATGTGGAGATGAACTATAGGCTCCAACTTCAATGTCCCCCTACATTCAAAAAACTTATTGAGAATGGGATCAAAATTGAAGATGTGTTGGTTAAGAGGGGAGAGATAAAATTGTTTAAAGACAAGAAACCCTATACCAACACTAATAATAATAATTATGTATCTAACTGTAATAATAATAAAGGAGCCAACAACCACAATGATAAACCCAAACTATGGTTGAAGAACAATAATAAAAATCTTGTGAATGATGGAGTTGTGGAAGCACACAACTTAAAGGCTACCCCATTTAATTTATCAAATGGAGCAAATTCGACATAGAATGTGAATCAAACGAATAAAGACCCTTTCAATAATACCAATTACAACAATAACAATAACAATGGTAACAATAATCCCTTCAATAATTCTTATGTCAACAAACCGAAGCCTTTCTTTTCCATGTATCAAAAGAGAAAATTCACCTTTTTAGGTGAACCATTGGAAAATGCATTAAGGACTTTGGTGGCCAACAAAATCATTACCTTACCCGAGTTAAGAGCATATGAACCCCAAGTTAAGCCAAATTGGTGGAATGATTCTCACCATTATGAATAACATTGTAATAAGGGCCATAAAACCAATGAATGCATGAAATTGAAACACCTTGTGCAAGACCTAATTTATGATGGGACAATAAAGGTTGAAGGGCCCCAAAATAATGAAGATCACATGGCTTTCAAAAATCCTTTCCTAAACCATGAAAAGGGTGAGTCATCAAACATCAATCAAAATAACAAAAGAGGTAATGAGAAGGTCAATTTTTCTCATACCTATGATAACATCATTAATAGTTTAGATAGTGATGAAAATACCATAAATATTATCATGGTAAAAGAGAAGCCAAGGGAAGCAACATCTAATGTTGTAACCATTGGGGTGACTTTAAGGTTTTCTAAGAAAATTTCATTTTCTTGTTCATTTAGCCTCCAAATTCTATTTTATTGTCAAAATATTCATAAATCTGCAAGAAATTATCCTGTCAAAATCTAAATTTTGAGTTCACCAAGTGAAAAATGCCCTTATACCTCTGTTTAGGTCACGACAAGAAACTAGGGTTTCTATTTTTCAAACAAAACCCTAAGCGTGCCCTAGTTTCTTATGTTTTCACGTTACCTTTTTGGCCACTTAAGTTTTTAAGTCTGCACGTGATCTTTATTTTTCTTAGTGTTCGTCGAATCTCAGATTAATCTTTCAAAGTTACTTTTCTTTCAGCGAACTAGTGACTACATCTAAGTCTTATGTCATGTTTTCTTTTGGTCGCTTAATCTCCAAATGCAATTCATGGTTAGTCTTTCTTTTAGTGATTCAATGACTATGTGGTCTCCCAATCTCTTAATTTTTGATGGTTTTCTCTAAGAATTCAACGACCCAGCGTGGCAGTTATCTCCTATTCGCTAGATTTTTTGGTTAAGTCTTTGGCTATTCAGCAATCAAGCGATGACTGTTGATGACCTTCAAGATCAATGCTGATGTTTTAATCTCATGATGAACTGTAAAAGTGACAAGGTATCTAGCGACTCAGTGAATAAAGGTTTTCTCTTGTTTACTAATTTTAGCAGCGCCGACAAAATAATTTAGTGATTCAGCGACTATGTCTATTAAGAGTAAAGGTTTCCTTAGCTGCTGGATCTTGAGATAAGATAGCTAAGTTCTAATTTTTTGGGTGATTCAACGAATAAGGCATTGGCTCAATCTCATGATCATTTAGTAAAGTTCCAAAATATTGAGCGATTCAATGACAACCACCGATTTCTTTCAAGATCAATGGTCAGTATCTAATCTTAGAATGAAACCCAAGGTAAGTAAAATATTCAGCGATTTGGCGAATAAAGGGTGTTCACCCAATCTCATAATTAAATCATGGTTAAGAAAATTATTCAGTGAATATGAGAAGTCTTTGTTCATTGAATCTCATGATAGACCAAGAGTTAAGTAAATCTTTCAGAGATTTAGAGATAATTGTTGTCACTGAATCTCTAGATTAAGACTATGGTTAAGTTCAAGGTATGCAGGTTTAAAGGAGGCTTTGTTCACTGGATTGCCAAATGAAAGCTGATTTAAGTTAAAAATTGTGAGAATGAGTGAATTTTTCAATTGCCCATTCTCTGAATAAAACCATGGTTGATCCAAGCTTCTTGAGAATCAATAAAGTATTAAGTTGCTCATTCTCTGAATAGTGGTTGGGTTAAGATAGATGTCTAAAAGGTTAATTTGATGACCGTTGATGATTTCCAAGATCAACAGTAGTCACTGAATCTTGAAGTTAAATCATGAGTTAGAAAATCATTCCAAGATCATGAGAAGGCTTTGTTCGTTGGATCTCCAGATTTAACTCAAGATAAGTAAATCATTCTGAGATCGTGAGAGTCTTTGTTCACTGGATCTCTGAATAAAGTTAAGTTAAGTACTCATAAATAAAATGAGTTTATAACCATTTCTATGTGGAAAGGTACTCTTCCATGTTGGATTAAAGCGAAAATTTAACCAATCAGATCTAATCGAGGGTTTTTATCAATAATGGAGGGTTTTTAAAGCTAGATAGAGTGATCATTGCTTTTTTGCTTAAATTCTGAGTTTTTTAATAGACCTATCAACATCCAGACCATGGCTAGCCTTGATTTGAATTTCATATTGTAAAAAATTGAATGCAGAAGTGATTGGGAATAGATTTGTAATGATTTTGCCAACTTTACGCATTCAATAGTTGATGATATATAGATAGGACATCATTGTTTTCAGCACTCAAAGTTTTCTAAAGATAATTATGATTTTCAAAGTAGTAGTAGTGATTGTGAAGTAAAAAAGAAGTTGCAAAATTCAGAGTTCTTTAGAATCATGAGTCAACCAGAGCCAAGTTGAGCATCATCCAGTGGAGAAGCTATGGAATAAGGGAGTGAGGAGAAAGGAAAGCCCAATTATTTAGATGAATTTATCAAATTAATCCCCGGGTCAAACCAAAATAAAAAGGCTACTAATGAAGCCTTCGAAGATTTGATGGAGGATTGCAGAGACCCCATCACTCCATCTGGCTCAGGTTACACCATTTTCACATATTTTTACAATAATAGAAGTAAGGCTATCCCAATTTGCAATGCTTGAGCCTTAGGAATAGAAAATTTAATTATCCTTAATGTTTTATTAGATGTTGATTTCATTATTGAGTTAGCTAGGGTATATGATCCCATTTCAAAAACTATTAGGAAAGGTGACTAGTCTCCTTTAGTAAATTTGGATAGGGGGTCGTTTATGAAAGCTTTTGATTTCTACTCTTCCTCTTCCACTAAAATAGACCTAAAAAAGGAAAAGAAAAAATACATGAGTCATGTAGGGTCTGTAAAAATCCAGATGAGTAGACATATCCCAAAAATAGGCAAATATCAAGCCCCTCTCCAAGCACACATGAAAGATCCTTATGAATTAAAAAACCTCAACTTCTATATGAAGTTTTTGTGCCACGGATTATGTAGAGTTCTTGGGATAGATGGAGATCCAGAGATGTTGCTGATAGACCTTTTGATGATCATCCTTGATATTCAAAATTCCCATGCCAACGCATATTATGATTACATCCATTATGTAATCGATAGAATACATGAAGGCTTAGTTTCTATCAAACAAAATAAGATGCCCTTAAGATTCATGCATTATTCCCTTCTAATGCATCTAATTTTGTATTTCAATGTTGATAGTCTAGATGCACAAGTGTTGAAGCCAAGGTTCTTGTTTGAAGGTCAGCATAATCCAGTACAGTATTGGCTGAGGGTGTGGAATTATACCTCCAATGAATGTGATTTCTACATTTTCTAGAACTATATAATTTTCCGAATTCTTCAATAGATGGAGAAAATTTTGGTGAGGTTGCAAGCTAGGGTTTTGAAGCCTTTGAGGCCCATGAAATTTGAAGACAAATGGTAGGGAAACCATGATTTTTACTTAGGAGAGAATTTTACTATAATCAGAGTTTATGGATGCCCACAACCCCCACATTTTCTTCCCAAATTTGTGCCTCCAAGGGTTGGTCAGTTGGAATTCATTTGACAACCGATCTAGACTGATAAGGAGTATTTGTCATCTCATAGAAAGGGCACTTTCACACAGAGGTAGTTTAGGATAAGTAATTTCCTAATTGGAAAGAGAGCATTACCACAGCTCAGTGCATGGCTTAACCACTTCAAAATGATTTTCGGTGTTTGCAGATATATTGATCATAAGGATTTCATCAAAATTGCCAGGATGACATTGATTCTCAATATTGGTACAATCAGGGAACATGAGGGTTATGATGAAGAAGATGTGATAAGAAACATCTTGGATAGAGATGAGGTTGGTAGAAGCCTTACCAAGTATTATGACTTGTTGAGATTGAAGCCTCAAGTCAAAAAAGCCAAATTGGATTTTGGAGGTTTTTTCCCTAATCTCCCCTATATAAAAAGAATTGACAGGATGATTGAAATGCATGGTACCCTATCCAGTCAACTAGAAGGAATGCTTGAAGAGAAGTTGGATGTAGATAAGGATTACTCCACTTCTAAAAATGAGGAGTATACTAATGAATCATAGTAAGGTGATAGTCCACCTCAAGCCAGTGACCCTCCTATCATTAATGACCCACAAGAGGTAGAGGATACCCCCGAACTACCATAGAAAAAGAAAAAACTTGAGGTAGGTGGGCCCTCCAAGGAGAAGAAATAGAAGAAAATGATAGATAGAGCCTCAACTCTAGTACTTGGTAACAAAGCTTACTATCACCAACTGAGGAAGACCATCAGGGAAGGGAAAAAGGTAGCCTCAAAGGAAGAGAGGAACTACCTCTATTTCTAGGAAAGGATGAGAGGGAGTTGTACTGGGATGAATTCCTCAGTGATGATCAATTCATCAAGAGTGACAAATTCAAAAATTTCCATATTTGGAAGAAACAACAAGAAGTTGCTAAGGCTATGCCAGAGGGTATGGAACCAAGTGATGAGACTTTAAGGGCTCTAACTTCCTATGACCCTAGAATAGAGAATATCACTATTGAAGAAGCCAGAGAAATGCTAAAGTCTAGTGGGATGCTTTTGACTCCTGGATGGGATTTGACCTCAGCCTTCATCATAGATCACATAAGGAAGAAACCAGAGGGTATTTTATCTTATGAAGTCCATGTAGGTGATATGATTAGGGTAAGTGGATATGATCCTAAGTCCCAAGCTGTGGCAATGTGGTCTTTAGCTCCAAGGACCCAAAAACCCTCTTTGGTTAGCATTAAAGATAAAATGGAAGGGGATAAGATCATCTGGACAGTCCAAAATACCAGTGATCTTGAGGTGTCAAAGGCTATGACACATTTTTCCCACTTGAATGAAGCAAAGAAAACCCAATTGTCAAATAGGTATGCACAACTGTTTGAAGATTAAGTGAAAATAGCTAAGGACAAAGATTTGAGGCTAATGAAAATCAAAGCTCTGGAGGATGAATTAGATGATCAAAAGGATAAAATTGAAGAAGCATCAAAGGCAGCTCCCCCTCCAACTTTGCAGATTGAAGCTACAATATAGCCAGTGGCAGAGACTTCTAACAAGCCATCAGAGGATTTAGAGATGATGAAGCTTGATGCAGCCTTAAAGGCTATCTCAGATATTTTGCAACATAGGTGTGAGAGGATAAAAGAAAAAATAGACTCAGTCCACCAAGAATTAGGAATGTTGCATAAGGTAAATGAAAATGTGAAAGAAGTAGTGGCTACTCTAGAGCCACTTTTTAATGTTTGGTCTAGGATGAGCTCTTTGTTTGAGAAACTTGATGCATTATAGCCTCATTGATAGGATATCCCTGAGGTGGTCATTGAAGTTTATAAGAAGATAGAATTAATCAATGCCACCTCAAGATTTTTTAGAGGGAAGACAAATCAAGTAAAGAATAAGATGACTATGTTTGGTCAGGGCTATAGTAAGTATTTGCATTTAGCATTTGGGGATGATAGAGGTATCATAAGTTTGGAGGAGTGGAAGTAAAGCATGGACCAAGTGATAATCAGGAAAGAGGCCTTTCTCAGTGATAATGGCTCCTTAGACATGGATAGTTGCAATCATATTGTTGATAATTTGATCAAAGTGGAAAATGACTGCATCAAATTCATTGTTGATATAAAGGCCATCACTGATTCCAGATGGGATAGGATAAGATGATGTGGCAGTATGGGACAAGAATACAAGGCAAAAGAAGAAAAAGCAAGCTATAATTGAGCTAGAAGCAAAGGAAGAAGAGTGAACCATACTTGGCACCTGATCCTGAAATATAGGGAGAGAAACTATCATATAGAGAATGACGTAGGTTATCCTATAATGGTGGTCATCATTCACATAAACAATTTAGCAATTTCTCTGATTACTAACAAACAAAGGTGCAACTCAACAAGGAATTCACAGTGAGAAGAAACAACTTCTGGTGCCTTTTTCTTTCCTTTATGTTTTAAAATTTAAATATTTTGTACTCTAGTGCTGGTCACTATCAAAACCATCCAAAGCTTGTTGCATCCTTTAAAAAGGATTCCAAGATGGTTTTTCTTATATATAGTAAGTTCTAAATCACACCAAAGGGTGGTGAAGTATTCAGTGTAATAGGAGTTTATAATTTTAGTATTTTGATTCTCAAGAAATCAAGTCTTTTGAATGTACTGATACAAGAAGTTGATAAATAAAAATATACTGAAGTTCCATGTATATCTTTTTTTTGTCTTCATGTATGAATGTGATTTCTTTATGTGTTTAATTTACAAATCATTTTAGGTACATCTTTCTACAAGGTAGATAGTGGGGTTGAAATTTGAGTTCCTTTCAAGGGAGGGGTAAATCTTGAATGAGGTCTCAGAGATTTCAATATTTTGTGGATGAATTTGATAACATGGTGTATGCATAAGAAGGTAATCTACAAGGCATTTTGTCTAGGTTTGGGTTATTTGAGTTGAGAGATTTATGTGGATTTACATTTATTTGACTCTGATGCCCTAGGATTTAGCACTAGTTATTTCTTGGATTTCACTTTTTTCACCATCAATCAATTAAAATAATTATTTACTTTAAATTTGTGAGAGATTTATATGCTTAGATCTATATCAAGTATACAGATAGCTATTGTGATATTTGAAGAATTCAATCTAATAGGTATACCCACCTTTAGCTAAAAGCTCAAAGTGAAGAAGGACATAGATCCTTATTACCTTAGTGTTTGTTATTGTTTGATGCATCTATTGGGACTATAAGAGTTAAGATTAAGAAGTTTTCTGATTGGTTCCGATCATCTACAATTTTGAACACTAACAGTAACTAGGAGGCAGGCATAAAAAATTACTCTACCTAGAAATGCCCCAAGAATTGTTCTACCAAATCAAACTTTACCTTCATCATCAAGACAATATAATTTGGTAGAACAATTGCAAAGAACCCCTGCTTAGCTCTCTATTTTAGAATTTCTCAAGCTCTCACCAACTCACAAGGAGATTCTAGAAAAAGCCTTGGTGGAGACTAATGTGCCTCTAAATTTAGATGTAGACAAATTTCAAAACATGGTAGGACATCTTATTGCACCTCATTGCCTATATTTTTTACAGAAAGATGAGATGTCATTAAATCACCCACAAAATTTGCCTTTGCATATAGAGGTTCTAATTCATAAGCATAGAGTAAAAAGAGTCCTCATTGATGGAGGATCCGGCTTGAATATTTGTACCCTAAACTTGGTAAAAGCCTTAGGATTTTCTGAGGAGGCTATTGACCCAAATAAAAAGATAACTATAAAAGCCTACAATGATGAAGAGAGAGCTTCTAAGGGTATCATAATACTTCCTATCAGAGTTGGTCCAATGCAAAAAGAAACCATTTTCCAAGTCCTAGACCTAAAGTTGACTTACAATATTTTGTTAGGGAGACTATGGATCCATGAAATGCAGGTCGTGCCTTTGAATTACCACCAATGTATCAAATTATCCTATCTAGGACAAGAAATCATGGTAAGTGGGGACTCAAACCCCTTTCAATATTGTAATAACATGAAGCCTATGAATGATTCCTTAGTCATGCATAATGCAGAAGGGTCTATTCCTAAAAGAATAGAGCAAGGTTAAAGTTCAAAGGATCTTCCATCTTTGAAGGGAAAAGAAAAATAAATTGTTGTTGAAAACATTCAAAGTCCTACTAACCAAGCTACATCGACAAAAGGAAAAGAGAAGGTTAGTGAGGAGAGTACTCCTAAGAAGCATAAAGAAGACCAAGCTAGATCCATTCAAATTTACACCAAAGATGCCCATTACCAAAAAATGGATCATATGATGAATTTTTTTGAAAAGTAATGTCAAATTAAACAAAAAGGAGTAGGTGAATACTCCTTATCCATGTTGGATTTACCCTTATCTCCAAAATCATATGGAAAGCCATCCAATCTACCTCATAAATATAATGATCACTTTGTGAGGGTGAATACATCTTCATTCATGGAGGAAGAAGACAATGAAATCCTAAATTGGCTATATAAGGATGAGGAATCAAGTGCACATGAAAAGAAAATCCAAAATATAAGCATTCCCACACATCAATATGGAAAAGGATTTCAAATAATGCAAAAAATGGGATACAAAGGACAAGGACCTTTAGGAACAAGAAACGAAGGACTCATTGAACCCATTGAAATAACATGGAGAGATAGGAAAGAAAAGATAGGATTATGATACCTAGAACAAGGGTACACTCAAAAGAACTATCCTCAGGTTTATGACCAAATTTTACAATTAGTTTCTCAAAGTGACGAGGATTCCAAAAATTGGGAATGGGACTCATTGTCAAGTGAGTCATGCCAAGATAAAGAAGTGGATGTTATCCACACCTACACCCCTAGCAAAGGAAAATAACAATCCTCAAGTTCTAGTCAAGTGGTCTTAGATAATGTGCCACTTCAAAGGATTGAAATAAATAAATGGGTAGGAGAACCCTACATACCATCATGGAGAACTACTATGGAAGAATCTAACATTAGGTTTAATCCATAAGATTTTTACCCAACAGAAACCTTAGAGGATTCTAGTGAGAAGGATTTTGACCCTAGCTCTCTAGAGAATCTTGAAGAAGCACATATTATAGATTGAAGTGATACAATGTTTGAACCTTCAAATGAACTTCTGTCCCTAAGCCCCCTTGAACTAAACCAAAGCATTGATCCTTTGACTCTTATCTATCCTGAATTAATTGAATGGGATTCCATTGGACCTACCATACTCCCTAAATTTTTGAATGATAACTTGGTGTCCTAATACCTAAATGTGGTTGAACCTTTTACCATGGAATATCAGGAAGGAGTGACAAGGGAAAGTATCCAAACTCTCAATTCAATTAAAAATGAAAAAAAACAAAAAAATTTAAAAATGGAAAGAATCTAATGTTGAAAACCACATTGTGGCAACATCAGATCAAAAAGAGAAAGAAATAAAGAATGATTCCAAATGTGAAAACCCAATAGAGGCACCCAAGTAAGGGAGTTTGGATACTTTACCTGAGCACTATGAAGAAAGATCTCCTATCTTGATTGAACCAACAGAGAAAGTAAATATTGGATTAGAATCAAAACCAAGGATCATACACTTAGCAACATCTCTATCGAGTGAAGAGAGAAAGGACTTCATCAAATTTTTCAAAGAAAAAAAATCAATTTTGCATGGTCGTATGATGATATGCCAGGATTGGATCCGAATTTAATCATGCATCATTTGAACATAAAAGTAGTAAGATTGGTAAAACAAAAACTAAGAAAGATGCATCCTCACATAGCTTTGCTCATAAAAGTGGAGTTGGAAAAATTTCTGAAAGTTTGGTTTATAAGAGCCATTGATTATGCCCAATGGATTTCAAACATTGTGTTAGTTTCAAAAGCAGAAAAATCTATCAGAATTTGCACAGACTTTAGGGATCTCAATCTTACATGTCCTAAAGATGACTTTCTATTACCAAGCATAGACGCTATCATAGATTTGATAGTAGGACATTCAATTTTCTCACTTATGGTTGGGTTTAGTGGTTATAATCAAATAAAGATAGCACCCAAGGATCAAGACAAGACAACATTCACATGCACATGGGGGACATTCTATTGGATTGCCTTTTGGTCTAAAGAATGCCTGAGCAACCTATCAAAGAGCCATGATGACCATATTCCATGACATGATGCATAAGTTCATGGAGGACTATGTAGATGATATACATGATAAATCTCACTCAAGGGAAGAACATCTACCCATCTTAGAGAAATTTTTTGTAAGATTGGAGCAATTTAAAGTAAGGCTAAATCCGAAGAAGTGTGCATTTGGTGTTCAATCAGGAAAGCTACTAGGGTACATTGTTTCAGCAAAAGGAATAGAGGTATACCCAGCCAAAGTCAAAGCCATCATGGAAATGGAAGCACCTAGAAACATAAGTTAGATGAGATCTCTTCAAGGTAGGATCCAATCCATTCAAAGGTTCATCTCTCAATTAGTAGAAAAGTGCCATAATTTCACTCAACTCCTTCATAAGGACATAGTTTTCAAATGGGATGAGAAATGTGAAGAAGCCTTCAATTTGCTAAAGAAATATCTAATGAATCCTCAAAATTTGATGCCACCTATAAGAGGCAAGCCTTTAATTTTATACATTTCAGAGACTAAACATTCATTAGGGGCACTCTTGGCACAAGAAGATGAATTAGGAAAAGAAAAGGCCATATACTACATCAGTAGGACTTTGGTAAAATATGAGTTGAATTATATCTTCATTGAAAGAGTATTTTTGGCTGTAGTTTTTGCTTCCCAAAAATTACACCACTATATGTTATCCCACAAGATTCGACTCATTACAAAAATTGATACCTTGAAATATCTTCTTATCAAAACAACATTGAATGGGAGACTGGCCAAATGGGTCATGGTGCTAAGTGAATTTGACATAGAATATGTGGATCATAAATATATCAAGGAACAAGTCATAGATGATCAATTAGTAGAATCACCATTACAAGATAAACATCTGATTCAAGTGGAATTTCCAGATTCTGAAATTGTAAATGTTGAAGCAAAAACATGGCAATTATATTTTGATGGTTCTTATACACAACATGGATTAGGAGCATGCATACTTTTGATTACTCCTTAAGGCTCTACAATTATGAAATCATATAAATTGCTATTCCCATGTAAAAGTCTAGATGTAATACTTCTAAGATGTCTAGAGAAAGAGGAATCAGATATAGCCTTATGAGAAATTCATGAGGGGATTTGTGGGTCACATTCAAATGGTTTAACCCTAGCTTAGAAACTTCTTAGGATAGGATATTTTTGGCCTACCATGGAGAAAGACACTTTTCACTTTGCTAAAACTTGTCGAAAGTGTCAATATCATGGGAACTTGATCCATGTACTAGCACAAGAGTTTCATCCTATGATGACACCTTGGTCATTTTATCAATGGGGTTTAGAATTAATAGGGATGATTTATCCACCATCTTCAAGTGGTCATAAATTTATCATCATGACAACATAGTACTTTACCAAATGGGTGGAAGTTGTACCTTTTTCAACTGCCACAGGAAAGTAGATATCCTTGTTCATATTAAACCACATAATATGTAGATATGGTGTCCCTCATGCCATCATAACTGAAAATGCCAAACACTTCAAAAAAAAGGATTTGAAAGAGCTATGCACAAAGTTTCAAATGATACATCACTCATCTTCAATATATTACCCCCAAGGTAATGGACAAGCAGAAGCAACAAATAAGAACATCTTAAAGATATTGAAGAAAATGATCGATAATTTAGGTAGAGATTGGCACATTCAAATAAACCTAACTCTGTGGGCTTATAGGACAAGTATCAGAATGCCAATAGGAGCTACACCATTTTCCTCAGTCTTTGGAACAGAACCAATTTTACCTTTGGAGGTAGAACTTCCATCTTTAAGAGTATCTCTACATGGTTTGATAAGTGAAGAAGACTATAGAGTTGCTAGGTTGCATGAACTAGAACTGCTAGATGAGAAACAACAACAATCCTTTGATCACTTGAAAGTATATTAGAATAGAATGTTAAGGACTTATAACAAGCATATCAAGTGAAGAACATTCCAAATAGGCGACCTACTTTTGTGAGAAAATCCCAAGAATCAAGCAGTAAGAGAAAAATAAAGGAAAATGGGAAGCAAAATGATTAGGGCCTTTTGTGATCACTTCGTCTTTTGTGAAAAGCACCTATAAGTTAGCTGATTGTGGTGGAGAAGAATTGCAAGAACCTAAAAAATAACATTAATCTAAAAAGGTTCTACACATGAAGCAGTTGAAAGAGTATAAAAAAAAAATCAAATGGAAAACATCCTATTTATTGTATATAGTAAAAAGAGATCTCAAAAATACCAAAAACATGGAAAAATAGAAAAGAAAAAACAAATCAGAAATGCAGAAAAGATAAAAAACAATGGAAAATTGAGCATGAGGAAAGCTAAAAACATTTAGAAATGATCCTCAAAAAGATGTTGTCTTGGTGAAAACCTAGCAAATAGGTGCCTTGATGATATGAAAAGAAAAAATTAAAAAAAGAGAAAATTAAAAATTAAAAAAAAATAGAAAAAGTGCCTTGGTGAAAACCTAGCAAATAGGTGCATTGGTAGCAAAAAAAGGAAAAAAGCTTTAAAAATAGAAAAAGAAAGCAAGATCCATTCAATCAGTGAAAACCTGGTAAATAGGTTCCATTGAAAGTCCAAGTCAGTCACACACCTAGTGGTCATACTTGTAAATATTGCATTCACTAGCATTTGTATATATTGCATAATAAAACCCCACAGTTGCATTTACAAGTACCTAAAGATTTTGGTCATCTAATCTAAAAAATTTTCCTAAGTCCCACAAGCATAATCATATCAAACTGGGGGCAATCTACTCTAAAGGAGGAAGGATTCATCAAAAGAAAACTTTAATCAGTCATCGAATCGATTCATTAAAATGCAAGTAAAATGCTCAATCAAATCCTAACTCTAATCCAATTTGAACCAAATGCAAAATTTTGATCCAAGATCTTACATGACCCTATCTTTATCAAGATTAAAAATATGAAATGGATGGAACTACATGTGAAATATGGATTTGAAAAACATTGCAAATTTTTTTCTAAAGTGTTGACTTGATTGATGAAATCATGTCTTTCTAGCAAATCGATGAAAGTTTTTAAACTAGACAAGCTATGATGAAAGCATGATATTTTATGGATTTTTGAGTGTCTGTCTTAAGATCAAAGTTTTAAAACATGTATTATTTTTCTAAGGATGTGATCATCAAAGAATCATCGAGGACTTCTACATACGACACAACTAAGATTTTTGTTTGTTTATGCAAAAGGATACCTTGGATATTTTGATGTTCAATATCATAATACCAAAATCCACTTACAACATAGAATCTAACAGAATTGGTATTCATACTCTCATGATTGACTTCAATTAGTGAAAGTCATACCAAAGGATGGGAAAGCAATGAAAGAGGTGAAAGAGGTATTCATATCATCATGGTTGAACTAGTGATGGTTGTACTAAATCAGGATTGCAAAAACTACTCAATGATAAATATAAGCTCCAAAATTTTGAAAAAAGTGACAGTTAGTTGCATACATATTAGATTAAATGCATTTAACATATTTGCCTTTCTTATCCTAAAAATTAAATTGCAAGAGGAGAATAGAAAGGGGGTGTAGTCAAATCAAAAATCAAAGGAACATCAAAAACTATATGTGATCAAATGTGTTGGAAATCTAAAATAAAAAACAAGGGTGCATCACTTTAGTTCATGAGCATTTTTTAGATCCATGTTATCTTGCATTCATTTAGGACTTTCCACCCTAAAGTACAATTAGATTCTTTGCATTAGTTTGCATTCATTTTAATCTAAGTTCATTACATTTAGCTTACATCATCTTACATAAAGTTAATTGCATTAGGTTGCATTCATTTTAAACTTCAAATTCAATCAAGTTAATTGCATTAGGTTGCATTCATTTTAAAAATCCATCTCATTTAGTATGCACTCTTTAAAAAATCATTCATATTAATCTAGTAAGGGCATTTACCATTGCATTCATTAGTTAATGTTCATGGCATCCATTAAGTCATTTCATTCAAATAGACATAAATTCATCATTAGGTACATATCATTTTGTTCATTCAAAAACATTGCACATTGCATTATTCATCTAAATCCATACATTTATTTTCATCCTACATTATATATCATTGCACGATCATTGCATTACGTTCATTAACATCATTCATCTATATAAACATATAACATTTAAAATCATTAAGCATTAAATATCCATAATCATTATTCATTACATCATATAGGTCCATCACATTTTACATCACATTTGCATACCATAAATCCCTGACATTCATATCCATTACATATATCCATATGTGTCATTACATCATATTATTCATTAAATCATTGCATCATCATCTGACATATTTATATATCATTTGCATCCATAAAGCATCAAATATCATAAATTACATCATTCAATTCATATTGCATCCATTCATTTATTTCTATGTCATACATAAGACAACCATCTAAGCATAAATAGAACATGTGCATCCATATCATAAAACTGCATTACGAAAACCATAAAACAAAGCATATAGGAGATAGAATCATATAGATCTGCATATCATAGTAAATTACCTAAAAAATGAGGTCCAACACATAATGACATCACATAAAGTAAATCTATCAATCAGAGAATCAAAGCCTATGGTATCATCATCATAAATCAAATGAGTATCAAAGTTTATGATATCATCATGAAACATCAGGTAATCAAAGTCTATCAAAGTATCAACACATAAACATATAAAGTGCATCAACTAATCAGAAGATACAATAGAGTCCAATGTCTCGATATCAAAAATAAGATCATCATGTACATCAATAAATAAAAAAATATGTGTCAGATTAGTATCAATCAACTAGTTGAGCCACCAACACTATCAACACCATCATGACCAGGATTTGTATTAAGAGGTCTGCTCGAACTAGCCTATAGCCCATGCTGACTCATAGCAGCCATAAAAGGTTGCATCATACTACTAAGTTCACTAACCTACTATCTAATCTTAGACACATCTGACTGTAAGGCTCAAACATCTAATGCAGCTGCTGGATCCTTTGAATTGGGTGCCTATACCAGAGGAGTCTGTGGTGGAGGCATGGAAGAAGATGGCATCGCAGAGGAATCATGAGCCTATATTGAAGGAGCCTGTGAGATAACCTATGGAGGATCCTATGGAAGAGGAGCCTGTGCTAGTCTGCCCTATGCCTGATCTAATAGAATCTATGTGGCCTGAGCATCAATATTAGTAGCTACCTGAGCATCCACCTATCTCTGATGTCAGACCCTATGACGAACCTATCTAGCTATAGGATCCATGACAACCCAATGCAAAACCATATCCACACTTTGACCCCCAACTGGACCACCCCTCATCTAAACACCAACAAAACCCCTAGGAGAAATGGGAAAAGCAACAATAACTGGTATCAAAAATATGCCTGCTCTAGCTGCTTGATGACTTGATTTTCCCTGATGAGCCCATCTCCTACCACCCATACCACCATCATCATCTAGCTCCTCAATCCCAAGTATCCACTCCATTGGGTCAGTGAACCTTGGAAAAGGGTTATGAGAAAACCAATCTGCATACTCATCAGTCATGCCAACATCAATCACATGATCCTATAATCAAACTATGACCACCATAATGATCACTCAGTCTGAACACAGGCATACATAGCTACACCCTATGACATGCCCTATGTACGTCCATACTGTCATAGCACTTGCTGGAAATAAAATCTCTCAATAATGTGTGGAGACCGCCCTATCATCCATTGTGGGTAGCACATAAAAGGAAGCTCTAAAGCATCCTTGGGCCATGCCTCACATCCAATGAATGGTCACCAGATGACCTGATCCATGTCATCTATCATATGGTGCTAGTAATCTAACTTGCTTAGATGGGCCTACACCACCATGCCCTTGTAAATCTAGGCAAATGACCACCCAAGATCATGGTGATGAACTGCAATCAGCCTAGTAACTGGTATATGCTCCCATGTCCATAACTACAACAGAATGACTCCAGTAGATAGAGTTGTAGAACGTTGATAAACAACTAAATGCAACTCATGGTATAGCTGTGCCAAAACACTGGAACCCCAATCAAAATGCTGGGGATGAGCCATTAGGTGCTCAAGAATATGACCCCAACCAACTGCAAAGCCATGCCCTCGACGATCATGCATGAGGAAGCCACCAATCAGAGCACCCAAAACAACTGGAAGAACCAGGAATGAAGGGAACTGGGCCCACTGAATAAGGTCATCACCAATTGTTGGGTCCTGGAATACCTGTTGACAAGCTATACCATCGTAAATTTGATCATAGCACACCAACTCTCCATGTGTAGGGATGCAGAGGATGCGATAGACATCCTCGGGAGTGATAGTCATCTCTCCCATGGGTAAGTGGAAAGTGTTATGGTTAGAGTGCCACCTCTCTACCATAGCTATAATCAATCCTCAATTCACTTCGAATCAAGGTAGGATGAGTAAGAAGGACAAATTGCATCTACCTATATGTCGGTGATCTGGAGTGCTCAAATCATCAATCATACTAAATGGTAAGGTATAAAAACCTCGAAGGCCAATGACTTAAGCACGATCTGCAAAAAGCAAGTTAAATCACATCAATTTTGAAATTAGTTATCTTTTGAAATCATCCTAAGTCAATCAAACATTTAAAAAATATCAAACCACAATCAATTTTCCTGATTCTATTCAGAGAAGACAAAAAATTTATCATCACCCATCATCTAAATCGAGATTGACAATAAAAAAATCAAACTAAATTGATTCAACCTGACATCCTATGACTTGCTACCAAATTAGGTTTATTACCTAAGCCGATCAACTGATTGATGACATTGAACGGTTCAAAAAACTGACTAAGTCATTTACATTTTTCCTAATAGGGTAAAAGCGCTATTTTAATGATTAAAAGTGCTAAAAGGTAAAAGCGCAACTCAAAATATTAAAAGCACTAGTAAAATTGGTGAAAGCATTGTTTTGGGGTGAAAGTGCTAAAAGATTTTAAAAGAACTAAAATAAATGTTAAAGTCGCTAATCAAAACATCAAAAGTGCAATTAAATTTAAAAGTGCTAGAGAATATGGTGCATGCGAAAAAGCCCTAAATTGAATGTGCATACACACTATTTTAAATCGTGGAAGCACTATTTGAAAGTACGAAAGTGCAAAAAGACTTGTGTAAGTGCTAGAGAAATGATTAAAAGCATTGTTTAAATTAAAAAATAAAAAAAAAGAGGATTTTAACATGTAAAATTCATTTTTTTAAAAATTAAATACAGTAAATTAACAAAGCAAGTTGATCGGGTACTTACTGGAGGTCCATAGGTTGGTGGTCATAGGTATTGGTGCCCACGCTCAAATCTATGCTCTCGAATCGAGATAACCATCGCAAATAGCTTAGAGGACTCAGAGAGAAAAAGTCAAATAGAAAAGTGAAAATAAATAGTAAAATTGACTTTTTACCCCTATATATAGGCCATTTTGACCTAAAAAGGGAATCTTTGAGCAAAAAATGCCCAAGGACCCAAATTTTTCACCAAATCTACCAAAATAGGGGCATTTTTCATCACATGAACGCAAAATCATTATCGAAAATGAAATTGAAATTCATTATAAATTGACCATTTAATGCAAAATGACCGAAACCATCAACTTTTTCAAACAATGATCAAATTTCATTTCATTTCCGAGGGGGCATACACTCGGATAATTAGAAATAACAACAATATCATCAAATTAGGGGCACAACCATCAAATCAGAGTGTAATCTTTTATCAAATTTTTTTTCACTTATCAATCAAAAGGGGCATCAAACATCGAATCAGATAGAACTAGGTACCATATCAACAAACTATCATAAAATTGACCATTAGGACATCAAATTCAATCACACTTCATCAGAATCTGCATCTTCTACCGAACATCAAAATTGACCATCAATGAATCAGGACTTTACATCGATGAATCAAGACATTCATTGAATCGACACGCTTCGCAAGTCAACTCAAAGAGGGGCATTTGTAATCACTGAAATTTGGACAAGATCATTTAAGTGAGAAATAAAGGCAAAAATAAATACAAATCAATGCAATTAAATCAAATCAAGTCAAAATCAAAGATAAATCACAATTGAACCTTAATCCAATTTTAATTGAAAATCAAAAGCCAAATAAATCAATTTAAACCTAATAAATCATGATTAATCAATAAATTGTACAATTAATCTAATTAATTGTATAGTTCAAATTAAATCAAATCAACTCATTTAAGGGGTACACATGGCTAAACAAATTAAATAAATTCAATTAATTAATTCCTATTTCCTCTCAACCACCAAATGGGAGGAAAATGAATCAACTAATAGGAATTGAGGACCAAGCTCACATGGATCAAGCCTAAATTGAATCTCAATCACTCACTTGGAGGATGCATCTTGTCCACTCATTTTGTCCTCTTTTCCCAAGATTTGAGGAAAAAATATTTAAATGGTCTCCAAAGGTGGAACCATGGACTCAACTCTCACCTAACCTTGATCAACTCAACTACACCCCCTACCCTTGCCAAAATCTATAAAAGAAAGGCATAATTCACTCATTAATCATCTAAAAATTTGAGAATAACATCAAACCTCTTGCAAATTAGAGATAGAAAGGAAAATTCAGAGCTAATTAGTTGTATTTTCATTTGGAATTGAACTTGTAGCCTGGTTTATCATTCATTCTCATTTTAGGACTATTACTAATGGAAGCTTTCTGAGAGCTTTTCTTTAGCATCCCTAAATAGAGATCCATAGAGTGCTTAATTGCCAATTCTTTGCTTAATTAGATTGCTATTTGTGGTAATTTAGTTGTTATTTTGAGTTATTGATGATACTAACCCTACAAAGGTACTTTTTCTAGTACACAATTACAATAAGTGTTGTCCAAGCACTAGGTCTTTAGGTTGCATGAGTCTTAGTTTAGATGAATTTTCATTTCAATAAAGGTTGTATTCATAAGTTTTAGTTTTCTAACCCCATTTCCCAATGATAAGGTCTGTAGTTCATGTCTAGTAGGAAGACATCCAGTAGAAGTCGCCAAAATTGTTACCCAAAATTACAACATACAAAACAATGAACACAAATAAGAAAATATTGCATTTTAGGAGTCCAATTGACACTATCTTTTAGGTGATGTTAATTAACATTTCATTATTGCATTCAATACCAATTTTCATTTTGTACTCTAAGTATTGATCACATTTCACATTTTCAAATTCATGATTGATCATTACATTGTGCATTCAAACTGAATGTAGTATACAAGTGTTCTTTCATATTTCATATTTCATGTCAATAAAAGAGTACAATTTGCAAAATAGAAAGCATGATAGAGGTATGAGTAGGGTCCCATGCATTGCCTTTGTCATCTATTTATTGTTGGTTGGTTGTCTATCAGGTCCTAGGTCTCAAGTCCATTTTCCAGATCTTCATTCTAGGAGTCTATAGGGTTATCTTGCATCATGAGAGAGAAAATGTGTTAGATCCAGTTGGATCTAAGCAATGCATTAAACAAAAACATCATACAAAAATCAATCTTTCAGAGCTACATTTATATCTGGTAGTTCAATGCAATAAAGACATGTGCATTCACATAAAATGAAAGGTAGTATTAAAGGGACATGTTTACATGAAACCTTTTACTACTTATGGTCATCATTATGCATGTTGTCTTTATATTTAAACCAAATATTTGAATCAAAGGGACTTAGTACTTGTGACTGACAAACCTTTTTCAGAATCAAAATGACCTTGTTAGATTAGTGAAAATCATTACTTTTCTGATATTGATTCATGGATGTCACCATTTTTGGCATTTTCATAAACTGAAGTGTTTATTATGTTCACTAACCTAACAAGATTAGTGTGATTTTTTTTTGAAGCTTAACATAGTAAAAATGCAGTGCTCAATTGGATGGTTTACATGTCACAGTCACAAGAAATTGATGCAGTATCAAAGTGCATTAAAGGTGCTACAACATGTTCTTACAAAGGCAGTCAAATCACAAGTGCAATAGACAAAAAAATAGCCAAGCTATAAATGACAAGATCCAATAGGATAAGTGACTGAAGAAAGATTGCTATAGAATTATGCTTCAAAGTATCATGGAATGTTTACAGTGTGTATTTTATGGTTGTCATGAGCCCATGCTCAAACTCCATTAAATTTCATTATGGTGTTTTTGAGTGTCACGAGCCCATGCTCGAACCTCTTAAACAATTATAGAACATTCTATAATTTAGCATTTCTTATTTAATGAAAAGATCATAAGCACTGTTCACTTTTTGTATTGCAAAGTAGAAAAAAAATAGTTGATAGCTTTAAAGTTCAAGCATCTCTTTGCATTCAATTTCAATGCACATGTAATGGTCATGCTTAATTGAGCAAAGTGCTTTGAATTATATTGTCACTGTTTATAACATTGTCAATGATGGTGGCCTCATTTTTTTAGAACAAGTTGAATGAGTTTTGAGCCATAGTCACTACTTGAAGGTAAACATAGATAGTATCAAGTAGAATAAGTATGCAAAGGTCACGCTAAAGGTTGGTTCATGTTTATGACTAGTGTACTTCAACAAAAGCTAGTGGATTTGAACATGTATAATAATATTTGGTGTATTAACAAGTTGAGAAAAACAACAGTATTTATTTTCAACAGGGGTCACTATCACCAGTGAAGCTAAGATAGACATATATATTAATGACTGGTGAACAATAAAGGTCACAACAATTAGTATTATAGTGAATGAAAAGTGAAAATCCAAATCATCTTCAAGAAAGTGTGTCATGAATCTCACTGTTCAATATTAGCTATAATAATTATTGGTGTACTTCAACAAAAGACAGTGGTGCTGAATGTAGCTAGCTATGTAAAAATTGAATATTCACTTGAAGACTTAACAATGAACGATTGGTGAAGATAGATGAAAATTATTGGTGACAATAGTTCATGACTAGAATGAAGACATATGCTAATTAACTGGTACATTAGAAGAAAATAAATAATATTGTTAGTGCAAGCAAAGGTTCATTATTGTCAGTAAAAGGAAAAGAAATAACAAAAATAGTGAATTGAAGGTAGTGAACGTCACATATATCTACAACTTTCATTAGTGAGCATCAATCAAGGTAAAGAAAGGTAACAAACATATACATCTACAACAAGTAAAGGAACCCATAAATTATTGCAAATTAAAAGCATGAACTTGACAAAGCAAAGAAAAAAGAGTAGTCACTTATCTTTTGGTCAAGTCTTCTTGCAATCAGGCTGAGCTCACAAGCTGGGTCCCCAAGTCTCATCTTGTGCCACAAACATATCTTAGGATCTTAGCCAAAGTAGGATTTCAAGCTCGAGATTACCAGTCAAACTAGGTTTCAATCTAAAGCCAGCAGAGCCGAGTTGAAATTGCCCATGATACATGCCCATGACTTACGAAAAAGATAGAGATAAGGAGCCAAGTTCATTATTTCAATCATAGCCTGAGCTTTATGCAAAGATTTTTTCTAAATGAAGAAGATAGGCCCGAGCCCAAGTATTAAACAAGAGCTCATAGTTAATAAGAAGCAGAGCCCAATAACTTTCACCTCGAAATTAAGTAGATAGTGCATAATTTTAAAGACCAACCTACAGTTACAGCCATGTTCTACACTCAAGTTCCATGTCAGATTCAAGCCTTAGAAGAAATAAGCACAATATAAACTTGTAGTCACAGCCCAAGCTTAGCCCAGGTTTGAGCTTGAAGCTCGTTCTGAAGCTGTGACTAAAAGTTGGGGTCACAGTCGAGCATTATTTTACAAGGATATTCTCAGATTTTCTCTTGTTTTAGTCCCAACTTTAGTGCAAGCTTCAAAGATCATGATATGCTCACGCTAGAAACTCACAGTTAGCTCATGGTCACAATAAGTTCATTGCCAAAGACTCCAAACTCGCAGGTTACCTTCCAAAATACTAGCAAAGACCATAAAAGATGCCACGGTTCTCTCAGGATTTTTTCCATGACCTAGGGTTTTTTCCCTATTTTTACTCAAAGACAAACACAAGCATATGTGAAAACCAAGAATGAGGAAAATTTTTAGAATTCTGAAGTCCGACTAGCAGCGCATTGAATGCCATAACTCCCACAGTCTACATCATGCCAGAATCTTGGGTTTGTTGTTGCCACCTCAATGCCTTAGAGATATTTCACATCTTGTAAATGGATTAAGTGGTGATGTTGACCCTTTTTCATTTTGCAATAGGTTTAGACTTAGGTTTTTTATCTAGGTTTAGATTTTATATAGGCTATATGGTATTTGTTGAGTTTAGCTCAATTTTTATTTTTGAGAATGTTGGTATGTTTTTGTTAAAGATTTTATCTTACAAAACCAACATTTAAGGCTAAGTGTAAGGCATTTTTATGTACTTATTATTAGGGTTTTGGCAGGATTTGTGGTCAAATTGAAGTGTTTTTAGGGCTAAAAATAAGGGTTTGATTTTCAAATTTGGGGGTAATAGGGCTATAAGTTTGATTTTTAGAATCAGCTTAAGGGGGTTCTCGATTCTTGAGAGAAACATTTAGTGAGCTTATTGTTCCTTTGTGCCTTAGCTCTTCTTTTGTAACCTACATTTTAGATTTTTGAGAAAAATAAAGTAGATGATCCATTATTTTCTCATATTGTGAGCATTGATTTTAAAATCCTTTTCTTCATTCTTCATAAGTGTTTATTTTTTTTGGTAGCAAAGAGAAGTGAATTCTTTCTATTCCTCCTCTAAGAAAACAAAGTCCAAACCTTATGTAGAATATGTATGTTTGTTATCAAATAGTACTGTTTGTGGTCTATACCCCAGTAGTAAAATCCAAATTAACCTATACGTTGATCAATGAATGATAGTGTCAGTCTCATTGATATGTGCATTGTGGCTACTGTTTTAGATTTCAAGAAAATCTGAGCTCAAATTTGGTGTATCACCTTTTTTCCTTTTCAGTTTTAAATCTCTTTTCCCTTTTCCCAATCAAGTTTTAGTTAGGAGGTGATATTTCTAAATCAAAAAGGAACTAGCCTAGAATCCAGAGACTCCTTCTCAATTAGAGTCCACCCACAACTCAAGAAGCTTTCCATTGTTAGGATGAGATATCATTAAGCCCTAATGCCTGAGTTAGGGTGGTATTTTAAAACCTAAACAGTATCTATGGAGATCTGATAGATGCACCATGCAGATGATCAGTGACTATTACAGAAGAAGTGATGAGTAGAACATGTATGCTGAAGTTGCAGGAATGATGAAACTATTTTTTTTAAAAATGAATGAAAGGGAAAGGATCCCTTGGAGACTAGTAGACAAATACAAAAATGACATATGTTTCATGGTAGAAACTGATAGCACATGTTTTGAGGTAGTAGAACCTTGAACTTCATGGGCTACTCCTATAGGCTATGAAGTTGATTATACTGTTCTAGAGCTTCATATTCAACATGTCTTGCAATCCCTTAAAGACCCCAATGTTCCAAGATGGGGTACATATGAAGAAAAATACTTAGCAGCTAGGGAAGAATTGGTGAAAGGAAGAAGGGAGAAGAAAGTGGAATCTCTTGTTGACAAAATAGAAGGGCACCATGGCATATAAAAAGAAGAGATGAAAACTATTAGGGAAAAAGTGGTAGAACTTGGGGAGAAGTACAAAATTCCCCCTCCTTAATCTAACATAGAGGTTGAAGAAGAAGATGAGAAAGATGACACTCCTACACCTTCTAGGAGAACATCATAGAGATAGGTAGTGAGAGCTTCTACACAAGGAAAAAATATTCCCAAAGCTAGACCTAAGGCCATGGATAGAAAACTAGGAAAGAAGAGGAAAACATTGGACACTCCTCCATCTTCACAAGAAAAAGATAAGCAACAAAAGACTTCTCAAAAAGAAGAGCCAAATACGGAAGTGAAAATGATAGAAAAAGATAAAACTAAGGGACAAAAGAAGAAGGAGCAAGAAGAAGAAAAGGATGCAAAGCCTCAAGAGGCTAATCTAAGGGCACTTGAAGTAGATAGGAAAAAGGAAGAAGAAGCTGAACAAAAGAAGGGCCAGGGTACACAAAGAAACCTATCCAAGCATTACCTCAAAGTTATACAAAAGATAGCGGTAAGTGATGGTAAACTCATTTCTATTGAGAAATACTTTGATAGATATGATGAGGATGATAAAAACCAAATAGAAGACATAGTTGTGGAGCACATGCTAACATTTAAAAATAACTTAATAGAAATAGAGGGTCAAATAAGTAAGGACCTATTTGAAAGATTAGAAGAAATAAAGAAAAGAGCTCTTGATGAGGACATCAAGATGAGACAAGATATTTTGTTGTAGAATATTCCAACCATGATAGGAAATGAGATGGGAGAGTGGATTGAGAAGCTAAGATCAAAATTAAGAACTAAAACAAGAAGAATCAAGTTCATGGCCTAGAAGTATGAAGAGGTAGAACATGAAAATCATGACAAGTTTGGATAGCTACTCCTAAAGGAGTGACCTGATCTTGGTAAGTCTAAAAGGACCCCAACCCTAGTAGTAACCTCCATAGAGCTCACAAATGTAGAGAAGCTTGAAGATCCAAAAGAAATAGAGGTAGTTGGAACAACCCTACCTAATTTATTTATTGATAATGTTGGGATTTTACTTAATACACAACTAGATACATCTGATCCATTTTAGATGAGTGAAACCTTGACAAACATTGATGAAATAGTAAATAATCTTGAGTCTCCAAAGACCCCTCAAGAAGAATCAGCTAAAAAAGTGTAGCAAGGAGAGAAAACACCTGAAAAAGCATAGGGAAAAGAGGAAGAAAAAGGAACATAAAATGTAAAGGAACAAGAAAGAGGAGCAGAAATAGAAAAGGAAAAAGAATAAAGAAAAGAAGAGGAACAACCAAAGGATTACCAATCAATCCTTTTGCTACACCTGGTTTGTTGGAAAGTGGATCTCAATCCCTTCCAGCCAACTTAGAGGACATGGATGTCACAAATTTGATGCAGTGGTCAGTGCTTTCTTTTGCTAAAGAAAAAGGGAAATAAGTGAAAAAGACTGACAAAACCAACAAGACAATCCAACGAGCTACACAAGTTTTGAGTAAGTTTTTTACTACACCTCCTACATATATTGAAGATCCTATAAGTAGTCTAGCTAATGTTCTAAGTATAGTAGAACAAAAAATTTATACCTTAGAGGAAGCAACAAAAATAAAAGTAATAGATGAATTCAAAAGGATAAGGATGAAAGATATTCTTGATGAGATCAAGAGTGATCTTAATACATTGATTACCACTGAAAGGGAAATCAAATCTTGTCTTAAGGATGGAAAAGTTGTATATAAGATCTACATGACTTCACAAAAGTATGTGAAGAGTATATATGACATTATATCTTAGGATGAAGAGGTTTTGATAAAACTCTGAGGATTTTGCAAATAAGAAGATACTAGACATAAACAAAGAAACAAACAGAATCATGGATAAAATCTATACCCTACAACTTGAAAGGGACATAGTTCAGAAAGGATTCTTTGAATTAAGAAGCTTCTTGACCCAAAAGATCAATGTTTTGGAGAGAACTCATGAAGAAATTCAGCTTGGCCTCAAAACATTTAAGGAATTAGTACCTACAGATGTAGAATTAGACAAGGTCGCATATGGTTTCAATACACCAATTCAGGTTGCAGAAGCAATTAAGACAACTTGGGATGCAAATATGGATATTTTGAGAGCAAAATATGGGGATGTGTTGCATACCATTTAGTTGTGACTATGAACAACTTCAATTTTGTTATTTTGGCACCCTTTTCCATTGATGTCAAAGGGTGAGAGATAGAAGAAAAAAATATGTAAGAAGAAAAGAATGTAAAAATTTTTAAAAAGTTCTTTTGGAGATCATGTATCAAATTTATGTGTTGCATTTTTGTCAATATTTCCTTTTACATTTTTGTCTTGATATTGCACTTAGTCATTTTTTCACTAAGTGTTTCCATCAATGCCAAGGGAGGAGATTGTTGGCAAGTGGTAAGCACATGCACAGATATGCACATGTAGGCACATGTGCATATGGAATGTTGTCATATGGAAACACTTATCAGATTTATGATCACACATATTGGACATCACTAATATTTTTGTATGCATTTGATGAAATAAAAATGCCTAAGTCCATATATTGTTCTTGTGACCCAGTTTGACAGAAAAGGTTAGCAACCCTCCAAGAAGCTTCCTGAAGGCATGCAATCTTGGATACATGATTGAAAGACATGAATGAACACATGTAAGGTCACACATGTTAATATTGTGGTATCTAAGAAATATGTTTAGTTGATTGGATGTGAAGATAGTAAACAGGGTATAACTTGTTGGTGATCACTAAGGTCGACTTTGTGAGTGATTGGAAAGTTATTCTTGGATATGATCTTGGATCTAAGGCCAAATAAGGATGTTAATGAAGAATACAAATGTGCATTAAATAATATGATGTTTTGCCAAAGTAATGCTGACTAGCTTTTGTCATATACCTCTAACAAGGTATAAGTATACAAACACTTTTGTAAAAGAAGGTTATGATGATTATGATGATATAGATGGATGCGAATTATGAAGGCATCTAAGAAGAAGATCAAAGATCAAGAGAAAGGAGAAAAATAGGAGTTCCTCAAGGAATACTTTGTTAACTCTTTGTATTTAGGACAACATATTGATTGTAAGTGTTGTTTCACCTATTGTACACCCCTAACAGGGTTTGATTGCCTTTAACAGGGATGGACTCCTAATAGGGTCAATTCCTTAATTGGGATCACATTGTAAAGACTCCTAATAGGGTCTATCCTTTAATCAATCCCTTCCTATTGTAATACTTGACTCCTAATAGGGTCAAAACTCTTAACATGGCTATTATACTTATAGTGCATATATTGTGGGTACCATCCCCACTAAGGTTTTTCCCTTAATAAGGTTTTCCTCGAAAACAAATACGGTGTTATGAGTTATTCAATGTTGTTTTATGTTGCATGGTTATTTATCTTATGCTACATTTTTACATGTTGTTTGAAGAAAGTAAAGAATTTTAAGAATTCAGTAAAGTACTATAACACTAGTTTACCCCCCTCTTAGTGTTACCAAATCCTAACAAGAGCACCATCATGCTAGTCTAGCAAGCTTATGCTTATTATGAGTCATGTAGAGAATCAATACAAGGAGAGTCAAATATTTTAGCAAGTTGTGTAATGCTAGTCAAATCATCTTGAAAATTTGATAAAAATTATTATAAATAAAAGGGCACAATTTTCAAAGTAACCTAAAAAAAATCAAATGCAATTTTTTTTGTGGTGTGTGCACAAAGAGTAACAAAGAGTGGAGTGTATGAAACCATGTTAAATAAATTACATATAAATTACCAAGATAAATTTCTTTAAGGTAGCATACATACATGCAAAAGACAAGTATGTTGTCACCATGACATCCCTCCAATTAAGGACAACATAAAGGGAAATGAAGCACAAGACAAAAATAGAGCACATAAGGGATCCACTAATTGGGGTTAATATGTGCATTTGGTAACTCATATATCAAGTATATTTGTAATAAATTAACCTTATCCCCCAAAGATAGTGGAACTAAAATAATAATGGAAGAATAGAATATAAGATGAATACTATTTTTTTTCAATCAACATGGTAGAGACCAAAAAGAGAGATCTCGACACTTTACATTATCCCCAAGTAGACTACACAAAATAACATTTATGACAATAGTACATGTACGACATAACATAGATATGATATATAGAAGAATTAAGATACAAATAGATGAATGTTACAATAGGTTTGGTCCATTTATTATCTTGCACCAATGTAGTAACAAGGGTCATCTGAAGAGAGATTAACATAGCACAAAAATATATCAAGAAATACATCATGGGGGAATCACATTACATACAAGAAAATAGACAAAAGAATCTATTGCACAAGTGAAGCTATTCAAGTAGGTCATCTACCTCCCAATATTGCTCAACATCACTTAAGGATGGTAAAAACAATACAAGAGAAGCAACAACAATCATGGTAGATGGAGCTACTACAAGTTCCAAACAAGTACCATGCTATAATAATGAGTCAATTTTTTGTCACTAGGAAATAGGATTAATGCTTTTGAAAATCATGAAGAAAGATCAAGATTGATTGCAATAACCTCATGTATTCATCAAAATTGTTAGCATCAATAATTTTATTATCCATATCATCATAAAAATTAATCACAATAACAACTTTAATGCAAAATGAAACATCATTTTCTAAAGACAATTTTAACTTTTTAGATTATCTTCCTCTATTGGGATAGGAAAAGGTTGGTCAAATGAGATCAAGTGAACATTTGGTGTCTTAGGAGATGAAATGGTTTGAGAATAAATTTCATGGACCTTGGTACAACATTTTTGTTGGTCGTCTCTCACACTACTATTTCTTTTGGTTGAACTAGAGACTTGCAAAATTTTGGGATCAATAAACATAGGCTAATTTTCTTCATTTGTATGAGGAGGAATGGAAGGAACCTCACCAGGTTGGGATATGCAAGATGTTGGGTTTTTGTAAGATGTAGGAGGTGATACTTCAACATTCATAGAAGTAATAACAAGTATAGGATAAATAAAGGTCAATGATGAGGAGGTGGAATATCCTTAGATTTACTCAAGGCCAATATTATTTCATGGTTGATTTTTTGATAGAATAGGAAAAGTAAATCTTCTCAAGGTTTCAAAGGTTTACTTTTTTTAGGCTAAAAGAAATCAAGGGTGGATTTTCCATGTCTTTCTAATGGATTATTTATTACTATGATTGATCATGATAATGTACCCACTGTGAGGGAAAATCAAACACTTATGGATGGTAGAAGGTATAGATTTAATATAATTGAGCCAAGGATGTCCCGACTTCACATGTAATTGGTTAGAGGTAGGGATAATGGTAAAGGTAACATCTAAGCACTTATTACCAACCTAAGTTTGAGAAGTGTGATATAACCTATGGTAGGATAAGTAAAACTATAATGCACCTTAATCATACCACCAAGTTTTTCACATGTATCTTGATGAAATTGATGTGTAAAGAGATTCTCTTTAGTAATAAAATTTTCCATACATATTGAATCAATGAGCACTCCTCATGAGAGATTTCCTTTAATTTTTGTAGGAATGTATAGGGGTCCAACAAGTTCCTTAATAACTTCTCTTAAATAAAAGGTAATGTGAAGTTCAATCTTAGATTTAGGTTTCTCGATAAGGTTCACAACATTGTTGGCCTAAACACACATATTATTAACATTCATGTAATTAGGCTCATTAGGCTCAACAACATTGGTGGAATGAGAAGGTAAGGCATTGGTAAAGATTTATAAATTTTTATTAGGGGGTGCTATGAATTTATTTTCTTTTTTATTCACACCCTCTATAGTTATAGAGTTAGAATAAATAAGGTCTTAGATCACATGTTTCAATCTAAATCACTTCTCAGAATCATGGTCAATTTGATGATGGTATTGTCAAAAGGCTTGCTAAAGTTACATGTGGGTTGTTGTATTTAGATGATAATTCAAAACCCAAATGGGATGTGTAACTCTGTATGGATAACATAAGATAGAGAACTCCTCCAACTCGTATAGTGCTTGAGTGAACATATTCTCAACAATGCCATAGAAAATGGCTTGTGAAATTGACATGTGCATGCAAGAAAATATTCCAAATCTCTTTATGGAATAACACCAACCTCCTAATCATCATCAAGGAGATTCCCTTGCTGAACTCCCTCCAACAAACAATGGAGATACAAATATCCACAATATAACACTATAGAACCACAAACTCATATGATAGAAGTTGGGTGCTTTCCCCTCTCATTATTGGGGAAACTTTTATTTTAATAAGCCCACTAGAATAGTTTGAGAAGTAAATTATTTCATTCATTAATTAAAATGGAAAGGGCTTGGAATTATCTATTAATTTGATAGGATGAAGCTTCATCACATAGCATTAATTAAATTAATAATGATATTATGAAATGATTAGGAAATAGGAGAAAAAATATGATGTGTAAATATTCATGATATATGGGACACACCCAATGTTGTGGATACCACTTGTGTATCAACATGATTTGAAGAGTTGTTATTGATCTTGATGAACCCTTTTTTTTGTTTAAATTTTGAAACAATTGTTGAGCATCATCATTCTTATCAATCAAAGCCATTAATGAAGATGATTCAAATTGACTCACTTGAAGCTAATAATTATGAAGCACTACACACAATTGTGTAAAATATTTAAACTCAGAAAACAAAATCTCATCTCTAATATATTTTTATAAATTATAAATAAAAACTATTTGAACATCACCATCAAGCACATGATAAGAAATTTGTGGATGGAAATGTTTGTATCTACCAATAAAATTAATCACTTTTTATTTAATGCCTTACATTGTATCAAATAAATGAAAGTAATTTGAGGACCAATATTTTTTCAAAAGTTTTGTTTGAATACATAAGCCAATTTTTGAAAAGGAATCAATAGAACGAGGAGGAAAAACATAATACCATTGCAAAGATTTATCTCTATAAGTGTGAGAAAATAATTTTCCATGAGTCTATGGTCATTTAAGAAATAACTACACAAGGTTTGGAACTTTTTCACATGATTCAAGGGGTCACATTGGTCATTATATATCTCAATTTATTGAGGGAAAAAACCAAAAACACTGTCATGAGAAAGTGGCCTAGTTATATCACATGTGGGAATGTTGAATTTAAATTAGGTTATGGAAGGCAATTATTGTTGTGAAGATGAAACACTTTGAGAAAAATTGATAATAATGGCTTTTGTGGATGAATTGGTGTTGGACATGTTGGATTGTGAAGGAGGTGCAACATTAGGTTAGTGGAGAATTGGAGTATGAATATGGAACATTATGATAAGCGGATAAAGAAATGGTTGGGATACAAATGGAAGGCTAATAGAAGGAGGTACGTGGGAGTGTTGATTGATAGGAATTACCTTAGGGATAACATGTTTTGGATTAGGATGTTTTGTAGAGGTAGAAAAAATAAGAGATTTATATGTAGAAACATTAGGAAATGATGTAGGTATCTAAATTGAATGATCAACTTGAATTGTAGGATTAGAAAGATCAAGGGCTTTGGAATTTTTTTTATAAGAATAAAATTACTATCAAAATAAAAAATTCCACACCATGTGCATAATTTTTAATTATTTCCTCAATCCTTCAATCAAGGGGATTAGCTCACTATTCAAGTATTCTTGACCCATCTATTTCCAAAGCTTATTTAAGTCATGGGAAAGATTTCTCAATTGGTTGGTAGATACTTAGGTTAACATTTCATCCTCATCATGAGAAGTGTAGGACGAGTGGCCTTCCACAATGTTAGGTAAGTCTTGTGTACAAATAGAAGATTCACCTAGTTCCCATAGAATATGATACTCAACTCGGGATCTACACCCTTGTTATTTTAACTTTGGGCTTCTATAAGTGTACAAATTATTCTCATGGGGATATTAGATGTTTTAGATAACTGAGGGGAGGGGGGGGGGAAATTAGTTAAGTCCATTTATCCTATAGTCCCAAATACTCTCAGATGTATAAAAAAAATTTAACATATAAACTTAAATAGCTTGGTAACACTTGACTATGTCTTTCTGTTACATTTACCGAATACCAGTAATATTATCTAGTATATACTGATCAAACCAATAATTCTAATATGTAAAGTAAAATAAAAATTAATCACATCCATACACATATAACACTTGATTTTTAACGTGGAAACCCTGTTAGGGGAAAAACCACCTAGGACTGGTACCCAAAATAATTTCACTCTTCTGAAGTGAGCTCGGTTAAGAGCCAACCCTGTTAAAGGTTACAAAAAACATTTCAAGGTGTGACCTTGTTAGCAGATTTATCACTAATAGTTCTCCATGACCATACATTCACTTGGTTCAACAAGAAAACAATCAACATTAATTGAATGTTATAATAAAGACTGTTAAGTCCTACTTTGTTAAGAGATTTTATCTATAGCAATGGTTAGAATGCCACAATAAATTATCTGATTCAAATTCAACTTCCTTTGTAGATATTCAGATCTATTCTAAGCTCATATACCTCTAGTCATCATAATCTCTTCAATTTCTTTTTATCTTCCAACTCTGTTATGATTGGTTAAATTCTTTTCTCTAACGCTCGGTGTAGTCTGCACAATTGCTCGATTCTCACTTCAACCTATCTGACCAGCTTTGCAAGAATACAATCTTCTCCTCATGTGAATCATTCAATTTGAATCTCTTGTCTCCTTAAATTTACATAATAAACCATTTTCTTCTCAGCCATAAATTTTTCCACTTAATCTCCATCATCTTTAACCTTCCTCAGAACTTGTAGCTTAAAAATGTTTCAATCTACATCATCCGATCTTCCTTGAATTTTGTCACTCATAGATCTTCATAAAAAACTTAATCTTTGTCCCCAGAATCATCCATATTCATCCAAATTGTCATCTTTAGTTGAAAATCATATGTTTCACATTATTTCTTTCACTCAGTCAATACCGTGATGTGTCGGTGACTTCACTACTTGGTTAATACCATAATTGATATATACTACACTTTCTTGGTGTGCACTGTATCTACTCGGTGTATACTAAGTTTGTCATATACTGACCACATAAAATTTTACATTCTTGATCTTCAATTCTTAACATAATCATGTAATACAATCAAATCACTATCATAGTGTCATAGACTCATTGTTAGAGTTTTAGGTGAATCTAAAAGACCCCCAGGATTGAATGAAAGACCACGATAACTTCCACAAGAGATTGGCAAGACAATTGCATTAAGATGAAAGAATGATATTATTGATCATGGACATTATTAAAATGTACATAATAGGCCTCCTTATATAGGAAAGGAGATAAGAGACAATGATAAGGAGTTGATAAGCTATTACCTATGCTAGGTGTAATCACATATCCACCAAATGTGGATCATCCTCCATTATGCAATAAAGTATGTGCAATGGATTAGGATGATAATGTGATAAGAGCACGAAAGGTGGATCTCACACACAAAGAGGTATGTGATGATGACTATCACACCTAAAGTGGAAATTATCCTACACCATGTGCTTGAATGAGGTGCACACTACTAGGTGTCTCAATCACTAACTACTATGCAATGCATTATCCTAAGTAAGATTAAGTTAAGTGTAATTAGGAATATTTAATTACACCAACACCCCCACTTAAGTGAAACTTAGGGGAATGCACTTAAACTCACAATGCAAGATGGGTCCTGGCAACTAGGCCATGTTAGGTACCCATGTACAAAATGCATAACTCTCATAAAGTGGAGAAAGAGGGAAAACCTCATGGGAAAAACCCTCCCCCAAAAAGAGAGAAGAAAACAAGATCCATGGATGGATGGAGTGCTCAAGACCCCCCAAGAACTACATACATCATGTATATACAAATAATTATCCCCCCATAAGAAGGATAGTTGGAGACATGATATCCCCCCCATAATGAAGAATCTCCTACAAAAATGGTGAGTGCTTGGAGACAAAGTATATTCCAATGACTACAAACAACATTTCTCCCCTTGGGAAGAAGATATACCAAGTACAAATGTAGGTGTGGTTCCCATTTTGGATAGGAACTAGGAAGTGGAATCCAAATGAAGTATGATGATGATGCCATGAACCAATCCATATCCAAATGAAAGAAGGAAGAAGGTCTCCAAATATGCATCTTTGAAGACTGAATAGGCCTCTCCAATCTCAAAGAATCTATCACATCATGTGACAAACCCAGTGAAGAAGAAGAATCAAGAATGTCAATCTCCAAAGAATGTGAAGAAGTATCTCCAACTGTGATGAAATTGTCATCAAAGAGAAGAGAAACCCCCTCAAGTATGTCTCCCAAATTTGAAATATGAGACTCCACAAATAATGAACCAATATCTAGCAAGTAAAAATCCCAATCAGGAAGACAAATAGATATCTCTTGCAATGAATCACTAGAATCATCAATAAGAGATGATTGTGTGATCTCAATTAGAGAAGTAGGAGCTATAGGAGGAGCCACTGGATCATCCTCGCTCTCAATTGCTACAAATTCTTCAATTACATCTAAAGTATAACCATCATAGGGAATATTATCTGCATCATCAAGAGGAATGAGGCAATCTGAACCAACAACATTTGGGAATGGAGGAACATGTGGATCACCAAAAATCTCCCAAATGATTGTCCAAATTATGTGTGGAAATTGAACACCTCTAAATTTGAGGTAGATGTCATAGAAGAGACACAAATTGATGCTACCAATAATCAAATTTATAATATGAGCATTCTTTTCTCCCCAAACATATTGCTTCCCCTATGACTTTGGCTCAAGAATGAGTCCATAAAGATGAGGCAAGAGATTAAGCCATCTACAATGTGTGATGATTCCTTTTGCCCATGACTTATAATTATCCTTAGTCAAAAGTACTATTGCAGGATGTGTTTCATAACCCATGATTACATTAATGATACACTTCTCTCATTAAAAATTGAGATCAACAAATTATTACACTCCAAAATCAGGCTATAATAAACTTAGATCATTATGGAAAAACCAAGCTAAGGCTTATGCATTACAAATGAAAAAACTAAGACAATTTATGAAAGTATAGTTTCTGGTCATAGTCACTAAAATCTAATTCCAGATCTGGAAAATATAGAAAAAATTATGCATTTTTAAAAAAAATTGCACCTAAAAAGGAGTTCATATGAGCTCAACTGAGGCCTTGGAAGTTGCAAAAACTGAGATTTGTGATTTTTAGAAAAATTCAAGAATAGAGATCAGAAACCACCTGAACCATTATGTAGATCATGAAATTCTACCCCAAAAGAAAAAAAATTGCTCAAAAAAAGGAGTCCAAATGACTGAGATATCGTTGTTTGAAAATCACCTCTGAAATTATTTTTTTATGAATCGCTGTCGCCGCACTTCCAAAATTCAAATAGCTCTAGATTTGACCTCGGGTGTCTGATTTGGATGAAATAAAATTCTATTTAGGGGTTTTTGGACCTCCTTAATATGATGCCAACCTCTGATTTGCACCAACAAGCACCAATATTGACCTGCAATAGAAAGCCACAAAATACAAAACCCTAAAATTTCTCCAAATAGACTATGCAATGGTGATGTCCAAATACCTTTATTCTACACCCACAATTGAATCAAGCCAAGATTGCACTTGTTGAGAAGAGGTCTTCACACCTTGAGAGCTCTAATACCATGTTAGAGTTTTAGGTGACTCTACAACACCCCTAGGATCGAATGCAAGACCAAGATAACTTCCACAAGAGATTGGCAAGACAATTGCATTAAGATGCAAGAATGATATTATTGATCATGGATATTATTAAAATGTACATAATAGGCCTCCTTATATAGGAAAGGAGATAAGAGACAATGATAAGGAGCTGATAAGCTATTACCTATGCTAGGTGTAATCACATATCCACCAAATGTGGATCATCCTCCATTATGCAATAAAGTATGTGCAATGGATTAGGATGATAATGTGATAAGAGCATGAAAGGTGGATCTCACACACAAAGAGGTATGTGATGACAACTATCACATCTAAAGTGGAAATTCTCCTACACCATGTGCTTGAATGAGGTGCACACTACTAGGTGTCTCAATCACTAACTACTATGCAATGCATTATCCTAAGTAAGATTAAGTTAAGTTTAATTAGAAATATTTAATTACACCAACACTCATCAATAAGTTACCCAATGAATACCATATTCATAAGTTACTCATACATCTCATTTTTATGTTAATATCTCATTCCTTCACCAATATTACCTCCTTCAAATGTTTGCAACTATCATGATAAGTACAATCAAAACTAGATGACATCAATGATAATATAATAAATGATCTAATGTCTCATACACACCTTATTAGCTTGGTGATCATCTTCACATTATGTTCTTCAAGTAATCAATCAATTGTAGTATAACAATCTCTCCCTTTGTCATTGATGGCAACATTTTGAAATATGCCATAGAATACCAAGCATCTTAAGTGTTTAGAACTCGATAAATATGATGTGACTCGGTAAGCTCTCCCTTAGCTTATGCATTTAATATGTTTAATCACTACATGACATCAATGTCTTTCCATTTCAGTTAGCTTCATTTCTAACTGATATTTCTTGTAATCTCTCTCCAATGTTTCCTGATCATCTCTCCCTGCAAATCATTCTTGAATATTTCATGATCATTCTCTCCCTTTGATAGCAATGCCAAAAAGAAATAAGATCTTTCATAGCCAAATAAATATCTCTGTTCCTTTCATATTCTTGTACCTTGCATGTACAAATGTTCTCTATTTCAGCTTGTCTTCCTACTTCACAACCTTAGGGGTCCCAAAGTGTGAACATCATGCATCAACATCATTTGATCTTCTAATAAATTACAGGTTGATGCAATCTTATATCACCTTAGTGACTGTTAGATAGAGGATGGACCCCTGGTCTACTTCTCAAGTATTGAAATGTATCCTTCGGTAAGGGTTTAGTGAATATATCAACAAGTTTCTCTTGTGACTTCACATATTCCAATTTGACTTGTTTTTCCTAAAATTTCTCCCTTTAGTAGTGATAATTAATAGATGCATGCTTTGTCTTTGCATACAATAATGGATTCTTTAAAAATATTAATAGAAGTTATATTATCACTAGATCAATGATCTCCTCATTCATAGTTTCGAACAATTGCTTTATCCATCTAATATTTGAATAATTCATAGCAGAAATAATATATTCAACTTCTATAGTGGGTTAAGAAATACATCCTTGTTTCTTACTTATCCATATCACCAATCTTTCTCCCAAAAAGAATGCTCCACCTGTAGTGCTTTTTCTATCATCAATGTTTCCAGCCCAATCAACATCAGTGCAAACTTTAAGTTCAAATTTGCCTTCTTTCTTATACCACAAACCATAGTTTTTAGTGTTCTTTAGAGATCTCAATTTTTTTTCACAATGGTCATGTGTGACTCTTTAGGATTAGCAGAAAATCTAGCTACAATCCCAATTGCATTTGCAATATATGGTCTACTATGCACAACATAAATCAACTTTCCAATCATAGATCTGTATAAGGTTTGATTTATCTCGATTGACATGTCATCCTTTATCAGCTTGCATCCGGTTACCATAGGTGTACCAACTGGTTTTGAGTCTTCCATATCGAATGTCTTCAAGCTTTCCTTTATGTATTTATATTGTGTTATGTATATGCCTTCCTTCTTTTGTAGTATTTACAAACCAAGAAAGAATTTGATCTCTCCAAACATCGACATTTCAAACACTTTTCTCATTTCATTAGCAAAAGACTTACATAGTGAATAGGGTTAAAATGGATTCAACTGTATTCAGATGTAAAGGGAAGGGGGAAGATATGAGATCTATCCTAAAACCCAAATTCCCAAAGAAGAGATCCAATTTGATCAACCAAGAGGTTAATACACAATCGAATCAATTTATGGAGAATATGGAAGAGAGAGAGAGAGAGAGAGAGAGAGAGAGTAAATCCAATATTTCCCTATGAATGAAATTTATGCTTGGAATATGAAATAATTGAAATACAAATACTAACCTCAAATTAGGGCAGATCTAAAAAATGTTAAATTCTAATGTCTGTGTGTACTTTCAAGAATTCTAAAACTTGTTTTGGACTGGAAATGCCGAGACAGAGAAAACCCAGAAATCTTTCTCCAAGATGAGCTCAGGTCAGGTTTGACCTCATAAAAGGTCAAATACTACATTCTTTATTTGAAGTCCAATTCGAATTATGTTTTCATATCTCAAAAGTTTTCCGAAAAGGTTATCCAAATTTGCTCTTAGATCTGAAATTCCACACCTGTACCTACAAGAAAATGGGAGCTTTTGTTGTATGGGGGGTTTGCCTTGGTCAAACCCCAATTTAGGAATTAACCTTGAAATTGAATTGAAATATAGTGTGCATAAACAAAGTAATTGAAACAAATCACCTTGCTTATGTTGAAGTCCTTGTAGAGGATTCAAATCCTCAAATCCACAAGTAGGAATGCTTCAATGGATGTAGGATGTCTCCAATTAATGGCATTTGATCTTCAACACCAATCTTGACTTGATCTTTGCATATGAGAAGGCTTGAATGAAGGTGGAAGGATGGATCATCAAATGGGGCTCCAAAGAGATTGAATCTTTCAATAGCTAATAATGGATCTCCTTGATGGATGAATGCTTAAAGACTTGCTTGAACACTTGAGAGCTTGAGAGAAATTTCTTGATTATGGATGAGATGTGTGATGAGATATGAAAACTTGATATGAAAATTAGAGAGGAAGGCCTCCTTTTATAGTGAACTAGGGCACAATCCTCTAGAGGGGCTACCTTGAAGAATTAAATCCCAATTAGGTCCTAACCTTTAGAAAATATACCTAGATTAAATGCAATTAAAATATTTACCATCTCAAAACTTGAAATGATTAACCTGGAGGTGGGAAAATAAATATCCTGAAAGTTTGAATCCCAAAAATCCAGGATTCTAGAAATTTGAATGAGGGGGGAAAAATCAAGGTTGGACCTGACCTAGTTAGGTTTGAGCTCGATCCTGACCTAGTCAAGTTTGAGCTCGATCCTGACCTAGTCATGATCAACCTTGAATTTGACCCTAGGCCTAGATTCAGTTAGAGATAGGTTAAGAGGTCCTGGGGATGCCCAAAAACCTAGAGATGATATCAGATCAGGACAGAATCAGGGATAGACATAAAATCATATGATGACTATGATGAAAGCTAGGAGGACCTATTTCTGAATCCTACCTAGAAAACAAAGCCATGGAAGAGGGAAATTAAGGAGAATCCTCGAGATCCTAACCCTAATTTCACCTAGAATGAAGAAATCAAGTGCAAGGAAGAAGTGGAAAGTGGGGAGAAAGCCAAATACATAAAAAGACCCGATCAAGGAACTTAACATTTCTCCGGACCACTTACTCAGAGGGATAAACACTCTTATCATGGAAGTGCTTCCATTTTAAGATGATACACAGTTTATCATGACCTCCAAATATGATATCATCAATAATGATTTCAGCAATAAGAATCTTATCATCAATTTTAGATTCCAAGTATAAATTGTTGTTGTCACTTATTCTAAAAAATCCAATTCTTATGAGATAAGAATGTAGTCTTTCATACCATGCTCTTAGTGCTTTCTTTAGTCCATATAATGCCTTGTGCAGCTTACATACCATGTTCCTCTTATTAAGATCAAAAAAACCTTTAGGTTGTTCAATGTATACCTCTTTCTCAAGTATCCCATTTAGAAATACATATTTCACATCCATCTGATATACCTTAAATCTTTTATAAGTAGCATATACAAGTAGTATTCTTACTCCTTCAAGTCTAGCAATGGGTGCAAAAGTTTCTCCATAGTCAATTCCTTCTTCTTGTGCATAACCTTTGCAAACTAGTCTTGCTTTGTTCATTGTTACATCTCCATTCTCATTCAATTTGATTCTAAAAATCCATTTAGTTCCAATCACATTTTTTTTCTTAGGTCTTTGTACTAATGTCCATGTCTTGTTCTATATTTTCTCAATCTCTTCATTCATTACCTTAATCCAATCATCATTTGCCAATGCATCTTTAACAGTTTTAGGTTCAAATTCACAAACCAAACATGTGTTATTCCTTAACTTACTTCTAGTCATCATTCCTTCTCCTTTGTCTCAAATTATTTGATCTTGTGGATGGTGTCTTCTCACATACTTTGCAAGTACATGTTTAAGTCTCTGTTCTTAAATATTTTCTCCACTCGGTGCATGATCATCATTTCCATCAGTAACTGTTTGTTGTTGCTTGGTCTATAAATATTATTGCTCAGTAGCATTATTCTATTGCTTGGTGACTCCAAACTATTTCTCGAGTAGAGTTTCAGGTTATTCAATATAAAAAATTCTACCATAGTCTCCTGGTTCTTTCTTGATTTCTTCATCATTCTTTTATGCAAAGTCATCAACTCTCACATTTGCACTTTCATCTTTCAAAATGTAATATCTACTTCCAAATATTCTAAAATAGATAACATTAGGTTTATAACCATACCATAGCTCATAAGGTGTCTTGTTTGTCTCTTTCTTCAGTTGTACTCGGTTCAATGTATAAATAGTAGTACTAACAACCTCTCTCTAGTAAATTTGTGCAACATCTTTTTCACTCATCAATGTTCTAGCACAATCAACAATTGATCTATTCCTCCTTTTAACAATCCCATTCTACTGGGGTGTCCTCGGTGCAAATACATGTCTCTTTACTCCATGCTTATTACAAAAATTAGTAAACTCATCAGAAATAAATTCACCACCTCTATCTAAACTTAATAATTTCAATTCCTTACCACTTTCTCTTTCCACTTTTGCTTTGTACCATTTAAAAATTTTGAAAGCTTCTGGTTTTTCTTTTAAGAACATGACAATCATCATCTTAGAGAAATCATCAACAAATAAGATAAAATATCTATCTACATAATAAATATGAGTTCTCATTGGACCACATAAGTTGGTATGAACCAACTCCATAATAGCATTAGATGAGTAGTTTTTTCTCTTGAAACTAAATTTTGACATCTTACCCATTTGACATTGTTTGCACATTACATGGTTAGGCTTAGATATGCTTGGCAAGCCTCTAAATTTCTTTTTCTTACTGATCTTAACCATGTTGTTAAAGTTCACATGACGTAACCTCTTGTGCCATAACCATACATGTTCATTTTTAGCCAACAAACAAGAAGTTTCAACATTGTCCAGAGAAAATAGGTTACCTTTTGATTGTTCACCAATACTGATTAGTTTTCCAGCCTCATCATAAGTTTTCACTTTTCTTTTCTCAAATGCAACTCGATGGCCTATATTATTCAGTTGTGCTACACTCAAAAAATTATAGTTAAGTCCTCTCACTCAATAATAATTTTCACATATGATATTATTATTCAACAATATAGATCCTTTACCTTTCACTTGAGAGGATGTATCATTTCCCATTTTCACAGATCCACCATTATAATGTTCAAGATTTCAAATATTTCTTCATCACCAGTCATATGATGTGTACTATGTGCTATGGAAAGCACTTTCATAGGGTTAGTATTGTAAATAAATGAATATAAGAACTAAATTACAACAAATAGCAATCTAATTTAAGCAAATAATTGACAATTAAGCACTCTATGGATCTCTATTTAGGTTTGCTAATACAAAGCTCTTAGCAAGCTTCCATTAGTGAAAACCCTAAAAATGAGAATGAATGATAAAGAAACTAAAAAGTTCAATTCCAAATTAAAATTGCAAGAGGTTTTGTGCTATTCTCAAATTTGTGGATGATAAATGCCTGAATTTAGCCTTGCTTTTATAGATTTTGGCAAGGGTAGGGGGTGGAGTTGATTTGATCATTGTTGGGTTAGGCTTAGGTCCATGGTTCCACCTTTGGAGACCATTTAAATATTTTGTCCTCAAAGCTTGGGACTGTATGCACCCTAAAATGGTCGCCTAGACTTTGGACCTCATTTATTCAATTTGTCAAATATCAATTCCTGAATCAATGCTTTGTAATTTTCAAATCAATTCCTTGATCAAATCGCAATTAAATCAATAATTCAAATATTTCTAAGGTTTGATAATTTCATCAATAATTTTATTTAATTAAAAGAAATATTCTCTTTTAAATAAATAAAATAGGCTTATTTAATTAAAAGAAATATCTTAAATAAAATAATCTTATTTAATTAAAACCCCTTTTAATTGAATGATTTTATCTTATTTAATTAAATATTCCTCTTTTTATTAAATAAACTTATCTTATTTATTTAAAAGATAATTCCTCTTTTAAATAAATAAAATCCCCACTTAAAGCAAAATCTGTGATGGAAAAGGAAATAAATCAAATAAAAACAAAACAAAAATCCTTTTCCTGATTCTTTCAATAATTTTATTTAATTGAAAGAAATATTCCATCTTAAATAAATAAAATAACTTTATTTAATTGAAAGAAATATCTTTTAAAATGAAATAAATTTATTTAATTAAAATCTTTTTTAATTCAATGATTTTATCTTATGATATCTCTCTTTTAATTAAATAATGTTATCTTATTTGATTAATAGAGAATCATTCTTTTAAATAAATAAAAAATCCTCTTAAAGCTCTTTGTGATGAAAAAAGGGAAACAAATAATTAAAAATAAATAAAATTCCTTTTCTCTCCACACTTTCTAAAAAATGAGCTTTATTTCCTCTTTTTGAATTTATCCCACATTGCTCTTGAGGATGCATTCTCTCCCACATTTTCCTATATAAGGAGCTCTCTCCTTCTCATTTTAGATCCGAGAATTTTCATGTTATTGTTATACTGCAGGTTTGGAGAGCAATCTTGGAAGAAGCTTGTTGAGCACATTTGGAGCTTGGATATTTGAGACTTCTTTCTTCTTGTCTTCTTCTCTCATGCCTTATGGCAAACCATAGTTTATATTAATATTGCATTCACATAATAGTTTAAATTCATGTTTCCTTTCATAGATTAACATTGTATAAGCATTCATTTCAATAGAATAGTTTATTTCTTGCATTGTTATCATCTAGACTAGTTTCATTTGCATGCAATAACTTGATGATCATGGAGATTAGCATGCTTGCTATTCATCTTTGAATCTCTCATTTCTTGGTGTACTTGCATGGGCATAACTAGGTCAATCTAAGGGCCTCATATACAAACCCCTACACCACAAATAGAGAGCTGTGAATCATTGTTTGAGACCTCATTCTTGAGTGTTCTTGAATGTAATGATTCACAGAAGTGTGACTACTTTTTAGCACACATTTTTGGCGCCCAGCGTGGGGCAGAAAAGATTAATTTCTAGCCTCATTCTTGATTGGTTTTTTAGTTTTAGTGTTGGTTCCAAGCTTTGTACGGCCATGTATAGACTGGAAACCCTATAATATAATAATGGATGGATATAATGATGAATCATCTTTCTCATGCTTTTGGTTTGGTTCATTTTTATAAAGAAATAAATAAGTTATGATGTTATCCACTCCATGTCATCCACTCCTTTTCATGAACCCTCCATGTCATCCACTCCTTTTCATGATGTTATCTATCCACGTCATGGTTCTTTTGATCCTTTACGCCCTTCCTCATTTATTCCACCATGTCTCAAATCTTCTCCAACGAAAGATCAAGCTACTACCCACACCGTTGAGCTTATTGATAATGAAAATAGCCTTACCATGCTTGCACTTTCCAAAAATGATACTTCCATTATGGTTATTAAAAATGGTGTTGTTACTTCCGATGTTAAGCCTATTCAAGAGACAAATTCTGCACTTGTGCTATCCAAAGATCCTTGTCAAGATCAAATTCTTCCATCTTCTTGTTCTACCATTCCATGTTCACTTCCACTTTCTACTCTTCCTAAGTCTTCACAAGCTTTGAATGATCCTATCAAAGAAAATGCTCTTATTCAAGATGTCCAGGATCCTATTGAAAATTCTAATGCTCACTCTGAAGATGTTGATATCCTTGGTTGTCATATAGATGTTGATGAACTTATTAATTATCCTTTTGCATCTTCCACTTCCATCCTTGGATCTCTTCCACCACTACTAAGGACTTCACGTCTTCCTTCCATATTGGGTCCTTATGTCCCTTCATTTTCCCCTCCTAACTCTCTTAATTCATCATCTATCTTGGGTCCTTATGTCCCTCCATCTCCTATCTTTCCTCAAGATCAACATAGATGCATACCTTTGAATCCTTTTCATCCATCCACCCATCTACACTAGTCATATTATCCTTCTTCTTCTACACGTCCCAAGTCTTTTGGAAGTAACTTGAATGTTCAATATAAGAAAAAGAAACAATACAAGAATCCATCAAAGAAAGAAGATCACCATGTCTACTCTAATCGGCATGGGGGCATAAAGTCAAAAGAGATATCTAAGAAGAAAACTACAAGACAAGTATGGGTTCCAAAATCCATCATTCAAGATATTCTCTCTAAGTCATCAAAAGGAAATAAAAATCCTAAGGCTATATGGATTCCAAAGTCTCTCGTAAGAGAGTCTCATGTTGAACAAAAAGTGAAGTTGACATTCAAGCTTTCCAAGACTTCCACCTCATATTCTTCCAAAAACATTCTTCCATTCCATGCACTTGAACCGCAACCTCTACTAAAAATTCACCATATTCCTTCATGTATCTCTTCATTCAATTTTTCTCCATCCTCTCACCACCCTCCACGGTGTGCGTCGATGTTGATCTTGCCTTCCTTTCCATCTACTTTTTCACAATCCTTCCATTCATTATTCTTCTACCTTCTATCCTTTTTCCTCATTTGCATATTCCTCCTATCTTCCAACTCCACTCGCTTTACATAAAACTGTATCCTTCATTTTTCTCTTCCATCTTCCTTTCCCTATTAGCATCTTTGAGCATATAATTTTGAATCCTTGGCATATCATGGTTTATCCTTTCAAGGAGCATTATCTAAAAGCTTGCCTTCTTCCAAAAATTATAAAATTTTTAAAAAAAAGAAAAAAAAGAAAAAAAAAAGAAGAAGAAATGAAAATAAAATTGAAAATGTGCCTTGGTGAAAACTTGGAAACAGGTGCCTTGGTAGCAAAAGTAAAGAGAAATAAATTCATCCTATGGTGAAAACCACTCCCTTGTGGTGCCTTGGATAAGTACCATGATGAAAACCTGGCAATCAGGCATCATGCGTAGTTCTTCTACATCTTTCATCCATCTCACCTTCTCTCTTTGATCTTGACAAGGTTGTGTAATACCCAAAAAATGGGCTATAAGTTGATTAACCTCCTACATCGACATATCGAATGAAATCGACATCAAAGTCCTAACCTAAAGCACATCTAAACATCATTGAATCTTAATTGATTATCTTATATTCTGCATCAGGGAATATTCCTAGCAATATTTCTAATTATCTTAATTATCTTTAATTTAATGATTATTTGGCAATAAATCACATTTATCCTAAAGTTTGATTAATTGAATATTTTCATATTTAATTAATTAGATTTAATATTTGCCACTTAATTGTGTGATTAAATTTAATTCTATCTATTATTAATTGTATTATTTAATTTTGACAATAAATCAAAATTCCTATCTTTAATTGATTAAATTCTTATTTAATTAATTAAAGCATGTTGTCATTATTTAATAATATAATTTTTAATAAAAGTTTGATAAAATAGTTAATTAACCCATAAATTAATTATTTTATTTCAAAATTCAGTTAAGTTGAGCATAAATCACTTTATTATTAAATTAATTCATAATTAAAACATGCACAATCATAAAAGCAGACAACTGTCAATTATCAATTAAAGCTAAACTCTATTTTGAGTTAAAGCTTAGCTTTTGCATGTTTTTGTGACTTGATTATCTGTTATTATCAGATAACTCAAAAATCAAGCTGAGTTATTTGTGTGATTTATGGCTTTTATCCATGCACCTCCAAAGCCCTGGATTTCTATAAATTAAGGCTTCAGCTCTTCATAATTCATCCACATATTTTGCACAATCACACTGGAGAATTGGAGGCTGAGGAAATCAACTTGCGAATTCAAAGCTTTGTAAAATCAATTTCAATTGCATAGTTTTTATATCTTAGCATAGAATTTCATAGTTTTCATATCATTGTTAGAATCTTCATTGTTAGATCATTTAGCATCCATAGCATATCAGTTTATCATTCTTATTGCATAGAAAATATCAAAAATATAGATTAATTGCATTCAATTTCATATCCATCTTTTGCATTCAAATCTTTCATTTAGGTGTCGTCTAGGTCACTGATCTCGATTACAATCTGAGAAGATCAATCTCGCACCTATTAGAAGGCAGTAAATCACTTGGTTAGAGTAGATTTCAATTTTGCATGATTTTGATTATCACTAACCTCTAATGTTTTACTGAGTGTTGTGTCTATAGATCAGGTATAATTTTCACACACACATTTCTGGCGCCCATCGTGGGGCCCTGAAACGGGTTTCCAATTCAATTCTATCAATTTCTATCTTTTTCTTCTCAGGATCTGTGCAAAACTATGATTTTTAATTTTTGTCCGTACATCTGTCGTACAAGTTTCTAACAAATGTCGTATGGGAGCATACCCACTGTTGTATGATACTGAACCCCCTATCGTACAATAGTCTATCAGATCGAGGGTCGTTTAATTGCATACCCACTATCGTTTGGGAGCTCTACTATCGTATGGTATCATACCCAGTGTCGTATGAGTTTCTGGACTGTCGTCTGGGAGCATACCCACTGTCGTACGAGTTTTGGTACCAGATTTCAATTGTCATTTCATTTTTGCAGACAATTTGTCAGATTTGATTTTTGGATTTTCACTGACAGTTAACCCTAACAATTGAAATTTATTGTTTCTGATTGATTTCTGCTGATTTTGATTGGGAAAAGTGCAAGAATTGCTAAAAATTAGGTAAAATCTACTAAGCACATTGTGAGGATCATGAGGTATTCTCCTTCTTCTGAAAACATTTTGATTTGGACTTAAAATAAATCTCTCACATGTCAAACTTGTGTGCATATTTTCATGCTTTTGATCTATTTCTACACACTTGCATAATTTGATACTAGGTTGTGATCCCTTAAGGATTCATTAAGTAGTCTTAGAATACTTGTGATTGATCTTGATTGCTATCTGGGGTTATTAGACTCGCTAAGCCACCGGCCCCTCATTTCCGCCCCATGGTTGCAATCTCAGTGCCATAAAAGGGAGGGGTCAACAGGACAGAAGTGTTAAATGTTCCACTTGGCGACCTTTTTGTGCTTTTAGGAACTCACTTGTTTTCTAAGTTGGGGACTCATTTTTAGCTTGTGTGAGGTGTTAAGTGTTCCACCTTGTGGACTCATCTCATATTCTCTTTAAGCGTTAAGTGTTCCTCTTTATACTTTTTTGGGTACTTTTGGTAGATTTGCTTTCGAGAATATATCTGTGTTCACATAGTAATTAGGCCCTATGAACACTATTCATGATTCTTGAGAGATTGGATTCCCAGCAAAATCCTTCTTGGTGATAGAATCCTTGTAGGTAGGGAGGATACTTAGTGCGTTTCACATTCAACTTGGTTAGTGAGTCTTCTCTTATTGATCGACACATTCTCTCTCCGGAGAGGTTGATAGATTACGTGGGGTTGATATCACGAGCTTTGGTGAATCAAAATTGGTTAGTGTGTCTTCTCTTATTGATTGATACATTCTCTCCTCGAAGAGGTTGATAGATCACGTGGAGTTGATATCACAGACCTTGGTGGAACAAAACTTTGTCTTAGCGTGTCGGATTAATCTGCTTGCTTTGTTTGGGTTAAAAGTGAAGAGGTGTCAAAACCTTGAATCTGGAGCCAAGTCCCCTTGTGGTATAAATCTGTGAGTCACCTTTAGAGAGGGTTAACCATAGCAGACAATCCCTTCACAGGGAAAACTACGTTGACGGAACCTCAAGCGGTCATAGCCATTTTCACCGTGGTAGTGACAGCCACTATGTAAATGTCCTTGTGGAAGAAATCTCCACGGGTATGGTTCATTGTTGGGTTGTCAGATCTCCCTAGCAGCTCTTGAAGATTAAGTTCTTGGACTGTGTCAAAACCCTCGTGCGTCGGGATTGGAGTTCACCCCTTTGAATCATAAAATTTGCAGAGTCAAACCATTACTAAAAACCCTAGAGAGGCCAATTTTTTTTCATTCTCAAGTATATGTGTGTTATTGTAAAACTTTTCAAAACATACACAATTAGTACTCTCAAGGATTAGCACAATTTGGTCACTTGATTGTTCATGTGCAAGGTTGCTTTTGCCCTTGTTCATTATTTTCAGACGTGCTTGGAATCACTTGCTTGCTATTCTGTGTGTTTGTTTATCTACTTGGCTATTAAAAATGATCAAATCTGGTATAACCCTCAAAATTTGGATAGTACAATTTGCAAACAATCCAGAACTGAAAACCTTAAATTTTGCAAAAATTGACGTAAAATTCTTTCTGGAGTCAAAAGTCATTTCAGGAAGTCAAAAGTCGTATGACTTTTTGTCAAATGTCATTTCAATATTGCCCATCTGTCATATGATTGAGAACCCTGTGTCGTACGAGTTTTCATGCCAGCAAATCCAAGGAAGTCAAAATCCTATTAGCAACTATCGTATGATATTTACAACTCTCATTTCATTGCTACCCAATTGTCATACGAGTTTAGCAACTGTCATTTCATAGACTACCGAGTGTCGTACGAGTCTGCAGAGTGTCGTTTGGAAAAATTTGAGAGAGTTGTCAGAAATTATCAAATTGCAAGATATCCAATGTTTCTAGCCTAGTTCTAGAATCTGTCAAAAATATCATTGTGTCAGGAACAAAGCAGTAGCTATTGAGCATTCTACCATTTTTTGAGTTTGATCTTTTGAATCTGATCCAGTCTTCTGTTTGATCAATTTGAGTCCTTTTTATCTCGTGTCAAAACCTTGTCATAACTATCAATCTTCAATCAATCTTCAAAAATAGACTAAGCTTTGAGAACTCGTGTCCGCTATCTTTTGGGTGATCTATCCCATACATCTAGGGCACAGTTTCCTTCACCCACATCTCATCAAATCTTCAAAACTATCATAATCTTGACAAGGTTGCGTCATCTGATTTTCTCGAATCAAATTATTCTTCAGTTGTCTTCATCCTTTTCTTCTGTTTCATTCAAAGTTAATGGTGGAGACCAGAGCTTCTTCACACAAGAAATTAGAAGAAACATCTCAGAACTTACTTTTGACCAATACCCCGGGTCCAACTCTTGAACAACTCATCAAGTCAGGTATCTACGAAGATGATGGTCTCGGTAACTTTTGATTGAAAACTAGTTACATACCTCCTTTATCAACTCACAGAGGTAATCAACAAACTCCTCCTCAATCTGTTCCAGGGAGCCCAAAAACTCCTATCATGTCTCAAGTAGGGACAAACCATGGTTCTCTAGGAGGAGGATCCCAAGGACCCCATTCTCAACATAATGCTGACCAAGAACCTACACCCTCTGAAATCCATCGATGTCAAAATGATGATGAATTCAAAAGAATGATGAGGCATTTCTTGAAAATGGATAGAGAGGCATACTTTTTGCAATTAGCCCAAGAAGGAGCTAAACTTCCTCCTCACTTCAATGTCAAAGATATCATCACGCATGAGGAAGAAACTCCGATGATGGCCATAATGAACCAGCTGCACGCTATGCAGGTCAAAATGAATAAAATTGAGAAAGAGAAGGAACCCAAGGAATTCTCCATGGAGGCCCTTTGTCCTTTCCCTTTTGACAAAGACTTGTATATGCCTCCATTCCCAAAAAGAGTGGAGATGCCAAAGTATGACAAATATGATGAACACTCTGATCCTCAAGATCATGTCAAAGAGTTCTGTATGCAATCCATGGAATTCATGCATGAACCAACTTATCTAATGCATCTTTTTCCTAGATCCTTGGGAGGAGCATCCATTCAGTGGTTTTCAAGATTACCTTCTATGATCAAAACTTTTGAGGAATTGATTAAATTGTTTTATCAACAATATTCCTGCAATATTCAACATTTGGTCACCATGATCAATATCTGTAACCTCAAGCAATATCCAAGGAAATCATTCCTAACTTTCCTCAAGAGGTGGAGAAAGAAGTTCTCTCTATATGCTAGACAAATTCCCGAAATGGAGAAACTTGAAATCTTTATCAATAACCTTGTTCCAGAGCTCAATTATCCATTACAAATGCAAGATCATGTATCTTTTGATAAAATGGTGGATAATGCAATCAAGATTGAGAAAGTACTTGTCAAGAAAGGAGAAATCACACTTCAAAAGGACAAGTCTGAATCTGGATCTAGCTCAAAAGATAAAAACAAGAGCTGAAATAGAAACAAAGGTATCATCTCTGATGGTGTTGTTGACACTATCTGCACCCCATCAAAGGCACCGGCCTACAATCTCACCCTTGCCACCAAAGCCATTGAAGCTTCAGAGAAAAAATCTGCTGAACCATCTCCAAAGAAGCCATTCAAACGATGGGATAATAAATGAAAGTTTACTCCCCTAGGAGAATCTTTGCAATCTTCCCTAAGAACCCTGATAGCTGATAACATAATCTCTTTACCACCAATCTGAAACCCTGATCTGGATCCAAAACCATATTTGTGGAAAGATAATGAATTCTATGCTTTCCATCAGACTAAAGGCCACAGAACTAATGGATGCTTCCACTTGAAGCATACCATTCAAGACTTGATAGATCAAGGGGACATCATGACCGATAATCCTACCAACAATAATGATCACACAGCATTTACAGAACCATTTCCACAACATGGCAAGGGAGTTTCCACTTCTCAGCCTAACATGGGGGCAAAAGTCAACTATGCCTACCCTGGAAACAATGCTGTCATCAATATGGTTGAACCATGTCTCTCTGAGAGCTGCAATGTCATCACAATTGTACGAAGAGACAAAAATCATTCCTTAGCTAATGCGGTTACCAGATCACAAGCTCAAGCTCATCTGAAAGGACAAACACCAAGTTCATCTAATGTCCCTAAGATACCTTTCAATCTCACATCTGCTTCTAGACAGAAGGCTGCCTTAAAATCTTCCAATCCAAAGGATACAAGACCTACATCTTACAGCATCATCCAACAACTCTAGCATACCAATGCCAAAATCTCTATGTTTGAGTTACTTTGAATATCTCCAGCTCACAAAGATATCCTAGACAAAGCTTTGCTCGGCTCTAATGTTCCTGATGATCTAGATCTAGACAGGTTCCAGACTATGGTTGGTCATCTAACATCTCCACAATATATCTCCTTTTCAGAGGAAGATGACAACTCCCTAAGTCACCCACATAATCAGCCCTTGCACATAGAAGTCTTGATCCAGAACCATCGAGTCAAACATGTGTTGATAGATGGGGGCGCAGGCCTCAACATTTGTTCTTACAACTTAATCACACAGTTGGGATTCTCAGAGATGGCTGTTGATCCTCGAAAGAAGATCACCATAAAAGCCTATGATGAACAAGAAAGAGCTTCTAAAGGCACCATTGTCTTACCCATCCGAGTGGGTCCGGTCATCAAAGATACCACATGTCAGGTGCTTGATCTACCATTGGCTTAAAATATCCTTCCAGGGAGACCCTGGATACATGACATGCAAGCTATTCCTTCTACGTACCATCAATGCTTAAAATTTCTGTATGAAGGAGTGGAGGTTACTATCCCAACAGATCTGAGTACAACTTACAATACATTGAAGGAAAGTGTTGATAAGCTTGTTACCAATAACAGAGAATCTTCCATCAAGCAGCTAAATGTTGCTTCCACATCTAAGATGGATGACATTGCTAAAGAGATCAATATCACAGAAGATGGGATGGGAGAATACACTATAGAGCCAGTCTTGTCTCTGACATCTCTCCCAATCTCACCTAAGTCATATGGAAAATCCTTGAAGCAGTCTAAATCAGAACCTAAGGAACCTATGGAAGCATACAAAAGAAATTTTGTGGTGGAGAAAGTATCCAAACAAGAATTTGAAGAGGATGAAGCTATGCTGGCATGGCTATATAAAGAGGATTCTGAATCTAAAATTGTTCAACCTAGTGAATCTATAGCACCTACAATCCCTTCTAATTCATATGGTCCAGGAAACAAATTGATAGCCAAGATGGGATATTCCGATCAAGGACCTCTAGGAATCAAAGGAAAGGGTCTTGTGACACCCATTTCGCGTATTGGTAGAGCCAACAAAGATACTGGTGGCTTAGGGTTTAAGAAGAAACCCTATCATCTCAAAGGTGGTTGTTCTCATGTCATAGAACAAATTGCACCAGGAGAACCCCTTCTTAAGAAAGAAGAAACAGAACCCTCTGATGATGATTCAGATAGCTCTGAGCTTATCCCCTATGAAAAATTGCCTAAAGAGATCAAAGCTCTTCTTGATGATAAAGATAATCCTATTAGAAGAATTAATGTATTAGAAACACAAGAACCTACTATAGCGCAAGAGATGGTTGCACCACAAGAACCAACTAATCTTGAAGGCAATCAAACTGATCAAGAAGAAGGGGATAGTTATTCTGACACTGATTCCCATGAATATGAATTCAAGTCAGAGATTGAGGGTAATCCTTCTTGGGGTATTCATCCTGATTTCACACATTTTCTAAGATTTCCTAGAGATCCTGAATCAGAAGCTGAGTCAAATGACTATGAATGGGGTGCCATTCCAGAAGAAGATGAGCTTATAATAGAGAAATATATTGATGTTATTCACCAATATGTATCGCAACCCAACGTAGGTCTAGAGCAAAACAATGAACTTAACATGTCTGATCCACCTATGGCTGAAGAGGACTCCCATGATGATGTTGAGCCTATTCACAAATTGAACATTTTGAGCTGTAATATCACCTTTGAACTTGAGCGTCGGGTTAGGACCAATGATGACATATCCATGACTGTGAACACTGTATCCCAAGCCTTTCCCTCTTTGACTATCCAACGCCCTGATCTTATCGACCAAACTTCCACAAACCCAAACCATGGTATTTATACCTTCCTAAATGACTATGCCCTTGTCTACTACCTCAATGCAGTTGAGCCTATGAGTACTTCCATCAGTGAACCGAGTGTCAGCATGACCGAGTCGGACATCAAATATCTTAGTCAGAAAAACAAGAGTAAAAAGAAAAAGAAAAAGAGTTTTGAGGGTGAAAACCACTTTGTGGCAGTCTCAGAACTGACAAAAGTAAAAAGAAAAGACGTATCTGAAGGTGAAAACCTCTCTAAGGTGCCTAAGGATGAGATATTTGATGTCCTTCCGAGTCATTTATAGGATAGATCTCCAGTTCTGATTGAGCCAACTCAATCCATCAATTTGGGTACAATAGAGGAACCACAATTGGTACATGTAGCACAATCTCTATCAGAAGAAGAGAAACAGAAATTCACTACATTCTTATCAGACAAAAAGATCAACTTTGCATGGAAATATTTAAATATGCTAGGATTGGATCCCAATCTCATTATGCACCATCTATCCATTGCTCCTGGAGTAAAACTAATCAAACAAAAATTGAGAAAGATGCATCCTCATGTTGCACTCTTAGTCAAAGCAGAACTAGAAAAACTCCTAAAAGTTGGATTCATCCATGTCATAGACTATGCTGAGTGGATCTCTAACATTGTACCTATTTCAAAACCAAATGGTTCAATCAAAGTGTGCACGGACTTTAGAGATGTGAATAGAGCATGCCCTAAGGATGATTTTCCATTGCCTAACATTGATATGATAGTGGACATGACTGCGGGCTATGAAATGTATTCCTTAATGGATGGCTTTTCTGGGTACAACCAAATCAAAATTGCTCCAGAAGATCAAGAGAAAATAGCTTTCACATGTGCGTGGGGAACCTTTTGTTGGAATGTTATGCCATTCGGACTCAAAAATGCTGGAGCTACATATCAAAGAGCAATGACATCTATTTTTCATGATATGATGCATAAAACAATGGAGGATTACGTGGATGATACCTTGGCAAAATCCATGATTAGAACTGAACATCTAACAGACTTGAGCATGATCCTAGATAGAATGGAATAGTTTAGTCTCTGACTAAATCCTAAGAAGTGTGCTTTTGGTGTCACTTCTGGAAAGCTCTTAGCATACATAGTTTCAAAGAAAGGCATTGAAGTTGATCCGGCTAAAGTCAAGGCTATAATAGAGATGCAACCTCCCACAAATATCAGTCAAATGAGGACGTTGCAAGGTAGAGTACAGTCCATCAGAAGATTCCTATCATAGTTAGCTGACATATCACAACCTTTTACAAAAACATTACATAAATGCGTGACCATTGCATGGAATGAAGAATGCGAGCACAACTTTAACCATATCAAGAAGTATCTATCAAATCCGCCTATCTTGATGCCTCCTATTCATGGGAAGCCATTGATCTTGTATGTCTCTGCAATAGCCACATCACTGGGGGCATTGCTAGCGCAACATGATGAAGACAAGAAAGAAAGAGCCATCTACTATATCAGCAGAACTTTAATGGCCTATGAGAAAAACTACTCAATGATAGAGAAGGCATGTCTAGCTGTGATTTTTGCATCACAAAAATTGAGACACTATATGTTAGCTCATACCACGCATCTAGTAGCAAAAATTGATCCACTGAAATACCTATTAAGCAAGGCAGCCCTCATCGGTAGACTAGCTAAATGGGTCATGCTTCTAAGCGAATTTGACATTGAATATGTTGAAAGAAAAGCTATAAAAGGTCAAGTTATTGCTGATCAACTAGCAGATGCACCCATGTTTGATGATACACCCATGCAAATGGAATTTCCTGATTCCTCTATCATGCACCTCTCTTCTAGAGGATGGCAGTTATTCTTTGATGGCTCCTACACACAGAATGGATCTGGAGTAGGCATATTGTTCATCACTCCTCAAGGATACTTGATACCCAAAGCATTTAGACTAAAGTTTCCTTGCACAAACAATATTGCTAAATATGAGGCACTTCTCAATGGTATGAAAATGGCAATACAATGGAGAGTTACAGAGATGCACATCCATGGAGACTCACAACTGGTTATCCACCAAGTCAATGATGTGTACCAAACCAAAGATGAAAAGCTCATTCCTTACAAGAGAATGGTAGATGATTTAAAGAAATACTTCATCTCTATCACATTTGAGCAAATACCCAGAACGGAGAATAAGGCTGCCGATGCAATGGTGACATTATCTACTCTCTTACAGCAGCCCGAACATGAACTACGCTACGAGTTCCTAGTGGAAGCCCTATCCTATCCTACATATGACTCCCCTGAAACCCGCATGATCAGCACTATTGTAGGTTATGACTCATCTCGCTACAAAAATCTATTCTCCTATCTCCACGACCAAATCATCCCTGAGTCCTTTAACCATTTTGAGAAATGAAACCTTATCCGATCCGCATCCCGATATGTCATCATTGGTAATGATCTATACAAATGAGGTCTAGATGGTACACTGCTTAGATGTTTAGAACGGGAAGAGTCTCAACATGCATTAGAGGAAGTCCACGAGGGTATATGTGGGTCACACTCGAACGGTTTAATGTTAGCTTGAAAACTTATTAGGGCTAGGTACTATTGGCTTGAAATGGAGAAAGAGGCTATTAAATTTGCTAAAAACTATCAACAGTGTCAAGTACATGGCAACTTGATTCATGCTCTAGGGAGAGATCTGATTCCCTTTACTACACAATGGCCTTTTCAAAAATGGGCATTTGATCTCATAGGTGCTATCCATCCACTCTCTTCTAATGGACATACCCATATAATCATAGCTACAGATTATTTTACAAAATGGGTAGAGGCAGTTCCTCTAACACAAGCAACGGGGAAACAAATCTCTATGTTCATCTTGAACTACATCATTTGCAGATATGGGATCCCTCACTCTATAATCACAGATAACGAGGGACAATTCAAAAACAAAGATCTAGATGACTTATGTGCTAAATTCAAGATTACACAACATTGGTCTTCTATTTACTATCCTCAAGGGAATGGACAAGCTGAGGCTTCAAACAAAAATCTCCTGAAGATCTTGCACAGAACAGTAAATAAAATAGGAAGAGACTGGCATCTCATGATCAATCCAGCTCTCTGGGCATACAAAACTAGTATCAGAACACCTACAGGGGCTACACCTTTCGCTTTAGTTTATGGGTCTGAAGTGGTACTACCTATTGAGGTTGAAATCCCATCACTTAGAATCAGAATGTATGGACTTGTCACTGATGAAGACTATAGAGTGTCTAGGTTACAAGAACTAGAATTACTAGATGAGTGCAGGCAAGCAGTGTATGATCATCTCAGAGTGTATCAGAAAAGAATGTCTAGAGGCTACAACAAGAAAGTCTGACATAGAGAATTTTAGGTTGGTGATCTAGTCTTGAGAGAAAATCCTAAAAATCAATCCCATCGAGAACGCAAAGGGAAGTTTGAACCCAACTGGCTGGGTCCCTTTGTAATCATTGCTACTTTTGGCTCTGGTGCCTATCAACTCTCAACGACTGAAGGAGAATAGCTCTGAGAACCAATCAATGTTCTCCATCTGAAGAAATTCTATGCCTAAGGCATTCAGTGCTTGGTAAATGTCCTAAAAAAATCTTAAAAATCAGAAAAATTCCTGAAAAAATGGACATCTTGGTGAAAACCTAGCAATAGGCGCCTTGATGATTCACAAAAAAAAATCAAAAAATATCAAAAGTTCAAAAAAATTGAAAAATGAAAAAAAAATACAAAAAAATGAGAAAAAGAAAAAGTGCCTTGGTGAAAACCTGGAAATAGGCACCTTGGTAGCAAAAATAGAATCTTTACCAAGATGGTGAAAACCAGGCAAATGGGTGCCACTTGTTCAAAACACTCCATCTATCAACACAATCTTGGTCTTTCCCAGCTTTTAGTCTTGCTTTAGTTTGTACATATCTCCATGTTTGTTTTTGCATTTCCAATTTTCAATAAGTCAGTTTGTCCATCAATCTGCTCAAGTGTCTGTATCCTATCAATGTTTAACACTTGGGGGCAATCAATGTCATATCTTATAGTCTCCAATGTATCTTAGATGTGTCATATCCACTCAGAGTCCTTTGAAGCTTCATTTGAGTCAGCCAAGTCTGTCTTGTCTCCAAAAAGGATTTTGCATCTACAACAACACAATCAAACATCAAAACTCAACTGAAAACAATCTATGCTTTTTACATGCTTTTATCTCCTTGTATGCTTACTGATTCACATTGAGATTTTTGCATATTGTGTCCCTTCGAGCTCTTCGAGGATGTCCTTTATAGGATTTAGAGAGTGATGACTGGGGGCATAATCATTTCTTTGTTTTCTGCTCGTATGTGAAAATCTAACAACTTTGGAAATTCTGGATTGAAATGGTGTCCGACTGTAAGGGCCTCTATCTTGAAATTGATGGCCATGCATACCTCAACCATTGATACCCAAAAAATTCAAGGAATTTTGATCTAACTATTGTCTTTTTGAAGTGAATTCTTTCTCCTACTATGAAACGCGATCTTGCCTAAGGATGTGAATGATAAAGGGTCACTACGGGTAATTCACATTGGATTTAGAATGATCTCTTGACTGTTTGATGTGTTTGCAATGCAAGGCGTACTCAAGTCATCACAACATTTATGTTTTGATGCTTGTACAAATTGCTATATCAAAATGGACATGATATTCAGGTCATCTTGGCGTTTATGCTTTGATGCTTATATCTAATCCGACATTCTGAAAACAAAATCAATATTCATATGTCCATGGTTGCCTAGCCAGTGGGTGTTGTATTGATTCATGCGCATACAAATTGATATTCATATGTCTATGGTTTCATAGCTAGTGGGCATTGTATTGATTTATCCGGTTACCTAAAAGTTCAATGATGATAACAAATCGACATATGATCAGTGACTAGGTCCTAGGTCTTAGGTTGCATTTCATTTTGCATGTCTCTTTGCATTTTTCACTTTGCATGATCTCACAAATTGATTGAACACTTAAAAGATTCTTCAATCACCTCTTCAAATCTAACAAGAGCTGAATCTCACACGAAGGTTCCTCCAATGAAATAGCAAGTAGAATCCTTTTTCGAGATCAAAATTCAAATCTGAGATCATTCATATTATTAACTTCTTGCATATTTGACCTTCGATCATCACAGAAATCCAACATTCAACTTAACTGATTATCTAACATCAAACTATTAAAATTTCAACTTGGTCAACCATGGTCAACTCATGGTCAAACTTAGTCAAACTTAGTCTCCAGGACCTCTAAACGATGTAGAATGCATTCATCGGACGTGTTTAACCACTTCTCAAATCAATTAACATGCTTCTAAACTCTCAACGCTGACTTTTCTTGTCAGATTTCAATTTTCATCTCAAAGGGGGCATGGTATTGCACATCATTCAAAGTTTGTAAATCAAATTCTATCGATCAAGTCTATCAATATCTTTCATCAGTGATCAAGACAAACAATCACGTCTAGTTGCTGATTCATCAAAAGTCCTCATCGCTCGGGGCAAATCTATCATCACTTGGGGCATATCAGATTCATCAAGATCCATATCAATCTGGTATTCTCCTAATCTTGTAAACTGTATCTATTTTTGCAACCATCAGATCATAGTGTTCTTTCCTTGGTTCTTCGGCAACTAAAGGGTGTGCATGTGATCCCTGCTAGTTCTGCTAAGACAATTGAGTCTAGAACAGGTCACTCACTTCTTTGCAATCCTAAGGTTTGGAATCAGGTATTTTGACACTTTTTCGCAATCATAGGTTCATTTACTGCTACAATGAACATTATCTTTGGTCATTCAAGACCTATTATCTCCATATCAATTCAATATCAATCAACTCCTATCTCAATATCTTTCAATCGGTTTCTATCTTGAGATCGATTTATCTTTTGAATCAGTTTCATATCTTTATCAAACACAGACTATCTTTGAACCACTGCGCTTTGCACAGTAATTCAAAGTGGGGCAAAATGTAATACCCCAAAAATGGGCTATAAGTTCATTAACCTCCTACATCGACATATCGAATGAAATCGACATCAAAGTCCTAACCTAAGGCACATCTAAACATCATTGAATCTTAATTGATTATCTTATATTCTGCATCAGGCAATATTCCTAGCAATATTCCTAATTATCTTAATTATCTTTAATTTAATGAGTATTTGGCAATAAATCACATTTATCCTAAAGTTTGATTAATTGAATATTTTCATATTTAATTAATTAGATTTAATATTTGCCACTTAATTGTGTGATTAAATTTAATTCTATCTATTTTTAATTGTATTATTTAATTTTGACAATAAATCAAAATTCCTATCTTTAATTGATTAAATTCTTATTTAATTAATTAGAGCATGTTGTCATTATTTAATAATATAATTTTTAATAAAAGTTTGATAAAATAGTTAATTAACCCATAAATTAATTATTTTATTTCAAAAATCAGTTAAGTTGAGCATAAAACACTTTATTATTAAATTAATTCATAATTAAAACATGCACAATCATAAAAGCAGACAACTGTCAATTATCAATTAAAGCTAAACTCTATTTTGAGTTAAAGCTTAGCTTTTGCATGTTTTTATGACTTGATTATCTGTTATTATCAGATAACTCAAAAATCAAGCTGAGTTATTTGAGTGATTTATGGCTTTTATCCATGCACCTCCAAAGCCTTGGATTTCTATAAATTAAGGCTTCAGCTCTTCATAATTCATCCACATATTTTGCACAATCACACTGGAGAATTGGAGGCTGAGGAAATCAACTTGCAAATTCAAAGCTTTGTGAGATCAATTTCAATTGCATAGTTTTTATATCTTAGCATAGAATTTCATCATTTTCATATCATTGTTAGAATCTTCATTGTTAGATCATTTAGCATCCATAGCATATCAGTTTATCATTCTTATTGCATAGAAAATATAAAAAATATAGATTAATTGCATTCAATTTCATATCCATCTTTTGCATTCAAATCCTTCATTTAGGTGTCGTCTAGGTCACTGATCTCGATTGCAATCTGAGAACATCAATCTCGCACCTATTAGAAGGCAGTAAATCGCTTGGTTAGAGTAGATTTCAATTTTGCACGATTTTGATTATCACTAACCTCTAATGTTTTACTGAGTGTTGTGTCTACAGATCAGGTACAATTTTCACACACACAGGTTGACCTATACATGAACATTTGGCTATCTTGTGGGCTATCTTACGATGATCTTGCTTTCATTTCTTTCATGTCTAGCCTTCATATCTATCTTCCTCCATTCATTTTCACTTGTCACTATCATTTTGCCCTTTGGTCTTAATCTAATAAAAAAGAGTAAAACACAATGCTATGAAGCCTCTTGACATGTCTACTCCTTTAGACTGCATCCTTTCCTTCTTTTGCATTACACCTTTCTGACTTATCCTATGCTAACCTTTCATTGCTTGTCCAAATGTACTTTACATGACAATTTTTCCCTAGCTTGGGTACTCTTGAGGAGTTTGTCTTTGAGGATTTCTTCCCTTCATTCTCCTTCATTCTTTTGTCTTCCATCTCTTCCACCAGCTTGCTAATCCCTTTTATCCTCCACCTTGCTAGATATTGGGACTGCACAATGTGATCTTGCTTGGGAGTGTGATGCCCGTTCTGTCTGGGGGCATCCTTTGTATATATTTATTGATCCTGAAAAAATACCAAAAAAATTTATATATGATGCTAAAAAAATTCTAAAAATCAGAAAATGTCCTAAAAAAATGATCATCTTAGTGAAAACCTAGCAATAGGTGGTTTGATGTATCTACAAAAAAATTATATATTCCAAAAATACAAAAAAATAAAAAATTCAAAAAATTCAAAAAAAAAGAAAAAGTGCCTTGGTGAAAACCTGGAAACAGGCGCCTTGGTAGCAAAAATACAAAAAAATTATAAAAAGTCCTGAAAAAATTCTTCCAAGTAGTGAAAACTTGAAAACGGGCGCTACTTGAGGCCTTTGCACCCCTATTTCTTAGCATGCGTCCTCGACACTTAGCCTTTCTCCATCATACCTTGTCCTTGTTGCCTTGGTTTGGAATTGGTCTTTGTCTTTGTCTAGGGGGCATCACTGTGTTAGCTTTGGTCTCTTGGATATGCTTGTCTTTAGGACACCTCGCAAACGGTGTTTTTCAACACCAACCCAACTGTGTTTTTCAACACAACCCCCGACATCGAGTGTTTTTCAACACTTATCAGTTTGGTCTTATCTAGTTTGGTCATGTGATCTTACCTGCTAGCAAGCATTTGATCCTTATCCTCGGAACTTAGTATCAGTTTACACACTTAAAATTTTTAAATGCAACACTTAATGCTTGAGATATGTCATGATTTTTTTTTTGTGTCCTGACTGTTATTGATTTTCGTTGAATGTCCTTGTCTAATAAGTCTCTCCATGATGATCACTAGAAGACTTGGGGCATGGGGCATGTTTTTTTTTTCTTTCTGCTTGTGGGTGTTGTCTTGAACCTCTTTTGTGTCTCTTGTTGTCTCCTTGACACACTTAGGAGATTTAAGGCATCATCTTTGACTATTTTTTTGCACAACCATTCTTATGGTCATCCCGGTGTTTATGCCTTGATGCGAGCATGGTTTTGCTACATTAAATTGGGTAAGCTAACATTGCAGTCATCTTGACCTTTATGTATTTGATGCTCATGTTAGAATCTTTCCACATTCTAATCTGATATAAATCACATTCATATCTTCATAGTTGCATTTTTGACTAGTGTTGATTGTGTGATTGTTCGATGTTCGGTAATAATGGCCCAATGATGAAAATAAGTTCCTTACATTCTCTAATGAATGAAGAATACAAAATCCTATGTTACAGTTTCTCTATTGCAAGTACACCTTTGCATTTTCATGTAGCTTGCATTGTTAGACCTCATGTTAATTTGCATTTATAGGCTGCATTATGAGTTTGAGAGGGTTTCCTTCATCTTTCTTTTGGAATTTTAATCAACTGTGATCACGTTCCGATCTTCATTTCCTTATCTTCTTTTGTGATCTCAATCAAAATTCTCTATCTTAAACAATTGATTGATTTTGGGGCATCCTCTTTCTTGAGGAAAATTCTCTTTCTTCTCTCCATTTCTTTCCATCTCTTCCAAACTTCTATCTCCCATTTGCTTTCACCCCACTTCTTTTCCTCTAATTCAACCTTGGGGCATAATCTTTCTTGCTGATCTACCTTGGTTCTGTGATTTTTTTAATCTTTCATCTTATGTCAAGAACCTTATATTTAGTTCGATTTGATCAAATTTATCAATTTATGATTTCTCCTCTATCTCATTTCAATTTTGATCACGAGGGGGCAGTACCTACCAAACTTCAATGCTTGATTTAGCTTTATCAAATTTATCAATTGCTTCTTTTGGGGCAACCTTGCTTGAGATTCTTATCTCTTATTTGAGACTTGACAATTACCTATTCACAGGTGTTGGCCTTGTCTTTTTCAGTCTGCTTATCTATGTCCTGATGTGTTCCCATCCGTCAAACACACATCTGGGTTGTTTTGTGATCCCAAATCAATCTCAAACTTCAATTCCATTCTTTGACTACATGTGATCCCAAGTCGACCTCACATTAGTCAAAGAGGGGCAAATGTATGCACCCTAAAATGGTCGCCTAGACTTTGGGCCCCATTTATTCAATTTGTCAAATATCAATTTTCTGAATCAATGTTTTGCAATTTTCAAATCAATTCCTTGATCAAATTGCAATTAAATCAATAATTCAAATATTTCTAAGGTTTGATCATTTCATCAATAATTTTATTTAATTAAAAGAAATATTCTCTTTTAAATAAATAAAATAGGCTTATTTAATTAAAAGAAATATCTTAAATAAAATAATCTTATTTAATTAAAACCCCTTTTAATTGAATGATTTTATCTTATTTAATTAAATATTCCTTTTTTTATTAAATAAACTTATCTTATTTATTTAAAAGATAATTCCTCTTTTAAATAAATAAAATCCCCACTTAAAGCAAAATCTGTGATGGAAAAGGAAATAAATCAAATAAAAACAAAACAAAAATCCTTTTCCTAATTCTTTCAATAATTTTATTTAATTGAAAGAAATATTCCCTCTTAAATAAATAAAATAACTTTATTTAATTGAAAGAAATATCTTTTAAAATGAAATAAATTTATTTAATTAAAATCTTTTTTAATTCAATGATTTTATCTTATGATATCTCTCTTTTAATTAAATAATGTTATCTTATTTGATTAATAGAGAATCATTCTTTTAAATAAATAAAAAATCCTCTTAAAGCTCTTTGTGATGAAAAAAGGGAAACAAATAATTAAAAATAAATAAAATCCCTTTTCTCTCCACACTTTCTAAAAAATGAGCTTGATTTCCTCTTTTTGAATTTATCCCACATTGTTCTTGAGGATGCATTCTCTTCCACATTTTCCTATATAAGGAGCCCTCTCCTTCTCATTTCAGATCCGAGAATTTTCATGTTATTGTTATATTGCAGGTTTGGAGAGCAATCTTGGAAGAAGCTTGTTGAGCACATTTGGAGCTTGGATATTTGAGACTTCTTTCTTCTTGTCTTCTTCTCTCATGTCTTATGGAAAACCATAGTTTAGATTAATATTGTATTCACATAATAGTTTAAATTCATGTTTCCTTTCATAGATTAACATTGTATAAGCATTCATTTCAATAGAATAGTTTATTTCTTGCATTGTTATCATCTAGACTAGTTTCATTTGCATGCAATAACTTGATGATCATGGAGATTATCATGCTTTCTATTCATCTTTGAATCTCTCATTTCTTGGTGTACTTGCATGGGCATAACTAGATCAATCTGAGGGCCTCATATACAAACCCCTGCACTCCATGAATAGAGAGTCGTGAATCGCTGTTTGAGACCTCATTCTTGAGTGTTCTTGAATTTAATGATTCACAGAAGTGTGACTACTTTCTAGCACACAGGGACAAGAGGAAAAAATGGGTGGACTTGATTCTTTCTCCTTGTGTGATGGAGATTCAATGTGAGCTTGGTCCATGTGAGCTTGGTCTTCAAATCTTATTGGTTGAGGCATTTTCCTCGTATTTGGTGGTTGAGGGAAAATAGGATTTAATTAATTGAATTGAATTAATATGTTTACCGATGTGAACCCCTTGAATGGGTTGATTTGATTTAAATGAACTATGTCATTACTTATATTAATTGCATAATTTATTGATTTATCATGATTTATTTTATTTAAATTGATTTTATGGCTTTTGATTTTCAATTAAATTTGGATCATGGTTTAATTGCAATTTAGCTTTGATTTTAGCTTGATTTGATTTAATTGCTTTGATTTTTGCCTTGATTGCTCACATGAATTAATCTTGTCCATTTTTAGGTGATTACAAATGCCCCTATTTGAATTGATGCATGAAGCGTATCTGTTCAAAGAATGTCCTGATTAGCTTTGATGTTTGATTCGATGCTTGATAGAAGATATGGATTTTAGTGATAAAACTAATGCAATGTTGATTGATTTTAGGTCTTTGATGGTCATTTTGATGATAAGTCACCTGTTATGATGTCTGATTTGATATGATTTGATGTTTGATGCCCCTTTCGATTGATAAGCAAAAAAATTTTTGATAAAAGACTAAGCTTTGATTTGATGGTCGTGCCCTTGATTTATTGATTATGATGTTGATCCTAATTGTCCGAGTGTATGCCCTCTCGGAAATGAATTGAAATTTGACTTTAGGTGAAAGATATTACATTTTCGATCAATTTGCATTGAATTAGGTCCATGAATAATGAATTTTGATTTAATTTTCGACAATGTTTTCATGATGATGTGATGACAAATGTCCCTGATTTGGCTGAACAGGTGAAAAATTTGGGTCCCTGGTCATTTTCTGCTAAACAATGCCCTTTTAGGTCAAAATGGACTATATATATGGGTAAAAGGTCTTTTTACTATTCACTTTTACCTCCCCTTTTGACTTTTTGCTCTGACCCTCTCTGAGCCTTTTTGATGATGGTGATCTCAATTCACGAGCATAGTTTGAGGGAGGCCACCAGTATATGCATCCACTTGGCTATAGACCTCCGGTATGTACTTTGACAACTTGTTCTATCAATTTTTTGCATTTAAATTAAAATTTTTTGGATTTTTCTAGGAAAAACTATATTTTTTTCTTTTTGCAAATTAAATAGCATGCACAATAGTTTTAGCAGCATGTACAATATTTCTAAAGTGCATTTGTGGTTTTCCACAGTGTGTGCGCTAGTTTTAGTAGTGCGTACAAGCATTAGAACTAGGGCATGATTCACAATCGCCCTTTTCTATAGCGCGTATAGTTGTCGAAGCACTTTTGATAGTTTTAGCAGTGCATACAGGGGTTTCCTGTAGCGTGTACTAAGTTCTGTAGCATGTTTAATAATTTTTGTAGTGCTTTCACCATTTTAAACTACACTTTTGAATTTTAGTGCTTTTAAGCATTTAAATAGCTCATGTACCCTTTTTGGTCAAATTTGCAAACTTCTGAGTCAATTTTTTGATTTGTTTGGTGTTGTCAATCAGTCAATTGGCTTAGGTATCAAGTCCAGCTGATAGCCAATCATATGATGTCAATTCTAGTCATGTCATATTGAATGTTTGATTGTCAATATTGATTTAGATGGTGGATAATGATAAATTTTCTATCCTCTCTGAATAGAATCAAAAAAATTGATTATGGTTTGATTAGGTTTTGATTGTTTGATTGACTTTAGATGATCCAATATGTAATGATTTTGATTTTTGATGTGTTTAAACTTGCTTTTGCAGGCCGAGCTTAAAAATCTCAAGGTCCATGGCCTGTACCCATTTTCATTTAGTATGATCAATGACTTGAGCAGTCTTGAGTGTTGAGTCATTGGTAGATGCAGTTTTTCATTCCTTCTTTCTCTCCCTTGATTTTACATGAATCGATGTCTATTGACAACTATGGTAGAGTGATGGCACTCTGACCATAACACTTTCCATTTGCCGATGGGGGAGATGACTATCACTCCTAAGGATGTGTATGAGCTACTACGCATCCCTACTCATGGGGAGCTGATTTATTACCACCAAGTGTATGATGGGATGACATGAAGGAAATTTTTTTTTGATCCTACCATTGGAGATGAGTCTATTCAGTGGGTTCAGTTTCCATCCTTTCCCATTCTTCCTGTAGTTTTAATGGGTGCACTTTTTGGTGGGTTCCTTATACTTGATCAATGAGGTCATGGTTTTTCCATCGGTTGGAGTCATATCATGGAGGATATGATTACACAACCATGTAGATTTGATTGGGGCTCTTGTGTACTTTCATAGTTAAATCATGAGCTACATGATGTGGTGTATCAGCACAAAGTCACTCTTTCTATTGGGGTGGTCCTTTTACAGTTATGGACATGGGAGCACATCCCTGTCACTCGACCTATCTCAATTCATCACCATGATCCAAGCTAGCCCTTCATGTGGATGTATGAGGGTATGGTGGTGTAGGCCCATTTGGGAAAGTTGGACTACTGGCACCATATCATTGATGACATTGATCAGGTTGTTTGGCGGCCGTATATTGGTTGTGAGGCATAGCCGAAGGATGCAACCAAATTTCTATTTATGTGTATGCCTCATTGGATGATATGGCATACACCCTTGATTATTGAGAGGTTCTACTTTCTAAGGGTCTTATGACTGTATGTGACTGAATGTGACCTCTAAATCAGACACAACACAACATGGTCATTATTCACTTGATAGAATTTGGGAGAGAGTATGAAGAACTCAATCCAAATTCCATGGTGAGGCAACCTGTTGCCTCCTATGTGAATGAGGTGTTTGAATACTCTCAGAATGAGAGCCAACAGCCGGGAGACCAATTCAACAATGGAGGATTTGAAAGAAAATATGAGCAAAATGAAACTAAGCTAAGAATGAATGCAATTAATCTAGAAAACTTTGAAAGAAATATGAAATGCAGATTTTTATTTGATTTTGAAATAAAGATGATATTAGACTAAGAACAAGTAAGCAAATTTAATCTAAATGTGAAATGCAATTACACTAATATGAGAAATTGAACTAGATAATGCAATAAAAGAGCTTTGAAAATAATGAGATATGAGACTAAAAAAATGCTATAGTAAGGATGCTCTCAAAAATTGCTCCCTTGAATGAGAAAAAGAGGTTCATTAAATAGAAAAGCTCGGGAGAGGAATGAAGAGTTTCTTGATTTGTAACTCGTGACTCTTCATTCCCACATATGAGACAAAAATGCAAGAATTACTTAATAAAAAGAATGGAAAATTCCACACAGGTGACCTTTCAAATATCTTGAATTATCAATTCAAAAAAAGTGTGTCCATTCGAATAACAAGCAATTATTAATTCCTCTTTTATGTGTATTAGCCAAAGGGGGTGGTTTGATTTAATTTAATTTAAAGCACATAGGACTTTACAATTAAATTAATGTATCATAGAGATAATTTAGCTAATAAAGTCAAAGAGACTTAGGAATTAATTTTAGTGTTTGATTATTGCAAATTATGGTCTTTGCAATTGACATCAAGTCAAATTAAGTCAGATAGGAGAGAAAATTGCCTAGGGAACTAGGACTTTGGTGATGTAAAATCAAGATAATGCACCAAAATTGATGAAATTAAATAGGTGCCAATTTTGGGGTATTACATTTGCCCCTCTTTGAATTGATGTGCGAATAGCGCGTTGATTCAAAGAATAGTCTGAAGTGACAGATGAAAGTAGATCAAAGCATGAATTTTTTGAAGTCTAAGTTAGATTGCGAAGACAACGATCTTAAAAGAGAACCAGAATCAGGGTTAGATTGCCCCAATACCAATTGATTAAGATGCAGATTTAGGACTATCTCTGAATCAGGGTTAGATTGCCCCAATACGAAGCTTAGTCCTCCGAGACCCAGGTTAGATTGCCCAGATAACGATCTAAAAGAGATTTCGAGAGTCATCTCCAGAACAAAGCTTGACTCCCAGGAATCAGGGTTAGATTGCTCCAATACCCAAAAGATTTCAAGAACCATCTCTAGAACGAAGAGTGATCCTTGAGGATCTGAGTTAGATTGCTCAGATACCTAAGAGATAGATTTCTAGATAACAAGATGCGAGGCGTGAAGATGCCCCTAGCAATGAGGACTGATGATTCAAATCAGACTGATTCAAGAATAGATTCGACAAGATTCAAATGAAAAGATGACATGTCAGAAGGATGATAAACAACAAGAGATTGCAGAGCAAAAGCAATTAGACTAGATTCGCGAAGCTATAGAAGTGAAACGGAGCAAAGCAGAGGTCCTGTTGACCAAGTTTGACCATAGTTGACTAAATTTGACTTGAATTGACTAGGGTTGACTTGATGAAAAGAAGAAAAGATTTGAGAACATGATGCAAAGATGAGGATCTGGCAAGAAAATGACACCAAAAGGCTGACTGCACAAGCATCCGATCCAGAAGGAGTCCAATATTTAAAACATGATTTTGAGCTAGCTAGAGATGTCAGATTTTGATTTCGATCTTGAAAAAGGATGCAGCCAAGATGAGACTGAGACAAAAGATGAGAACCTTTGATGAGCAGATCCAAAAGAAAGCAATCAAGAGAGCAACAAGAAAGCACTCCAAATGCAAGCCTAGAATGAAAGATGCAAGTCTAAATGCAGGCCTAGGATGAACAAATGCAATCCTCTGGACTTGGCTATTGGACTCATCGTATTTATCATCATTGAGTTCTTTTAAGCACAGGACAATCGCAAGATGCCATATAATTCTTCCCAACATGAGAATATGAATATGACATAAGTCTTAGGTTTGTCGGAATAAGGTGTAAGCATTAAGGCATAAGAAGCCAGAATGACCTGAACACCTATTCCTTTTAATTTAGCAAGTTAACATAAGCATCAAAGCACATTTGCTAGAATGACCTGAATGTCTCTTGTGAACAAACACACCAAACACATGAGAGATCTTTCTTTTGCCAAAGATTACTCGCAGTGACCCTTATGTTCACTTAGCAGGACGAGCGTTTACAATTTGACCATAAGCAGAAAGAAGTCACTCAAAAGACAAGGAGAAGAACCAACCTCACCAAAGCATCCATATAAAAGGAGTCAAGGTACGCATGGCCATCCAATATGAGATGAAGGCTCTTACAGATGGACACCCCTCTTAAATGAATTCTTTGGATCGTTGGAACTAAACCAACAAGCAAAAAGCAAAGAAAGCAAAGCAAACAAACAAGCACTCAAAGAAAACAAAGCTCAGCAAGCCTCAAAGGAACACACATTTAGTTTGAGTTTCAGTTCAAGTTCATGTTCAAGCGGATTGAAGTCAATTCGGAAAGATAACATTCAAAGTCTCAATGAGATAACGACAGTGGGCAGACGTAATGAGAATCACTAGTGATTGATATAAGGGAGAAATCTCGAAGAAGAGAGATCGAACGAAAGCTAGGTATCCGCAGGCAGGCATAGTGAGAACCACTGGCGACCAATGCTCAAAAGAGTTTTTGAAAGTGATAGGACAATGCCCCCTAGACCAGGCAGGTGCCCCCAAGTGTGAACCGGTTCCAATCTATGAAGAGTCGAGGAAAAATCAAAGACAAGCGCATGAGCTAGCAAACCAAAGCAGGAAACAAACTAAAGCAGGAAAGTAGGAAAACAAACTAAAGTAGGAAAGCGGGAAAACAAACTAAAGCAGGAAAGGAAGGAAACTAAGAGCCAAGCGATGCTGAGATGAGATGCTACTTCAGGAAAACAAGAGGTGCCTGTTTACCAAGTTTTCACCATCTTGGTAGAGATTCTATTTTTGCTACCATGATGCCTGTTTACCAGGTTTTCATCAATGGCACATTTTTCTCTTTTTCAATTTTTTTGTACTTTTCTCTTTTTTCTCTTTTTTTGTATTTTTTTGAATATTTCATTTTTTTTGTATTTTTGATCTTTTCACATTTTTGTATTTTTGATCTTTTCATTTTTTTTTGTATTTTTCACATTTTGTATTTTTTTTTTGTATTATCAAGGTGCCTGTTTACCAGGTTTTCACCAGGATAATAGATACATCAAAGTGCCTGTTTGCCAGGTTTTCACTAAGATGATCATTTTTTCAGGACATTTTGCAATTTTTAGGATTTTTTGCAATATATCAATTTTTAGGATTTTTTCAGGATCAATAAATATGTACATGAGCATACTGAGAATGTCAGCTGTAGAACTTTTTCAGATGAAGAGTGTTGATGGGCTCTTTGAGTTTCTCTCCTTCAGTGGTGATCTCTGGAAACACAGTCATTTGTAGTAGTAGCCAGCTGAGAAGTTGCAGAATCAGAACCAGAAGTTGTAGCAGTAACAGGAGAGCCAACCAGTAGTGTCCAACTATTGAGAGATCCATAGTCAAGGAAAGATCACTTAAGTGAGACCCAAAAATATCCTCATGGACACACCTTAACTCTTCGTCAGATTTCCCATGCTCTAAACGCTTAGGGAGAGTACATTCTAGATTTCTCTTAGTCATGTCATTAGCAATGATGAGATGCTGATATGCACTTTGGGACAAGGCAAGATGGAGTGAAGAGGGTAAAGTATGAGAGGCAAGGGTGATGGAATGGAGGGAAGTATGAGAATTTTGGAAGCTCGAATGACAACTTTGATTTTTTCTTTCTTTGGAATCCACATAGCTTTTGAATTTTTTCTTCTTTACTTTGAGGTGCTTTTGATGACAATGCCTATAGAATGGATTTTGAGATCCATTTTTTATTTTATTTTCTAGCTTTTGATTGTCTTCTTCTTTTTGAGGACCTTTGCGGTCTTTTGAACACCTTTGTTTCTTTCCTTTCTTCATAGTCACATGTCGATTAGATGGGACATGGTGACCTTGAGATATAAGTGGATTCTCACTATTTTTATTTTTATGTTGCACATCCAAGTTACTTCCAAAAGACTCAGGAATGATGGATGAAAGAGGCTTATATGACTGGTTCCGGTGGAGAGGTGGAAATGGAAGTGGACGGGCCACTTTTCTAGGAGATGAAGAGGGAAGAGAAATCAATGGGATGGGCTCAAGTGCAAATATATCAGTATCATCCTCATCATTCATGAATGCATCAGGTAGATCAAGAAAGTAATCTTCCATAGAGCGTTGTTGATTGTGAGTCATCTTAGAAGAGTCAGATAAGTTTGGAGGAATATTATGTGAGCCTAACCAAGATGGTCTATTCCAAGAGTCAGGTCCCCTTTTAGGTGGTAAGAGTGCACGAATAGGAACCATTTCAATTTTGGATCTTCCAATATTCCATGAAGCTATAACAGAATGGGGTCTTACATACCCATGATTTGCTAGAGTAGTAGGAGTATAGCTTGGAGTAGATGGCCTAGGAGCCATAGGAATGATCTCCACAGGAGGGTGGAAAGGCTCATCATCAATTTCTTGATCTGGAGGATCATAACTTTCTCCTCTTTCTGAGTTGTTAAGACTAGCATATAAGTGCATAGCATCAACTAGTATTTCTATAGTAGCATCTGATATGGAGTCTGATTCAGCTAGAGACATAGTCAGAGGTAGACTTTCTTCATCACTATCATCTGTCAAAGGAAATGTTTCTTCAACAGCAGGATCTTGTTCAGTAGTAGGAGCAATAGAGTAATCTGGAATAGGCATACCTTGAGGCATACCCAAGAGGAGGGAAGCATCCAACAATTGCTCCCAATCAGTATGTGTGCCATTGGAGTTGGCAATAGTAGGAGTCTGTTCAATAGCAGAAGTGGTGGAACAATCTAGAGTAGGCATACCTTGAGGCATACCCAAGATAAGGGAAGCATCCAGCAGTTGCTCCCAATCAGTATGTGTATCATTGGAATCGGTAGTAGTAGGATTTTGTTCAACAGTAGAAGTGGTAGAACAATCTAGAATAGGCATACCTTGAGGCATACCAAAGATAAGGGAAGCATCCAATAGTTGCTCCCAATCAGTATGTGTTCCATTAGAGGTAGTGACATATTCAGTAGTAGCTGCAGTAGTAGAAATCTGTTCAGTAGAGTGTATAAAATCCTCTTGGTGAGGACCAAAATCATGTTCCTGAAGCACTTGAGAAGGTAGATAAGACTCTTTCTGGTAGTCTAAATCAGAATTTTGAACATTCAAAGATCTTTCATGTGTCATAGGCTGAATCTGTGTTTCTTCATCATCTGAATCCTTGCATGAGTGAAAGTTGTAGCTAGGTTGGTCAAGCTCATTGCTCTGATAGCCAATACCAAATCTATCTTCAGAAGGTTCCTCACAGGAACGTGGAGATGGAGGGAGAGTTGTCAAAGACAAGATGGACTCAATCTGATATTCCCCCATGCCAATATCTTTGATCTTCAAGGTCTTTTCTATTTCTTTTAGCTTAGCATCATAGAACTCAATGGACTCTCTATTGGCAGGAACAAAGCTATTTGTTGTTTGGGTAAGCATCTTAGCAGAGCAAGTATTTAGGCTACCACTATTGTCAATGAGGATGTGGGGGATACTCTTGGGGCCTATCATAACTTCAGTGTGTAGGGGAGCATCATGCGAATGGCTTAAGGAATGATCATCTTCTTTGGAAAAGCACAAATAGTGAGGCGAAGTTAAATGACCCACCATAGATTGGAACTGATTGAGATCAAGATCTTTGGGTACATTTTCCTCAGTGAGGGCTTTATCCATAGATAGTTTTGGTTTGGATGTCGAAGGTTCAGGACCTTTGAGAACAATCTTTGCATGAGATCGAGGGATAGTGTTCGCACAAGCTGGAGATTTTGTGGAGTTATAAGAGGGAGATGCAGGGCCTCGCAAGACAAAGGGATTTTTGGGTTTAGGAGTATCCTTTCTCCCTGGAGCAATGATCATGTCACAGTGAGGGATCCAAGGTTTGTTTCTAGCAAATCTAGAAGGTGGTTGAGCTTCTGTTGTAGCCTTCTCAGTGGCATTGACTATTTGCATGCTAGAGCTAAGATTAAAGACAGACTTTGAGAGTTTTGGCATGTTAGAGTTGAGATTGAAAACCAACTTTGAAGGTTTTGGCATGTTAGAGCTGAGATTGAAAACCAACTTTGAAGGTTTTGGATCTCCCATCTTGTTGGTAGTATTATGAGAGATCGTGAAAGAGTTGATAGGTTCAAAAGGATCAATAGGTTTAATTTTAGAAAGTGACCCTTCAGAGTCTTGCTGGTCTTCAAACAATGGGTTATAATATTCTTGAAATAGTAAGTCAGACTGTATCTGAAACAATGGATTGTAATGCTCTTGGAATGAGGAGGAATGTGAGGATCTCTCACAAAGTTCAGATTTCACAACAGATTTGGGATGACCTATGTCTTGATTACGAGATTCGCTTTGATCTTGATTAGTGTTTTGAATGGGATAAGTCTTACCACTTTGAGTCGTGACAGTCATAAATGAAGATGTAATGAGAAAAGATTCGGGATAAAGCTAGACTCTGTCTCTAAGATAATGAAAAGGAGATAAATGGCTAGAACAGCCAAGATGCAAGATGAACCTGGTATGAATTGTCAAAAAGAGATGGCTAGAACAGCCGAGATAAGACAATCACAATGCAAGGTACAAGAGCACAATGAGATAAGGTAGACTAATGAGAGACAATACGAGTCAAAGCAAAGATCAATCGATTCCTAACTCAAGACAACTAGTTTCTGACGGTGAATGACAAGAAAATAGAAAAAGAAATCATGGACAAAAGGCAGATTAGATTTATGTCATTGATCAAGCACATAAGACAGCAATCAAGAATTTCAAGCAAACAGTCTTCAAGCAATGGGCAAGGGACAAAGAAACCTTGCGCATGAACATGAATAGTGACTTAGTATTTCTACTCCCTAAGGACTCTACTTGTGTATGTTCTTGAGAATGTTTTAGTAGACACTTAAAACACAACAACATCCTAGCAAGTTGTCTACAAAGATATACATGGCTTTTCTAAAGGGAGTCCTCGATATACGCAAGGTATGTGAGGCACAAATCCATAGATGAGAAGAATTAGAAATCACATAGCCGGGGGGAAACGGTAACCCAAATCTCCTCCTTCACTTCTCAAAGGTATAAAGTTCTTTGAGGCTTAGCCAAGAGTGAAATCTAACTCATTCCCAAGAGAGGTGTCTTTGGATTCACCTCCCGATATTTATACTCCGCCGAAACATGGGAGTTAAGGTCGTCCCTTGAGGTGATGAAATCCCCAAGCAGGCCTTCTAAAAATAAAAAAGTAAGTAATTCACTATCAAAAGTATTGGGAAGCACTAAAGGTGGTGCATTTAACCCTTCAAGTAAATGTGAGGTGAGTCCACAAAGTGGTGCATTTAACTCCTCACACAAACTCAAAGTGAGTCCACACCCTAGAAAACAAGTGAGTTCCAAAAAGCACAAAAGGGTTGCCAAGTGGAACAATTAACGCTTCTTTCCTATAGACCCCTCCCCTTTAATGTGGCGCTGGGATTGCAACCACAGGGCGGAAATGAGGGGCTGGCGGATTAGTGAGTCCAATAACCCAAGATAGCAATCTAGATCAATCACAAGTAATCTAAGACTGCTAATCAATACTACTCATAAGTGCAAGAGGGTTTGAATCATGGAATATTTAACTTTCCAAGTAAACATGAAGTGAGTCCACAAAGTGGTGCATTTAACTCTTCATGTAAACAAGGAATGAATCCATGCCCTCAATTACTCAATGAGATTTTTGATATTGGAACCAAGAATTACTTAAGGTGTAAACACAAGCATTCACTTACATAAACTTGTATGAAAGAAAATCTATGTTCATTCATTTCCCATTAAGAGCATCAATTGAAATGTGTTCTATGAAAGCATGTAAACACTCAAGCCAAACACATGAGAGATTAATTTTATGCCCAAACCAAGTGTTATAGAGTTTTAAGAACTCACCTTAGGTCCAAAGATCTGCAATCCAGCATTTAGCACACATCCAAAAGTATAGAATCAAGACAAATCAATGGCAAAAAGTAAGATATGTAACATTGTTGTCTTCAAGACAGTCTTTAAAGATTGATTTATTTGACCCATAAAATCACAATATTAAAATTTATGGAAAGAATAAATTTTTTAGCTAACATCAATAAATACTATTTCCCAAGATTACAAGGTCTTATGATTCAATTTGGTTCCCCAAACAATAACCTTTTCAGACTGCCATTTTTCTGTCATAAATCAGATTTAAAACATCAAACCCTGCCTAGGGAATCACATATCTTTCTCAAAAAGAATCCAAATGAAATAAAACTAATTTAAAATTAACTATTAATGAATCTAGTTTCCAAATATGTAAGTCATTTATTTTTCCCATTCATAAATCATTTTCTAAGAATGAATCATTGCCTGCAACTCCAATGCAGATTGTTAAAAAATAGTTTTCACTCAAATGCCCATAACTTTCACAAATCTACATAAAAATAACTCAAACCAAAAGGAAATGAAATATAATTCACATATCTTTCCAATGAATATTATTAGATATTTTTATTGTTCATAATTTTTCCGCACCAGACATTTCAATCTGACTGTATTCAGAGAATCTCAAATCTGCAAATACCCAATTTCACCAAAATGATCATAACTTATTCATTTCTCAATAAAAATCAGCCAAACCAAAAGCATGGGAAAGAGGATTCATCATTCTATCCATCCATTACTATATTAAAAGTTTTTCAAGCTGTATATGGCCGTACAAGGCCTGAAACCAATACTAAAACTGAAAAAGTAATCAAGAATGAGGCCATAAATTGATCTTTTCTGCCCCACGGTGGGCGCCAAAATGTATGTGACTGAATGTGACCTTTAAATCAGACACAACACAACATGGTCATTATTCACTTGATAGAATTCAAGAGAGAGTATGAAGAACTCAATCCAAATTCCATGGTGAGGCGACCTGTTGCCTCCTATGTGAATGGGGTGTTTGAATACTCTCAGAACGAGAGCCAACAGCCGGGAGACCAATTCAACAATGGAGGATTTGAAAGAAAATATGAGCAAAATGAAACTAAGCTAAGAATGAATGCAATTAATCTAGAAAACTTTGAAAGAAATATGAAATGCAGATTTTTATTTGATTTTGAAATAAAGATGATATTAGACTAAGAACAAGTAAGCAAATTTAATCTAAATGTGAAATGCAATTACACTAATATGAGAAATTGAACTAGATAATGCAATAAAAGAGCTTTGAAAATAATGAGATATGAGACTAAAAAAATGCTATAGTAAGGATGCTCTCAAAAATTGCTCTCTTGAATGAGAAAAAGAGGTTCATTAAATAGAAAAGCTCGGGAGAGGAATGAAGAGTTTCTTGATTTGTAACTCGTGACTCTTCATTCCCACATATGAGACAAAAATGCAAGAATTACTTAATAAAAAGAATGGAAAATGCCACACAGGTGACCTTTCGAATATCTTGAATTATCAATTCAAAAAAAGTGTGTCCATTCGAATAACAAGCAATTATTAATTCCTCTTTTATGTGTATTAGCCAAAGGGGGTGGTTTGATTTAATTTAATTTAAAGCACATAGGACTTTACAATTAAATTAATGTATCATAGAGATAATTTAGCTAATAAAGTCAAAGAGACTTAGGAATTAATTTTAGTGTTTGATTATTGCAAATTATGGTCTTTGGAATTGACATCAAGTCAAATTAAGTCAGATAGGAGAGAAAATTGCCTAGGGAACTAGGACTTTGGTGATGTAAAATCAAGATAATGCACCAAAATTGATGAAATTAAATAGGTGCCAATTTTGGGGTATTACAATGACACTATGGCTGGATATAGGATATGCCACAGGGATTATCATTATATGCCCAAGTACATGTAGAGAGGTCCCTATGGGGCCCATAGATTGATTATCAGATAGCCTAGACTAAGGTTTTAGAGCTGTCCCACCTTGCATGGGATATGCGAGACCATATAGTAGATGTAGGTATGACTGATGACTATGCAATGTGGTTTTCTCAGAACCTATTTCCTAGGTTCACTGTTCTTGCTGAGAGAGTATTGGGGATTGAGGAGGATTCCAATGATGATGGTGGGGATGGTGATGGTGGTGGAGGTTGGAGATGAGGTTGTAAGGGTTGACAGGGTTGGCGACATGGTAGAGGAGGTAGGATTGTGATACCTATTATAACTACTCCTCTTATTCCTCCTAGGGTGGTGTCCAGATGAGGGGTGGGTGGGTAAGGGTTAGAGGTGGAGCTGATAGAACCCTACATTGGGTGGGTATGGATAGGGTGGCTAGATAGGGCCAACATAGAGTTAGGGTATTCAGGTAGGTGGGTGCATAGGTTGTAGCTGATGTGGATGCCCATGCTACATAGATTTTATTAGATCAGGCATAGGGTCCTCTGACACCTCCACCTCCACAGGTTCCTTCTTCTTCTTCCATGCTATCTACTTCTATTCTTCCATCTTCTTCTATTCCATCTACATCCATTCCAGCTTCCTCTATGGCTCCCCCATAGGCTCCACCTACTTAGGCTCCACCACAAGTACCAATACATGCTCCTCCTGCACTAGCATTGGCCTCAAATATTCAATCTTTGTAGTCAGAGATGTTAGAGATGAGACAAGTGACCCAACTCATTTTGATGATGTAGACCTTCATGGCTTTTATGAGTTAGTATAGATTACAGGCTAGCTCGAGTAGGGCTCTAGATGTTGATCATGGTCCTCATGGTGTAGGCGGTTCTAGAAGTTGACATTTTTGAGATGATATATTTATTCTTTGGTGTACATGATGTTCATTTTCAATATTGAGAAATTGGACTCACATTATTATTTTATCAGTTGATGCTCCTTATGATTTGATACTTGTTGATACTTTGATGGACTTTGATTTCCAGATTCTGATGGGCTTTGATGATACTATGGAATCTGATACTCATTTCGATAGATTTACTTTATATGATGTCATTATGTGTTGGACTTTATTTTTAGGTGCTTGATATGATATGTTGATCTACATGATTTTATCTCTACATGCTTTGTCTTTGTGCTTTTTCAAATATAGTTTATGATATGGATGCACATGTCTAATTATGCTTAAATAATTGTCTTACTTATGACATAGTGCAGATGGATGTATGTGATAGATGTGTTAGTGTTTATGATATATGATTTTAATGATATTAATGATTAATGCTATGTGATGATGCTTTATGAATGCAATTCATTTGATGGTATGGATGTATGTAATGGATTCAGAGGATATAAATGTGATGCAAAATGTGATGGATGCAGTTATGTAATGAAAATGCAATGGAAATGCAATAGATGTAGTTATGTAATGTATGAATTTGGATGATTTATTGATTAATGATGTAAATGATATAATGATTATTTTATATGTAAATGTAATTACCTCACACATTTAAGTTTGAATATAATTCAATATTTAAATGTATGAATTTTGATGAATGTGACTAGATGAATAATGCAATGTACTAATGATATGAAACACAATGTTTTTAAAATGAACTTAATGAAATGCAATGAATAATATCCTAATGATGTAATTAATGCAATTAAATGATGAGGTTTAATTAATTGATGCAAACTAATGCAATGAATCTAAATGATATGATGAAAGAATTGATTTTAACAAGGGTGCAACCTAATGCAATGTAACTTAAATGGAATAATGAAAGATAATGGATGGAAGAAACTATATGTATGCAAAGCAATGTAAATGCAATGCTAATTAAATTTAATGACTTGATGAGAATGATTTAGGAATGATTTTAAAAATGAATGCAATGAATGTGACTAAATGGAACAAACTAAAATGAATGTAAGCTAATGCAATGCAATTTAAATGAACTTAGGTTAATGTCCTAAATGGATGCAAGATTACCATGAATGAGATGAATCTAACAAATGCAATTAATCTAATGCTAGGCACCTTTGTCTTTGAGTTGAGTTTTGATTTCCAACACACTCGATCATATATAGTTTTTGATGTGAACCTTTGATTTTTTATTTGACTTTTGATGAAATCCACCCCCTTTCTTCTCTTTTCTAATTTTTAATTTTCAAAATAATAAAGGAAAATCACTTAAATGTATTTAATCTAGGAAGGATGTAGCTAGCTATCACTACTCACAAATTAGGAGCTTATATTCATCATTGAGCAGTTTTGGAATCTTAAAATTTGTACAACCATCACTAGTTCAACTATGATGATATGAATACTTCTTTCCTTTTTAATTTATTTTCCATCATTGGTACGACTATCACTGATTGAGACTAATCACGAGAGTATGAATACTGATTTCATTAGATTCTACGTTGCAAGTGGATTTTGGTATTATGATATTTAACATCAAAATAGCCAAGGTATCCTTTTGCGTAAACAAACAAAGATCTTAGTTTCACCCTATGTACATGTCCTCAATGATTCTTTGATGATCATTTCCTTAGACAAATAATACATACTTCAAAACCTTGATCTTAAGATAGTCATTCAGAAACCAATAAAATATCATGCTTTCATCATAGCTTGTCTAGTTTAAAAACTTTCATCGATTTGCTAGAAAGACATGATTTCATCAATCAAGTCAACACTTAAAAAAAAAAATTCATCATTTTTCAAATCCATAGTTCAAGTATAGTTATTTCCATTTCATACTTTTAATCCTGATAAAGATAAGTGTCATTGTGGGATTTCATATCAAAATTTTGCGTTTGATTAAAATTTGGATTAGGATTTGGATTTGATTGTGTAAGTGTTTTGATTTATGATTTGGTGTCAGATTGATGTTTTCTTTGATGAATCCTTCCTCCTTTAGTGTAGGTTTTTCCCCCATGTTTGAAGTAAGTGTGTTATGGGACTTGGGACAATTTGTAGATTAGATTGGTGATGAAAACTTTAGGTATTTTCCAATGCAATTGTGGGGTTTTATTATGCAATATATACAAATGCTGGCAAATGCAATATTTACAAGGATGACCCCTAGGCATGAGAATGACTTGGACTTTCAATGGCACCTCTTTACTAGGTTTTGACCGATTGAATGGATTTTCTCTCTTTTTTTTTAATGTTTTTCAAGCTCCCCCCCCTTTTTTTTCTACCAAGGTGCCTATTTTCTAGGTCTTCACCGAGGTACTTTTTATCTTTTTTTATTTTTTTGTATTTTATCTTTTTTCAATTTTTTTGGTTTCCATATCATCAAGGCACCTATTTTCTAGGTTTTCACCAAGACAACATCTATTTGAGAATCATTTCTAAATGTTTTTAGCTTTCTTTAGGCTCAATTTTCCACTATTTTTGGTCTTTTTTGCATTTTTGATTTGTTTTCTCTTTTTTGCTTTTCAATGTTTTTGAATTTTTCAAGATCTCTTTGAATATGTACAATAAATAGGATGTTCTTTCATCTGATATCTCTACTACCCTTTTTCTCTATCCCTCTTCAATTTCTTAATGTGTAGAACCTTTTCAAGTGTATACTATTTATTGGCTCTTGCAACTCTTCTCCTTCACAATCAACTAGTTTATATGTGCATATCCCAAAAGATGAAGTGATCACAAAAGCTCCTAACCAATTTGCTTCCCATTTCCCTTTGTTTTCTCTCTCTTCTTGATACTTGGGATTTTATCACAACACTAGATCACCTATTTGGAATGCCCTTGGTTTGATATGCTTGTTATAGTTTATGGCCATTCAATTATGATTCACTTTTAATTGGTCAAAAGCTTGTTGCTATCTCTCATCTAATAGCTCTAGTTCATGTAACCTAGCAACTCTATAGTCTTCTTCACTTAGTAAACCATGCAGTGAGACTCTTAAAGAAATAATTTCTACCTCCAAAGGTAAACTACTTTTTCTCCATAGACTAGGGAAAATGGTGTAGCTACTGTTGGCATTCTAATGCTCATTCTATAAGCCCATAGAGTAGGGCTTATTTGAATGTGCAAATCTCTTCCTAAATTATCCACTATTCTCTTCAATATTTTAGGATGTTCTTTATTGTAGCTTCTGCTTGTCCATTACCTTGTGGGTAATATATTGTGGATGAGTGATGTACCATATGAAATTTTGTACATAGTTATTTCAAATCATTGTTTTTAAAATGTTTTTCATTATCCGTTATGATGGCATGAGGAACACCACATCTATAGATTATGTGATTTAATATGAATAAGGATATCTTCTTTCCTATGGCAGTGGATAAGGGTACAACTTCCACCCATTTGGTAAAATACTCCATTGCAATAATGATAAATTTATGACCATTTGAAGATGGTGGATAAATCATACCTATCAGATCCAAACCCCATTGATAAAATGGCCAAGGTGTAGTCATAGGATGAATCTCTTGTGCTAGTACATGGATAAGGTTCCCATGATATTGACATTTACGTTAGGTTTTTGCAAAGTGACACACATCTTTCTCCATAGAAGGCCAAAAATATCCTATCCTAAGAAGTTTCTTAGCTAGGGTTAAACCATTTGAATGCAACCCAAAAATCCCCTTGGGAATTTCTTGTAAGGCTATGGTGGATTCCTCTCTCTCTAGACATCTTAGAAGAATTCCATCTAGACTTTTGCGATACAACATGTCAGATACCAAGGTGTAGCGAGAGGCTTGTCGGATAAAGCTTTTCTTTTGTTTTCTAGTTTGGTCTATGGGCTATATTTGGTCTTTCAAGTAGGTGTAAATTGATCCATACCAAGGTGATTCATGTCCCATTAGTAAGAAAATAGTGTGAGGATGAGTAGAGTCAAACGCAGGTTGCTCAACTTCTTCTACTAGGAATTCATATCTAGCGCTTTGATATGGTATGTGGACAAGTGATGCCAAAGTAGCCATTGCATCTGCTACTTTATTCTTATCCCTCCGCACTCGCTCAAATGTGATTAGAGTGAAGTATTTCATAATATTCTCAATCATGTTCTTGTATGGTATCAAAAAATCATCTTTAGTTTGATACTCGTCATTGATTTGATTAATAACCAGTTGAGAATCTCCATAGATTTGTAGCTTTGTTACTTTCCATTCTAATGTCAAATTTATGCCGATGACCAATACTTCATACTCAGCTATGTTATTTATGCATGGGAATATAAATTTGTATGATTTCAGAATTGTAGACCCTTGAGGAGTAGTCAATAAAATCCCTTCTCCTAATCCATGTTGTGTATAGGAGCCATCAAAATACAATTGCCATGTTTTTACTTCAACATTAACAGTTTTAGAATCTAGAAATTCCACTTGGATTGGATGTTCATCTTGTAAAGGTGACTCTGCTAATTGATCAACTATTACCTGGCCTTTGATATATTTTTGGTCCACATACTCTACGTCAAACTCACTTAAAACCATGACCCATTTGGCCAATCTTCCATTTAATGTTGTTTTGATAAGAAGGTATTTCAAAGGATCAATCTTTGCAATGAGTCAGATTTTGTGGGATAACATATAATGGCATAATTTTTTGGAAGCAAAAACTATGGCCAAACATTCTCTTTCAATGAAGGTGTAATTCAAATCATACTTCACCAATGTTCTACTTATGTCGTATATGGCCTTTTCCTTTCTAGGTTCATCCTCTTGAGCCAAGATACCCCTAATGCATGTTTTGTTGCTGAGATATATAAAATTAAGGGTTTTCCTCTGATTTGCAACATTAATGTTGGAGGATTCATTAGGTACTTCTTCAATAAGGTGAATGCTTCTTCACATTTCCCATCCCATTTGAAAACCATGTCCTTGTGAAGGACTTGAGTGAAATTGTGGCACTTTTCTGCTAATTGGGAGATGAACCTTCTGATGGATTGAATCTTGCCTTGAAGAGATCTCATTTGACTAATATTTTGAGGTGCCCCCATTTCCATGATTTCCTTTACTTTGGTGGGGTCTACCTCTATTCCTTTGGTAGAAACTATGTACCCTAATAGTTTTCTTGATTGTACACCGAATGCACATTTATTTGGATTTAATCTTACTTTGAATTGTTCTAATCTTACAAATATTCTTTCTAATAAGGGTAGATGTTCCTCCCTCGAGTGGGATTTTTCAAGTATATCATCTACATAGTCCTCCATGAACTTGTGCATCATGTCATGAAATTTGGTCGTTATGGCTCTTTGATAAGTCTCTCAAGCATTCTTTGGACCAAAGGGCATAAGATTCTAGCAGAATGTTCCCCATGCGCATGTAAAAGCTTTCTTGTCTTGATCCTCAGGTGCTATCTTTATTTGATTATAACCACTAAACCCATCCATAAGTGAGAAAATTGAATGTCCTTCTATTAGGTCCACAATGGTGTCTATGCTTGGTAGAGGGAAGTCATCTTTTGGACATGCACACTAATAAATTTTGGGCCATTTTGCGATGGCTATGTGTCGCCATTGCGACGGCTATGTGTTGCCATTGCGACGGCTATGTGTCGCTATAGCGACAGTGATAGATGTCACAGTTTTTTAGTCGCAAATCATGATGTCTATGGGTTTCCATCGCAATTGCGATGCCCTGCCATCATAATGTCACTGCTTCACCCATTCAGCGCCTCCATCGCATTGCGATGGTAGGGTGTCATAATTGCGACGGTCCTCCAAAGCAATTGCGACGGGCCTGGGCGTCGCCAATACGGCACCGCCGTCGCATGTCTTGGGAGGACCGTCGCAATTGTGACGGTCCTCCAAAGCAACTACGACAGGCCTGTGCATCGCCAATACGGCACCACCGTCGCATCTCTTGGGAGGGCCGTCGCAATTGCGACGGTCTTGGGTAGAATTTTAAAAAAAAAATTATTTAATACATTACTAATGAACCGCATTAATGCTTTTTTCCTTCAACAAATGAGGACAGTCACTCTAAAGACAACATGATAATGTACACTCACTGTAAGGACAGTCACAAATGAGGACATCTCACAGTGACTGTCCCTTGTGTGATTGCCACTTGAATGTATTGCTATTCAGCCACATTAATGCTTTTTTCCTTCAACAAATGAGGACAGTCACTCTAAAAACAACATGTTAATGTACACTCACTGTAAGGACAGTCACAAATGAGGACATCTCATAGTGACTGTCCCTTGTGTGATTGCCACTTGAATGTATTGCTATTCAGCCACATTAATGTTTTTCTTCTTCAACAAATGAGGATAGTCACTCTAAAGACAACATGATAATGTACACTCACTGTAAGGATAGTCACAAATGAGGACATCTCACAGTGACTGTCCCTTGTGTGATTGCCACTTGAATGTATTGCTATTCAGCCACATTAATGCTTTTTTCCTTCAACAAATGAGGATAGTCACTCTAAAGACAACATGATAATGTACACTCACTGTAAGGACAGTCACAAATGAGGACATCTCACAGTGACTGTCCCTTGTGTAATTGCCACTTGAATGTATTGCTATTCAGCCACATTAATGCTTTTCTTCTTCAACAAATGAGGATAGTCACTCTAAAGACAACATGATAATGTACACTCACTGTAAGGATAGTCACAAATGAGGACATCTGACAGTGACTGTCCCTTGTGTGATTGCCACTTGAATGTATTGCTATTCAGCCACATTAATGCTTTTTTCCTTCAACAAATGAGGACAGTCACTCTAAAGACAACATGATAATGTACACTCACTGTAAGGACAGTCACAAATGAGGACATCTCACAGTGACTGTCCCTTGTGTGATTGCCACTTGAATGTATTGCTATTCAGCCACATTAATGCTTTTCTTCTTCAAAAAATGAGGATAGTCACTCTAAAGACAACATGATAATGTACACTCACTGTAAGGACAGTCACAAATGAGGACATCTCACAATGACTATCCCTTGTGTGATTGCCACTTGAATGTATTGCTATTCAGCCACATTAATGCTTTTCTTCTTCAACAAATGAGGATAGTCACTCTAAAGACAACATGATAATGTACACTCATAGTATATGTATATATGTATAAGATGGTGTCCTAAGCTTCTCTTTCACTAATCCTCGATATCTGACCTAATTACGAAGACTAAAGATGTCAACTTGAGAACAATAAGCTCAAACTCATTATTAGACAGACACAAGCTCAAGGCCAATGCATAGTCTATGCTAAACCAAGGATGGTGATTCCTTCAGTTTTATACATATAATTAAAGGAAAATAAAACAATGATTAACTTTTGTTCGTAGCTACCCACCCTTACCAGATGAAGGCCTAAAAACTATAACTAGACTTTACTATGCACATTTGTGTACTCAAATTCAAATCCCATTTGATCAATATCATGCATTATAAAGGACACAAACAACTCAGCATAACCGTCAACAAATTTATCAAATGCTAGCTTCCATAAAATGGTACGACATCAAGTTTATCAAGCTTTTCTAGTTGATAATACAAGTCAACAAAAATAAAGATAAATGAATTTTGATTTCCTTATGTGGGTGGGGGTTGAGTGGTAGCAAACCAATGACTTCATCTAAATTGAGTGGCAAGGTTCAACCTTCTACACCAAGTACTCATGTACATAAATAAAAATGTTGCTTCTAAAGTATGACATGACCTAGGACACAACAGAAAAACCAAGACTATACTTGAACTAATAAAGTCTAGCTTTACATTTTTGTTATGATGTATTCCAAATGTATGGTAAAAGTTCATAAATCAAGCATATACTTTATCAATCGTAGGCTATCATATAAGCTCCATATTTTTAAAAATATATGGCATTGAACTTTCACAAGTCTAGCTAAATTAGCTAAATACTTCTTAGAATAAACTTCAAATGGATTGGAAGAAATCAGAAATCATGGATTACTTCAGCAATTCAAAGACTATCATATAAGTTCTATATATTGCAATAGAGTAGATTCTATGATAAACCTTAAAGAAACATTACAGCTTTTGCTCAAGCCAACTAATTTCAATCAATATTCATATCAATACATAGCACCCAGTCTAAGAACACCCAAATTATCATACTCTTGCACGGTTATATCTTTTCTCAAAAATTTATAATAATACATGAATTCATTGAATTCCAGTTTTACTTGACCTTTTGGCACCCAAGACATGCATTGCAAACTGAAAGAATGTCATCCCCCAGTCTTGACCGTAAATGCTTTCACAATTTTCCTATCTAAAACACAGACCATCAATCATCTTATGAGTTGAGCCCTTGCAAAGGATTGAGATCAGCAATCTGAGTTGCTCTTGAACAATCAAGAACATTTTGTAAGTAATAACTTAATAAAACAATGATTTTTTTTATATAAAAAAATTAGTTGGTTAAGTGACAAAGCAACAATCTCTTTGTCTGAAAACTATCACATTAGCAATTATATTGACAAATCAGAGAAATGTCCATTTTAAGAACATCAAGTTCTTCATACAAACCTCATAAAAGAAATAGTAATTATTATAATAAAGAGAAACTTCTAATAAAGGGTTTGACCAGAAGAAAGAGATCTAAGAATAACCTTAATATAGTGATAAATATTTGTCAAGAAGATACAGCAATTTGCTATTCAGAACCATAGCAATGTAAATAAGATTAATAGCAAGCAAGACAATAATAGACACTAACTTTAGGAGTTCATTTCAGCAAGCAAACAATAATAATAGCAAGCAAGATTAATATATTTAGCAGTTCATTTCATCAAAAGCAGAGGAAAGAAATACACAACAACAAAAAGACATACATCTGAAAGATAATCAATGCCTTCATCAGCAGCAGATAAAGATAGACTCAGCAGTAGCAGCAATAAATTAGCAGAGGAACATTGATACATGTTTACAACTATCACTGTGATATTACAAGGAAACCTACATAAATCTATCACAGTAGCATAATCAAAGTCCTCAAACACATTCAACAATTCATCTCAACTATAGAATCATACGTATCAAAACTACAGATTAAGCATTCATCAACACAAGAGATCAAACCTCCAACATAGCATTAAGCATTCATCAACACACGAGATCAAACCTCCAAACTAAGATTTACATGTAGCAAGGGCATGACTACAATGATTTGGATGGTTCATGACAAGAATTCACACATCTACTTATATTGCTATAAAATAATGTGCTATAAGCCTACAACAACTCAAGCAACTAAAAATAGGTCCAAAATCCAAGGTAATATAATTTGGTTGTGAGACACCTGCCTATAAATTTTAGACCTTATAAACTTTACAAAATATCCTTAAAGAGTGAAAATCTTAGTAGAAAATATTGCAAGGTTACATATAGAAATGTTCATAACACACTTACCTTTTACGAATCTAATATTGTGTCACTAAATAGGACTGTATACATAAGAGGCATTCAAGTTTTTATGAAATGAGATTTTCTTAGCCAACACAAACTTAGCTTAAGACAGATTCCTTCTATTACAAAGCATCTCTCTACTTCATACCTCCATATTCCTGCTAGCAATTTCGTCCATTTGTTGAAGATGTTGCTGCCTCCCATGCTCATCTTCCTTGAATCAAAGATGAAGCTTGACCACTGAGCAAATATACCGATTCTGCAAATGCCTCAATTGTTTTTGAAATTCTAAAGCTTCAGCCCTATATGTTGTTGTTGCTTCCCTGCCATGCAAGAAAAACAAGACAAAATAATTAATATGCATTAAGCTAGTGACACAGCTAGGTATGAAAAATGCTCCAAGTTATGATAAAATTGTGAAAATAATTTAAACTTCAAAATTCTACGTCTCTAACAAAGAGCCACAATGCAATGATGGTTGTATATAAATTTTCATGCAAACTAGTTCATTCAGAGTGGTAAAATATGATTGCATCCACATTAGTTAAACTACCTACAGTTTTTGAAATCTATGCTAGATCTATCATCTTGACTTTTTTGGAGAAATTTTTGCTTCAGTTCTGAAATATAAGACTCAAATAACAAGTTCTGTATAAAATTTGAGACATTACTAATTGAGGACAATGTGTATTTTTATGGCACTGAAAGTTTGTGTCTTACAGGCAATGTGCAAGACTATTTATCAAAATGGTTTTATGAAAGCTCCAGGCTATATATGTTATAGTGGAGAAAGTTCAATATGTTCCAAACTTCCAACAAAATAATCAGATGCAATATTTCTTTAGTGTTAGTAATTTATAGTAGCTCCAATGGCATCCAAGACCTTAAAAAATAAAAGAAATTTTTAAAATTAATATCACTAGAATACTTCCATTTTCACACACCAGCCTTTGCATTATTGCTTGTTTGTTTCAGGTATGCACCTTATTTTTATTGGCATATAGAAAGGCTAAAAAACCAACAAGGATGAAGTATCAAAGCCACAAACTCTAGCCACTGGAACTTCTAACTTCATCGTGACTACATATCAACTATCAGATACACCAATGACCCAATTATATTTAACATTTATGAAAATCAAATTAATTTGGAATTGAATACTAAGCACAATTCCATTAGGAACATGATAACATATTCTTAAGAAATAATGCTCTACAATAAAAGTGGCTATTTCTGCACCAAACACTCTAGTAATAGGGGTCTCATGACTAAACTGAACAAGAGAGCTTACATCTGAATGTGTGAAATATCTAGAGTTTCATGTGTGAAGTCTGATAGAAGCTCTTTATAATAGGAAAGAAAAAGGTAATAGCAATTAACCAATCAACAATACACAAAAATCAGAAAATAGCAATTATCAAATCATAAACTTATAAAGAAATCAAATGATCAGAAAGAATAGAGTGCTCTATTTATTATTGAAGGCTCTATTTCCTTTACAACTTGCATACCACAAAGAAATAATCTCAATATTAAAACCTTGGTGCCTAGAGATTGACGATGGTGAAAACTACATTTTACTGATTGTACCGTTAATTTTCTTTATTCGAATTAAGTCTAACGAGCTAAAGGAAGCTATTAGAGCATGAATCTATGTTTTAGTTACAATAATCCATGCAAGCAATTTATTATGCAAACAAAGTGACTAAAATAAGACTACTATTTGATTGGTCATTTCCATTTTTGTCAGTGGTTTTTCGATCTGGGTGAAAAAAGAAATTCCCATAATTAGTCTCTCATCCAAGGTGAGCGGTATACCTTGCCTAGAATAGTAGGGCATTCAGGTAAGGGAAACAATTCGATTTGGAAAAATTAGGTTTCTTAATGGATGGCGATCTCTCTCTGGTTAATGACCATCTATCTTTTGAATCAAGTTGATTAGGTTAATATCTAAATGTGCAAATAGTAGATATTCTAAGATGGTCCTGGATAGAATTTTAAAAAAAAATTATTTAATACATTGCTAATGAACCACATTAATGCTTTTTTCCTTCAACAAATGAGGACAGTCACTCTAAAGACAACATGATAATGTACACTCACTGTAAGGACAGTCACAAATGAGGACATCTCACAGTGACTGTCCCTTGTGTGATTGCCACTTGAATGTATTGCTATTCAGCCACATTAATGCTTTTCTTCTTCAACAAATGAGGACAGTCACTCTAAAGACAACATGATAATGTACACTCACTGTAAGGACAGTCACAAATGAGGACATCTCACAGTGACTGTCCCTTGTGTGATTGCCACTTGAATGTATTGCTATTCAGCCACATTAATGCTTTTTTCCTTCAACAAATGAGGACAGTCACTCTAAAGACAACATGATAATGTACACTCAATGTAAGGACAGTCACAAATGAGGACATCTCACAGTGACTGTCCCTTGTGTGATTGCCACTTGAATGTATTGCTATTCAGCCACATTAATGCTTTTTTCCTTCAACAAATGAGGACAGTCACTCTAAAGACAACATGATAATGTACACTCACTGTAAGGATAGTCACAAATGAGGACATCTCACAGTGACTATCCCTTGTGTGATTGCCACTTGAATGTATTGCTATTCAGCCACATTAATGCTTTTCTTCTTCAACAAATGAGGATAGTCACTCTAAAGACAACATGATAATGTACACTCACAGTGAGTGTACATTATCATGTTGTCTTTAGAGTGACTATCCTCATTTGTTGAAGAAGAAAAGCATTAATATGGTTGAATAGCAATACATTCAAGTGGCAATCACACAAGGGATAGTCACTGTGAGATGTCCTCATTTGTGACTGTCCTTACAGTGACTGTACATTATCATGTTGTCTTTAGAGTGACTGTCCTCATTCTGTAAGTGTACATTATCATGTTGTCTTTACAGTGACTGTCCTCCTTCAAGTGGCAATTACACAAGGGACAGTCATTGTAAAGACAACATGATAATGTAGAGAAACGTTGTCATTTGTATTTTCAACAGCGCTGAGAGAGGTTCCCTCCATGAAATCACAGCTACAATTTCTGAGTGCGTTGGGTTTATTTTTCTTTTGTCATTATTATTTAATTTGGTATTCAGCTGTTAGAGAGCTAAAATACCCAGAAATGAGGACATATCTGTGTTGAATTTATTGTTAGTGGCTTTGGTTATTTAGAATGCTTCCCCACAATACTTAATAGGATGCATTTGGTTTTCAAAGCTTTCACTGACTTGGATTCAAGATTCTGAGACTTTCATGTGCCTTGCTTCAGTTGTTTCCGCAAACAAATCGCGTGCCTTTTGTATGCTTCCACATTTTATATACATGTCCATCAGGGTAGTCACCACCACTATATTTGACAAAAACCCATCTTCAATTACTTTTTGGTGAATTTCCCTACCCTGTTCTATGACTGTACCTCTGGTTTTAATGTATAAAAATGACCCAAATTTCAAAGGAAGTATATGATAAATTCCACCTAACACTTCCTAATCCCTGGACAGTGTCTTCTTACACTTTGAAACAAACAATTCCAAAGGGAATTAGCCTCTAGGGCTCTGCAACACCCAAACCCACAATTCTTGGCTCTAAACCCTTCTTAACTAGGGCATTCTCAATCACCTGATTCTACACCCTTCAAATCCAAGTTAGTGGATGATTCACCATCTCACAAACATTATACAATGTTCCACATTATAACAATCCACCCTTGCTTGGATAGATCACTCACTGCTATACATTAGCATTCAACTCAAGGTAATTTCCCACAGTTTATCTTGTGATCACACTGTTTTCCACAAAACTTTGCCTATGCAATGTCAGTACTTCATAATACAAGTTAGTTATTGTCATCCCATGAATATTAGGCCTTCTATGTTACAGCAAAATCAAAGTAAACTCATTCAAAATGGTTTAGAATGGATGAAAGAAATCCTTCTAACTCATGTATGTGTTAGTTCAAACAAATGAGGATAGTCACTCTAAAGACAACATGATAATGTACACTCACAGTAAGTGTACATTATCATGTTGTCTTTAGAGTGACTATGCTCATTTGTTGAAGAAGAAAAGCATTAATGTGGCTGAATAGCAATACATTCAAGTGGCAATTACACAAGGGATAGTCACTATGAGATGTCCTCATTTGTGACTGTCCTTACAGTGACTGTACATTATCATGTTGTCTTTAGAGTGACTGTCCTCATTCTGTAAGTGTACATTATCATGTTGTCTTTACAGTGACTGTCCTCCTTCAAGTGGCAATTACACAAGGGACAGTCACTGTAAAGACAACATAATAATGTAGAGAAACGTTGTCATTTGTATTTTCAACAGTGCTGAGAGAGATTCCCTCCATGAAATCACAGCTACAATTTTTGAGTACGTTGGGTTTATTTTTCTTTTGTCATTATTATGTAATCTGGTATTCAGCTGTTACATAGCTAAAATACCTAGAAATGAGGACATATCTGTGTTGAATTTATTGTTAGCGGCTTTGGTTATTTAGAAGTTTAATTTTATTTGTTCATCTTTCAAGAACAAACATTTTGTGGACCGTAACGTCTTCATTGTTTTGGGTATGCAATGAAACAGCCCTAACTTGCAACTACCTTCACAGTACTGCAAAACCAAAGAGGGAAAAGCAAGTTAGGATGGAAATAAACAAACTAAAGCTGATGAACATTTATAAACTAAAAGTTTAAAACTACAGATTACAAATGTAGTAGTTTTATACGAAAAGAACTTGATGTCTGAAATTTACCATTAGAAGTATCCAAAGGAATACCACAGTACTGTTGAACTTGGAGAATCGGAGATGATCTACACAGCAAGGTTCAACAGCTGTAAGGACTGTTACACCATCTTTAGCATTTGAATACATTTTCTCCTTGGCTTCTGGTGGATCCTCAAAGACCCCCAATGATGTTTTCCCTACAATTATCAATTGTTTGTCAGTATGAGATATTAATAAATAAACATTAATCATAATATTAGGCAAACAATGTTCTTGATGTCTGAATCTAAATCACAGAAAGCTCTAATAAAGCAGTTCTCAGTTTCACATTAAACTAAGTTTCAATTTCAAATGGTTATAATAATTTTTGCAAGTTATAAGTAGCTAGTTATAGTATATGACATAAAAAGAAAAAAAATCATTTCTATTCTTTTCTTCTTTTTCTCTTTCAACGAAGCTTTTGCACCACACAAATGCATACCAAGAATTTCTCAGGAGGTTTCAAGACCATTGCATACCAAACTTCTTCTCTGTAGATGCTACTGTGTGTCGTGGTCCAAACGGGCCCATAAATGTGGTTGAATAACAATACATTCAAGTGGAAATTACACAAGGGACAGTGACTGTGAGATGTCCTCATGTGTGACTATCCTTGTCACAAATGAGGACATCTCACAGTGACTGTCCCTTGTGTAATTGCCACTTGAATGAGGACAGTCACTGTAAAGACAACATGATAATGTACACATACAATGAGTGTACATTATCATGTTGTCTTTATAGTGACTGCCCTCATATTGTATATTCTTCTCTATAGATGCTACTGTGTGCTAGGGAACTTCTTAGAACTATTGGTATATTCTTAGAGCTTGTTACACCTGGGATATTCTTCTCTGTAGATGCTACTGTGTGTCCTGGTCCAAACGGGCCCATAAATGTGGTTGAATAGCAATACATTCAAGTGGAAATTACATATATTATAATGTATCTGTCTAGTCCTCATGACTGCTCATAACAGTACAAGTGATATTTTTTTGGGAGTGGGGAAAGGTTCAAGACTTTCACCTGTATGAAGAATCCTTTCTACCTAACACAAAAATGCACCCCATAAAACATCTGATTGGTTCAAGTATCTTTGAACTATTTGGGTCTATTGACAACACTAGACCAGTGTATACAGAATGACTAATTTCATGCAAGACAATGTGATGCAGAGTGGTCAGCAAGAAACTTGGTCTTAAGCCCCAACCCACTTCAAGACACCAAAATGTTACACCTAAGCAATTTAGCCTCTGATTCTATCAGACCAGTTTAAAATCTCTATACTAGAGGGACTTCAAAGGTTTCAAGATACTTCTAACACCTTATTGACTCAATCCCAACCAAGACCAAATTTCCTTTTAGGGACAAGTTCCCTGATTTTCTACCAAAAGAGACTTTATTGATCCTAGGCTTTGCCAACCCAATCAAACATTTGAAAACTCTTAAGATTCCCTAAAACATGCAGAATCATGCATTGGTTGTGTTCCAAACAACCCAAGACATCAAAATCACAAATAGACCTAGTGACTCTAATAGGTCTCCAAAACCTGTTCTGCAGCAATAACTCTTCAATTTGACAAAGGACCTTATGAACTTATATGTTTTTTGAGTACCCTTTTTGATGTTCTAACAATCCTCCAACTCCCAGACCCTGACTCCACTCCAGCATATCAATGTCCTTATTGAGTCCGCAGACCTAATGCATGCCTTTGGGTGTGGGTTCCAAAACAAGGCATTGAAAATGGGTGCATGAAACCAAGATCAGAGTTTGAAGATGTCCACCATGCTCTAAAGATCTAGATTCAACAAGGTTTGAGGTCCTTTACTTGTTGCTACCCTCTGATCTTGCATAATCCATCAACTCCTAGTCAAGAACATTGAGATTCTTGACCTAGGGCTTGCTCTCGAAATTCTCTGGCTTAGTATCCTGTTCCAAAGCTTTTAAAATATGAAAATAAACCCCCTTAACTTGCATTTTACAAAGAATAGAGGATATCCTATGGTTTATTTGCAAGTTAAGGCCATTTGAATGCAATAACCCTAAAAATGAGGGTTTGACAGAACAACAGATAAGAAAAAGGAATAACTTTGATATAAGGTGTCTTGAATCTACCAAATAAACTCTCAAAGCATAAGATATAAATAATCTAACTTCCACACTGGTCTTCCCTCCCTTTCACATCCGTACACTATACAGTGCTTGAAGGAAATGCACAGAAAAGGCTCTGAAATAGTGGCTCTATCTGACAGAGAGTCCATGCTAGGCTTCATGACTAACCTAGAGCACATTCCTTGTTATGGAGGAAGTTTGAATGGTGAAGAACTTATGGAATGGATAGAGGACCTAGATAACCATTTTGACTACAAGTATCTTATTAATAACCATTTTGACTACAAGTATCTTATGGATAGAGGACCTTGATTGGATTAGTTTTTGAGAAGTTATAAACAATCTTATATATATCTTTGTTACGACAAAGAAGGGAGAGATATACGGACTGCAACAGTAAGAAATATAAAACTCTTAGTTTTTGCAACTCCATTTATCTTGGAAGTCTTAGTTTGTTTGAACTAACACATACATGAGTTAGAAGGATTTCTTTCATCCATTCTAAACCGTTTTGAATGAGTTTACTTTGAATTTGCTGTTGCGCGGGTGTATGGACTAGTGAAGGAAATAGCGAGCAATAAACTTTAATTTCTGCAAGTTCCTTGATCTTTTAAGTCTCAAATCATTTGGTTTGATTATTCAATTATTCTTGTTATTGAATGAGTTTACTATTATATTGAGACTGCTGTCACACCAGTCACTGCTGAAACAGTCATTCTTTTGTCTAAACTTGTCATTGCAGTAGAGTTTTAGAGATAATGAAGATCATCCCATGAACATAGAAGGCCTAATATTCATGGGATGACAATAACTAACTTGTATTATGAAGTACTGACATTGCATATGCAAAGTTTTGTGGAAAACAGTGTGATCACAAGATAAACTGTGGGAAATTACCGTGAGTTGAATGCTAATGTATAGCAGTGAGTGATCTATCCAAGCAAGGGTGGATTGTTATAGTTTGGTTTTATACCTCCCAATTGCATTTGTTTAAAAATCATTGGAGGTTTTTAAACAAATGCAATTGGGAGGTATAAAACCAAACTCAACCACTTTTGCCAGCATTCTTCAAGCATATGCCAAAATGGGATCTTTAGTATTGTGGGGAAGCATTCTAAATAACCAAAGCCGCTAACAATAAATTCAACACAGATATGTCCTCATTTCTGGGTATTTTAGCTCTCTAACAGCTAAATACCAGATTACATAATAATGACAAAAGAAAAATAAACCCAACGTACTCAGAAATTGTAGCTGTGATTTCGCGGAGGGAACCTCTCTCAGCGCTGTTGAAAATACAAATGACAACATTTCTCTACATTATTTCCATCCTAACTTGCTTTTCCCTCTTCGGTTTTGCAGTACTATGAAGGTAGTCGCAAGTTAGGGCTGTTTCATTGCATACCCAAAACAATGAAGACGTTACGGTCCATAAAACGTTTGTGCTTGAAAGATGAACAAATAAAATTAAACTTCTAAATAACCAAAGCCGCTAACAATAAATTCAACACAGATATGTCCTCATTTCTGGGTATTTTAGCTATGTAACAGCTGAATACCAGATTACATAATAATGACAAAAGAAAAATAAACCCAACGTACTCAGAAATTGTAGCTGTGATTTCGTGGAGGGAATCTCTCTCGGCGCTGTTGAAAATACAAATGACAACGTTTCTCTACATTATCATGTTGTCTTTACAGTGACTGTCCCTTGTGTAATTGCCACTTGAAGGAGGACAGTCACTGTAAAGACAACATGATAATGTACACTTACAGAATGAGGACAGTCACTCTAAAGACAACATGATAATGTACAGTCACTGTAAGGACAGTCACAAATGAGGACATCTCACAGTGACTGTCCCTTGTGTAATTGCCACTTGAATGTATTGCTATTCAGCCACATTAATGCTTTTCTTCTTCAACAAATGAGCATAGTCACTCTAAAGACAACATGATAATGTACACTTACTGTGAGTGTACATTATCATGTTGTCTTTAGAGTGACTATCCTCATTTGTTTGAACTAACACATACATGAGTTAGAAGGATTTCTTTCATCCATTCTAAACCATTTTGAATGAGTTTACTTTGATTTTGTTGTAACATAGAAGGCCTAATATTCATGGGATGACAATAACTAACTTGTATTATGAAGTACTGACATTGCATAGGCAAAGTTTTGTGGAAAACAGTGTGATCACAGGATAAACTGTGGGAAATTACCTTGAGTTGAATGCTAATGTATAGCGGTGAGTGATCTATCCAAGCAAGGGTGGATTGTTATAATGTGGAACATTGTATAATGTTTGTGAGATGGTGAATCATCCACTAATTTGGATTTGAAGGGTGTAGAATCGGGTGATTGAGAATGCCCTAGTTAAGAAGGGTTTAGAGCCAAGAATTGTGGGTTTGGGTGTTGCAGAGCCCTAGAGGCTAATTCCCTTTGGAATTGTTTATTTCAAAGTGTAAGAAGACACTGTCCAGGGATTAGGAAGTGTTAGGTGGAATTTATCATATACTTCCTTTGAAATTTGGGTCATTTTTATACATTAAAACCAGAGGTACAGTCATAGAACAGGGTAGGGAAATTCACCAAAAAGTAATTGAAGATGGGTTTTTGTCAAATATAGTGGTGGTGACTACCCTGATGGACATGTATATAAAATGTGGAAGCATACAAAAGGCACGCGATTTGTTTGCGGAAACAACTGAAGCAAGGCACATGAAAGTCTCAGAATCTTGAATCCAAGTCAGTGAAAGCTTTGAAAACCAAATGCATCCTATTAAGTATTGTGGGGAAGCATTCTAAATAACCAAAGCCACTAACAATAAATTCAACACAGATATGTCCTCATTTCTGGGTATTTTGGCTCTCTAACAGTTGAATACCAGATTAAATAATAATGACAAAAGAAAAATAAACCCAACGTACTCAGAAATTGTAGTTGTGATTTCGCGGAGGGAATCTCTCTCAGTGCTATTGAAAACACAAATGACAACCCACTTGATTTCGCGGAGGGAATCTCTCTCGGTGCTGTTCAAAACACAAATGACAACCCGCTTTGTTCAAAACACAAATGATAACCCGCTTGATTTCGCAGAGGGAATCTCTCTCGGCACTGTTGAAAACACAAATGACAACGTTCCTTTTTTTTTTTGCACTTATATCCTGACAACGCCGCAATTGCGACGGTGTCGGGCTATATTTGAAAAGAAAAAGCCAAAACCGCTTAACATTTCCCTATCGTCGCAATTTCACCCCAAATGTATTAGTGGCAAGATTTAGATCTCTAAAGTCTGTGCAAATTTTGATGGACTTATCTACCTTGGAAACTGGCACAATGTTTAAAATCCACTCGGCATAATCAATGGCTCTTATAAACCCTACTTTCAACAATTTCTCTAACTCCACTTTCACAAGTAATGCTATGTGTGGATGCATCTTTCTCAATTTCTATTTCATTGGTCTCACTCCTTTAATATTCAAATGATGCATGATTAAATTTGGATCTAGTCCTGGTATATCATCATACAACCATGAAAAATTGTTTTTTTTTTTTCTTTGAATAATTTGATGAAATCCTTTCTTTCTTCACTAGATAAGGATGCTACTAGGTGTATGATTATTGGCTCTGATTCTGACCCAATATTCACTTTCTCTATTGGTTCAATTAAGATAGGTGATCTTTCCTCATAGTTCTCGGGAAAAGTATCCAATGTTTCTTCCTTAGGTGCCTCTATTGGGTTTTCACCTTTGGAAACGTTCTTTATTTATTTTTCTTTTTGATTTAATGTTGCCACATTATGGTTTTCAACATTAGATTCTTTCCATTTTTTATTTTATTTTATTTTTCACTTTTTTCCAAACTAAAAGGTTGAATACTCCCCCTTGTCACTTCCTCCTAATATTCCATGGTAGAAGAAGGCTATACCACATTAAGGTATTGGGACACCAAGTTATCATTCAAGAATGTAGGGAGGATGGTAGGTTCAATGGAATCCCATTCAATTAGTTCGAGATAGATAAGGATCAAGTCGATGCTTTGTTTTGGTTCAATAGGGTTTAAGGACATGACCTCATTTGAAGGTTAGAACATTGTATCGCTAAAATATATGATATGTACTTCTTCTAGATGCTCTAGAGAACTAGGGTAAAAATATTCCTCACTAGAATCCTCTAGGGTTTCTGTTGGGTAAAAATCTCTTGGATTAAACCTAGGGTTAGATTCCTCTATAGTAGGTCTCCATGATGATATGTAAGGTTCTACTACCCATTGATTTCCTTCAATTTCCTCACTTGGTACATTATCTAAGACCCTTTGGCGAGAACTTGAAGCTTGATTCTGATTTGATTATGAGGCTTGTTGTTTTCCCTTGCTAGGAGTATAGGTATGGATGACATCAACCTCTTTATCTTGACATGACTCACTTGACAATGAGTCCCATTCCCAATTGCTTGAATCCTCATCACTTTGGGAACCTAATTGTAAAATTTGGTCATAAACCAAGGGATACTTGTTTTGGGTGTACCCTTGTTCTAAGTACCCTAATCCAGTCTTTTCTTTACTATCCCTCCATGAAATTTCAATAGGTTCTATTAATCCTTCATTTCTTGTACCTAAAGGCTCTTGTCCTTTGTATCCCATTTTTTGCATTATTTGAAATCCTTTTCCATATTGGTGAGTGGTAATGCTTATGTTTTGAATGCGATTTTCATGTGCACTTGATTCCTCATCTTTATATGGCTAATTTAAGATTTCATTATCTTCCTCATCCATGGATGAATAAGTACTTTCCCTCACAAATTGTTCATTGTATTTATGAGGTATATTGGATGGTCTTCCATGGGATTTGGGAGATAAGGGTAGATCCATCATAGATAATGAATATTCACCTACACCTTTTTGTTTGATTAGGCATTGATTTTTGAAATTCTTCATCATGTTGTCCATCTTTTGAAATGGGCCTCCTTGGTGTAAATTTGGATAGATCTTGCTTGGTCTTCTTTCTATTCCTCGTGAGCACTTTCCTCACTAACATTTTCTTTTCCTTTAGTCTATGTAGTTAGGTTAATGGGAACTTGGTAATTTTTAACAACAACGCTTTCTTTTTCTTCCTTTTCTTTTCCTTTCAAAGATTGAAGATCTTTTCAATTTTGTCCTTGTTCTATTCTTTGGGAAATAGACCCTTCTACATTATGTAGAACTAAGGAGTCATCAATAGGCTTCATGTTATTACAATATTGGAAGGGGTTTGAAACCCCGCTCACCATGACTTCTTGTCCCATGTAAGGGAATTTAAGGCATTGATGGTAGGTTGAAGGTATGACTTGTATTTTGTGGATCCATGGCCTTCCTAATAGAATATTGCAAGTCAATTTGAGGTCAAAGACTTGGAAAATAGTCTCCTTTTTCATTGGACCAACTCAGATGGGAAGTACTATGAGACCTTTGGAAGCTCTTTCTTCATCATGTTAGGCTTTTATGGTTATCTTTTTCTTTGGGTCAATAGTCTCCTCAGAAAATCCTAAGGCTCTAACCAAGTTTAAGGTAAAAATATCCAGGCCAACTCCCCCATCAATGAGGACTATTTTCACTCTATACTTGTGGATTAGGACATCTATATGAAAAGGTAGATTTTATGGGTGGTTTAAAGACATGTCATCTTGTTCTGAAAAGGATAGACAATGAGGTGCAACAAGATGACCTACCATGTTTTGGAATTTATCCACATCTAAATTCAAAGGCATATTGGTCTCCACTAAGGCTTTTTCTAGAATCTCCTTATGAGTTGTTGAAATCTTGAGTAATTCTAGAATAGAGATTTGAGTAGGGGTTCTTTGCAATTGATCTACCAAATTATATTGCTTTGAAGATGAATATAATTTTTTATTTAGTAAGACAATTCTTGGGGCACCTCCCGATAAAATGATCTTTGATACTTTCCCCTAGTTACAACATTAGATGTTGTTTCTTTTGTCTTTTCTTTCACCACAATGCCATTTATGGTGCTTTCATCACTACTTAGAGTATTGATGGTGTTATCTCAAATATGAAAAAAGTTAACCTTCACATTACCTCTTTTGTTGTTAGGATTGGTATTTGATGATTCCCCTTTTTCATGATTTAAGAAAGGGTTTTTGAAAGTCATACGATCTGCGTTATTTTGAGGCCCTTCCACTTTTATTGTTCCATCATCAATTAGGTCTTGGAGAAGATGTTTTAGTTTCATGCACTCATTCATTTTATGTCCTTTGTTACGATGGTATTCACAATGATGAGAATCATTCCACCAATTGGCTTGACTTGGGGTTCATATGGCCTTGATTCTGGTAAGATAATTATTTTATTAGCCACCAAAGTCCTTAATGCATTTTCCAAAGGTTCACCTAAAAGGGTGAATTTTCTCTTTTGATATGTGGACAACAATGGCTTAGGCTTGTTGATGTTAGCATTTTTGAAAGGATTGTTGTTGTTTTTGTTAGAATTTTTGTTTGTGTGATTAGTGTTGTTTTTTTTATTGTAAGGAGCCTTGGTCATTTGGTTAACATTATATCTTGGATTTGACCCGCTTGATAAGTTAAAGGGAGTAACCTTTAAGTTGTGGGCTTCCACAACTCCATCATTCACAAGATTTTTATTATTTTTTTCAACCATAGTCTTGGTTTATCATTGTGATTGTTGGCTCCTTTATTATTGTTATAATTAGATAAGTTATGATTGTTATTAGTGTTGGTATAGGGTTTATTATCTTTGAATAACTTGATTTCCCCTCTTTTAACCAACACTTCTTCAATTTTGATCCCATTTTCAATGAGATTTTCAAAAGTAGGGGGACATTGAAGTTGGAGCCTATAGTTCATCTCCACATTCACGTTATTCATAAATATTTCCATATTTTCCTTTTCAAGTATACTTAGTGGATATCTTGTGAAGACTATTCTCCGCCTTTGAAGAAACCCTAGGAAAGATTCACCATCTCGTTGTTTAGTGTCGCATAGGTTAAGCATGGTGATCTTGTGTTCAATGCTGTAGGAATAGTGAGTCATGAATTTGGAGGCTAATTCCTCAAATGTCTTTATCCCTTGTGGAATTTTTGAGAACCATTCCATGGCTTGGCCTCCTAAACTTCTTGGAAAAAGCCTCATTAAATAGGTTATATCATGCATGAATTTGATACTTAGAGAAAAAAACTCTCTAAGGTGGTCTTGTGGGTCTAATTTACCCGTGTAACTGTCATATTTTGGGAAGACCACATTTATTGAGAAAGGTTCCATAACCAAGCTCTTATCAAAAGGAAATGGGCACAAGGCCTCGATAGAAAATGGCTTAGGTTCAACTGCCTTCTTCATTAAGTCAATCTCTGCTTGAAACATATTTAATTTTTTATTCATTGCACCTATTGGATTATCATCTTCCTTATATTTCTTGAGTTGGTCAACATCATAATCATGTGGAACTTTCACCCCTACTTGGGCTAAATTAAGGAAATACTTTTCCCTATCTCTTTCTATTAGTTTGTCCATAACTTCAAGGAACTCAATGTCTTGGGTCACCCTATTGGCTTTGTCTTCAAGTGTTTCTTTAGGCCCTTGATTGGCATGATTAATGTTTCCTTGATTTCATCATGTCCTCCATGGATGTAATCATGAAATGCAGAGTTTCTATCCATCAGATCAACTCTCTTTTCAAAAAGATTTGGGAGACTATCCCCTTGGTTGTGATTTATAAAAGAGTTTTGAGATTCAAATTTGGGGACCTCTTTTGCAATGCAAGTGTCATCTTCTTGTAAAGATAACTTGAGTCTATGAGATCATGTAGAAACCGACATTCAACAAAGGTTTGATTTAGGATTGTTTTCCCCAAACTTGGTAATTGTTTGTTTTTATGAAGAGATTTAAAAATATAAGATGAATTTTCAAAATGGATATCTCTTACTTTTTGTACATATTTTTCAAACAAAACAATCACAAATACACTTGTTCTTTTTAACCCTCTACAAAAAAAGTGTTTGAATTTGTACAAATGTTATCATGGGTTTTTCATGAAAAGCACTTCAAGCAATCAACCTAGTTCACAAGTTGGTTTGTAAACATGGCTTTACAAGGTAGGATTTGCTAATTTAACAAGGTATTTAATCAAGATTCTATTCAAAATGGACATTAAGTTTTCATCCCCCAAAATTAGGAGGCTTCCCACCACCGGTATGTCAGAGTTTTGCGCAATCTCGAAGGACTACTCGAGGAAGTTCGAAAGATTAATATACTTTTTTCACACACCCCATTAAGGATGCATGCATTTCATTTTATAGTGGGTTGGATATTTGTGGCAAAGGAAAATGTATCCCACTTTGGGATGTCACTCTCACCAGCCTCATTAAGGAAAATCTTGGGAGGCAAGCCCACTAAAGATCTAGCATATTCATGTTGAAAGTGATAAAATGGAATTAAGAGATAGGTTTTGAGAGTTTGATTCACCAAAAGGTGAAGAACATATCCCTATCTATTCTTGCTTCCCAAACACTATTAACAAGGTTCAATTTCCAAAACCCACTAACTAATGGGAATTGAGTATTTCTACTCTTTTCCACAAACAAGGGGTTGTTTGATTTAGTGCTTGATTTTATCCTTTAAGCTATTTACTTACAAGATTTGAACAAAAATCACAAGGCCAGAATTTAAAGAAAAATTGACCAAGTTTAGGCTTACCTTCAATTGAAGCTAGCAAAGGCTAGGGGCATTTTTTATGATTTTTCCATGATTTAGGCTCACCTAGTGGCGATCATTCCTTCTTTTTTGCCTCTCCTCCAACAAGTTAGTCAACACAAACAAGAAAAATGAAGTAAAACAAGAATAAAATTGAAATCTAATCCTTATTTATCAAATTTGAACCAAATAAATTAAGGCAAGTAAATCCAATTTAATGAGGCAAATTTAGATTTGTATACTTCTACAATCTTCAAATATTTTTCATATACCTCAATTTCTTGCTATGAGTTCTCCAAAACTAGCTTGATATGAGCTATGTTCTCCTCTTTGATCTTTTTAGCCAATGCTTTTCCTTCACTATTGAATTTGGTCTCTAGCTTTTTGACTTTTTTATGGCCAGTCATCCTACAGACACAGACAGATCATTTTCTGAATGTTAGATTCTTGAAATTTTCAATTTAATCAAAAGCGCAACATAACTAATTGAAAGTGCTACTAAATTATTTAAAAGCACCGTTAAAAATTTTAAATGTGTTGCAGGAAAAGTCTAAAAGTGCAAAAATAGAAATTGGATGCGCTATTTTAATAAGAAAAGGCACATAGAGAAATGATCAAATGCGCTCCAAAGTCAGGGTACACGTGCTGAAAGAAGGATAGACAAGAAGATAGAAGGATTAAACACATTGAAATTCTATGCAAAGGCACACAACTTTGCCATAGAGGTGCTAATTCAGACCTTGTACATGCTGCAAGAATAGGTGTACGCACTGCAGAAACTGGTAAACATGCTAAAAAACCTACAAAATAGAGAACAAAACAAGGATTTGCAAGGAAAAATCAATTTCTCCAAACTTAAAATTAGTGAATCCTAGGGCCCCACGGTGGGCGCCATTTTGTGTGCTATGGAAAGCACCTTCATAGGGTTAGTATTGAAAATAAATTAATATAAGAACTAAGTTACCAAAAATAGCAATTTAATTTAAGCAAATAATTGACAATTAAGCACTCTATGGATCTCTATTTAGGTTTGCTAATGCAAATCTCTCAGCAAGCTTCCATTAGTGACAACCCTAAAATGAGAATGAATGATAAAGAAACAAAAAAGTTTAATTCCAAATGAAATTAGCCTTAATTAGTACTAAATTTTCCTTTCTAGCTTAAAATTGCAAGAGGTTTTGTACTATTCTTAGATTTGTGGATGATAAATGCCTGATTTTAGCCTTGCTTTTATATATTTTGGCAAGGGTAGGGGGTGGAGTTGATTTGATCATGGTTGGGTTAGGCTTAGGTCCATGGTTCCACGTTTGGAGACCATTTAAATATTTTGTCCTCAAAGCATGGGACAAGAGGAAAAAAGGGGTGGACATGATTCTTTCTCCTTATGTGTGATGGAGATTCGATGTGAGCTTGGTCTTCGAATCCTATTGGTTGATGCCTTTTCCTCCCATTTGGTGGTTGAGGGAAAATAGGATTTAATTAATTGAATTTAATTAATATGTTTAGCCATGTGTACCCCTTGAATGGGTTGATTTGATTTAAATGAACTATGCGATTAATTAGATTAATTGCACAATTTATTGATTTATCATGATTTAAATTGATTTTATGGCTTTTGATTTTCAATTAAATTTGGATTATGGCTTAATTGCAATTTAGCTTTGATTTTAGCTTGATTTGATTTAATTGCTTTGAATTTTGCCTTGATTTCTCACATGAATTAATCTTGTCCATTTTCAAGTGATTACATGTACAACCACTATCGATAATCCATGTATCATTTTTGTTAACTTTAGAAATAAGTGATTTTTGAACATACCTTTCTTCTTCTTCTTCAAAATATTCTTTCAAAGCCATGAATAACAATTCAATATCTTCATCAGTGTTAGTCTCGGTATCATCTTCATCTTCAACTAGGTAGCATGCCTTCTTACCTTTAGCTATGTAGTCCTAGTTATCTCTATTGCCATACTATTGGTTGCCTCTGTGATCTTAGTAATTTCTTTTGTCATTCTTCCTTTCATTTGATCTTTCACTTTTTTTCTCATCATCTTTCCTGTTAGGACATCTTGTAGCAATATGACCAATCTCTTTACATTTAAAACATGCCAAGGGTAGTTTACTTTTATATCTTCCTTTTCCTTTTTATAGTCTTCTAGCCATTAATGCTTCAAGTTCATCAAGTTCATCTTCTTCAGCTTCACTTTCACTTTCATTTCTTATCTTATGTCTACTGCTTGATCTTCCAATATTTAGAGATGACATAAATGCAGATTCTACCTTAGGTAAAATATTGTTATCATAGTTGTTAAGCTCAAATGTAGTTAATCTTCCAATAAAACTATCAAGAGAAATATTATTACCAGGTGCTTCTCTAATTTCATGTATTGCAAAAAATATAATAGCATAGGAAGGTAACAATGTTATGAGAATTTTACTTACCACTATTTCTTCTTCAATAACTCCACCTACTCCTCAGATAACATTCACCACTTTCTTGACTCTGTTGTTGTACTGAGTGATGTTTTCACCTTCTTTCATTTTCATGTCATCAAACTTACCTCTTAGGCTCTCTTCTTTTTCCTTGACCACATTCACATCTCCTCCATGAACTAGTGTCAATTTGTCCCACATCTCTTTTGCATTTGTAGAAGTCTTAATATCTTCAAATTCAATATCTGATGGAGAAGAAACAATCTCAATCATCATAGCATTATGTTCTTGTCTCTCTTTCATCTGTGTGACAGTCAAAGGACCAGTAGGGGTTATGAATTCATTTTCCAAATAATATAGTTTGGAATCTCCAATGTTTGATAAATACAACTTCATCCCACTTTTCCATGTCAAGAAATTATCTTTGCTCAGCTTCAAAACCTCTCTCTTATACATCTTGTGATCTTTAACGTAAGTCCTTCAAACTTCTTCCTTCAAGTACTCTAGCTATGATACTAATTGTTAGATAACTGAGAGGGGGGTGAATCAGTTAAGTCCAGTTATCCTATAGTCCCAAATACTCTCAGATGTATAAAACAAATTTAACATATAAACTTAAATAGCTCGGTAACACTTGACTGTGTCTTTTTGTTACATTTACCAAATACCATTATTATTATCTAGTATATACAGATCAAACCAATAATTCTAATGTGTAAAGTAAAATAACAATTCATCACATCCATACACATATAGCACCTGATTTTTAATGTAGAAACCATGTTAGAGGAAAAACCACCTAGGAGCGGTCCCCGAAATAATTTCACTCTTTTGAAGTGAGCTTGGTTAAGAGCCAACCCTGTTAAAGGTTACAAAAAACACTATAAGGTGTGACCTTGTTAGAGGATTTATCACTAATAGTTATCCATGACCATACATTTACTTGTGTGAACAAGAAAACAATCAACATTCATTGGATGTCATAATAAAGACTGTTAAGTCCTACTTGGTTAAGATATTTTGTCTGTAGCAATGGTTAGAATGAAACAATAAATGATTTGATTCAAATAAAAATTACTTTGCAAATATTAAGATCTATTCTAAGCTCATATACCTTTATTCATCATAATCTCTTTAATTTATTTTTATCCTCCAACTCTATTATGCTTAGTTAAACTCTTTTCTCTAATGCTCGGTGTAGTCTTCAGAATTTCTTGGTTCTCACTTCAACTTGTCTGACCAACTTTGCATGAATACAATCTTCTCCTCATGCGCATCATTCATTTTGAATCACTTTTCTCCTTAAATAGACATGATAAACCATTTTATTCTCAACCATATATTTTTCCACTTAATCTCCATCATTGATTTTGCCACTTTAACCTTCCTCAGAACTTGTACCTTAAACACATTTCAATCTACATCATCTGATCTTCCTTGAATTTTTTCAATCGTAGATCATCATAAAAAACTTTATCTTTATCCTCAGAATCATCCATATTCATCCAACTCATCATCTTTAGTCAACAATCATATGTTCCACATTATTTCTTTCACTCGGTCAATACCATGATGTGTCTGTGACTTCATTGCTCAGTTAATACCGCACTCGGTATATACTACACTCTCCTAGCATACACTATATCTACTCGGTGTATACTAAGTTCTTCATATACCGACCAAATAAACTTTTACATTCTTGATCTTCAATTCTTAACAAAATCATGTAGTACAATCAAATAAATATCATACTGTCATAGACTCATCAATAAGTTACCCAATGAATACCATATCCATAACATAATCATACATCTCATTTTCATGTTTTTTTTTTTGGCAAAACTTTATATTTATATTAATATTAATCAACTAGTTCAAAAAGGGCTCTTGAAGAAAAGAACCAGAAAAGAAAAACTCTCTTCATAACCTGTTACATTACAAAAATCAATGTTTGATCATTTGAATAGTACCTAGGCTACCCAAAAACCCAAGGCCATTATCAGACCTAATTACAATTTACATAATAAATCCCCAATACATAATGAAAATGCACATCTGCATTTCTCAAGATTACAAAAAAAGAGAATGATATATGTCCAAACCTAAACTATCTAATACCCAAAGCCAATTGAAGGCCCAATTACAACATGTATAACCCAACACCCTTTTACATCTTTAAAGCACAAAGTAATGTGCAGATATGCATGTGAATACATTGAAGTGAGGCAAAAGATGGAGCAAAAAAAACCTTCTTGGCAAGTAGAAGCCAAAAATTGCCCATCAAAGAGAAGAAGAAGAAAATCATCTTCATTTATTAGTCGAGAGTGAACTATCCACCTGATATAGAAACCACTTAGTATCATAAGAGGATGAGTATAATGTCAAGTACCTACATCAAAACATTAGTCTAGAGAAAACCATAAATAGGGCCAGTTAATTATCATGGAACAAGCCCCTAATTCCAAAATGTGAAGCAGGTGATAGAAACAAGGAGCTCCACAATCAGTTAGCTTCACACTGCGGAAAAGTATCTGAACCTAAGACACCTTTAGATGCAACAAGAGAAGAAGAGGATTTAGCTATAGATGAATTTGATGCATGTTTAGGAATAACCAAAGGAGCAGGGCCACTGCGTGGAGATAGGTTACCACCCACAGAAGAAGAACCCAAGACTAGGCTAGAGGCACGAGAATGGGACATCAGACCAAGTAAAGAATATGTTTTAGCAAAAGCCTTACCCCTGTAACCCGCATCAAAGGAAGTCCTATTAAGGACATGATCAAGAGGCATAATAGAAGATGAAGCGAGATTATCCTTTATCACTGCTAACATCATGGTGAATTTATCAGAATTGAAAATAAGTTGGCATGGAAAGATGCCTCCTACATGAGCATCACCTTGCCAAAAATTGTAATTTTGAATTGCCAACAGTAAACCATTATCTTGGAGAAATTGAGGCATGATGACCTAGTTTGCAATTTTAAACAATAGGGACTAGGACTGAGATAAGTCAAACAAATTAGAGAAAAAGATGGAAAGATAATTCTTTTAAATCGGGGAGATAAAACTGACTCTCCAATTAACCTCTGAATACATCTAGAACACTTTGGGCAGTGAAAAATGAACATGGAAGATAGGGAAACATCAAAAACATTACCTTCAAAGGGAAATTTGAGTTCAAGAGAAGAGAGATGAACTCAGAGATTAAAGGGCCTGAACTCTTAAGAGTATCTATTAACTGCCATAGCAAGAAGTCTGAGCAAAGAACTAGAAGCTAAAAAGACTGAATAATGTAGTAGAATAGAAGGGTGAGATAGATATATAACAAAAAGAATAGCCATCATGAGATACAACTACCTACTTAAAGTTATGATTGAAAGACAATGGCCATTTGAAGCCAAACGTATGAAATATTTTGAAGGATGAGAAAAATTTTAAGTACCATCCACTTTCATACGCACGAGATTCATCAAAAGACATTCAAAGAATGATGTAACTGAGCCACCCTGCAAACTAATAATTAGATTATCAAAAGATAAGTACCAACTGGGAGATTACACTCAGGAATAATTAATGAAAATCTTAAGAATTCATATAGAGAAAAGATCTCGTCATACATGTAGGATCCTTGACAATAAATAATGAGATCAAATGAGAACAATAGATTAGGGGAAATAAGGAACAAAGGAGAAAAATTAGGCAGACTCAATTTGAAACAAATTAAAGATAGCAGGGTGGGAAGCCGGGGACACTAAAATGGAAGGATAAGAGAGATGAAAGTCATCAGCACCTAGATTAGCAAGCATATTTGCTAAATTATTACCTTTTCTAAAAATATGGATTTAGAAGAAATCCAAAAAGGAATCAAGAAGAGACCAAATCTGAGATAGAACATATTGGATGTGCCTTGAAAAAGAACACCTCTTAACACATCCATTGATAATCACCGAGGAGTCACGTTCAACATGAAGGAACTTAATATTTAGATTATTAGCAGCAGTAAGACCATGTAGCAAAGCATAAGCTTCTGCCAAACTGTTTGTTCCTGGTGGGATAGGGCGAGCCTCAAAATAGATAACAAAACCATGATAGTCATAAAGAACACACCCAACTCCTGATTTACCCAGATTTCCCTTTGAAGAACCATCAAAATTAAGCTTAACAAAACCAGGTTGGGGAGGAGACCATTTAATTGATGCTCTAGATTGTAACCTATCTTTAGGACAGTGGGGGAAAGGAAGGGAAGGAAACATCAAACCCTTCCACTGCTTAGAGATAATACAATCCCAAGAGGAGAAGCTCTGATTACCCTTAAACTTACAGGTATAAAAATTGGTAACCTTGAAAATGGATTAATGAAGCCTATTTAGGACAACATCAAGAGAAGAGGCCCAATTGTGAAAGATCCGTTTATTCCTTTCCCACCAGATAGACCACAAGATCAAAGAGGGAGAAAAAATCCAAAAGCAAGAAAACATAGATTTAGGAAATAATACTGGCCAAGATTGAAAGAGGTCCCATACAGACAATGGGAGAGGCATTGAAAATTCCAACTTCTCCATGACAAAAAGCCAACATTTTTGGGCAAAGGGGTAATTGAGGAAAAAGTGATGAGTGGACTCTTGGGCCTGATTACACAACACACATTGAAATGCATTAGCAATATTGATTCTAGATAGTATTTCACTTGTAAGGACACGGTTCCTCAAGACAAGCCAGGAAAAATAACCTGCCTTGGGTAAAACTGAATTATGCCAGCAAAAAAGAAAGGCCCTTTGCTTAATCTTATCATTTAGACAAGATTGGGCCATCTCATATCCTAACTTAACTACGTAGTTACCATCCAGGGATGGAGCCCAAAAGAGATGATCAAAGGCCCTGGAAAAGACAATGAGTTGTTTAGAAATAAATTGATTAGCAGAGATGGCAGCCTAAGGATCAATAGGAAGAAAGGAAAAGTCTTTCCATATGACTAATCCAGAATGAATGTACACTGTAGAGACAAAGTTAATTAATTTGGGAGCCCAATGCAAAGAAGCCACTTCCCAAATATATAAGAAAGGTCATAGGCTGTATAATGGAGGCAAACCATTTCATGAATCAAGCCAAAAATTAACTAATTCACCATTATGAACTTCCCATGACACAAAAGAAGTGACAATATGCCTAGATTTTATCATAAAGTTCCAAATGACCGACCCTTTTGGAGGATCAAGAATAGAGATAATTCTAGAGGGGTCTAAGCTATCGAGGTATTTTTCTTGCATCAAACGACACCACTTAATGTTAGGTTGAGTAAATAATTTCCAAACCAGCTTACCTCCAAAGGCCAAATTATGAGAAGACAAATTATGTAGTCCCAAACACTAGTAGATAAAGAAGATGACATATCTGATAGTGAAATGAGTGGGATTTTACTTTCTCCTATCATGTTATTTGTCCAAAGGAAATCTTAGATTAGTTTCTCAATTTGGTTAAGAACTAACTTTGGGGCTTGCAATACTGAAAAATGATAGTTAGGAATAGCTAATAGAATAGTTTTGATTAAGAGAATTCTACCAGAGATTGAGAACTACCTTGCTTTCCAAGTCAGTACCCTGGATTTAATACGACTAACAATTGACTACCAATCAATTGCTTTATTTGATCCTATGAAGAAAGGAACACCTAGATAAATAGAAGGAAGTTCATTCAAGGGAAAACCTAGGATATTGACAATTTTATCAACTTTTATTGGGTCTGTGTTTAAGAGATAAACCTTAGATTTCTAAATGTTGACTTTTTGACCCAAGGCTGAAGAATAAAGGTCCAAAATCTTTCTAAATTTCTTAGCCTCCAAAAGGGAAGCCTTACCAAATAGGAGTGTGTCATCAGCAGATAAAGAATGTGTGGCCAAAATAGAGGTGCCAGAAATGGGTATACCAAGCTACAACCCAACAGTGTGAGATGCATTAATGGCACGACTCAAAGCCTTAGCCATGATGATGAACATAAAAGGGGATAAGGGATCACCTTGTCTAACACCTTGGGATGAAGGAAAGAAGCTAGCCAATGAGCCATTGATTAATATAGAGAAATGGGCTCCAGAGATACAAGCCTTAATCCACTTGTACCATTTCTTAGAAAAACCAAATTTTAATAAGATCTTTAAGAGAAATGACCAATTTAACCTATCATAAGCCTTCATCATATCTAGCTTAATGAAAAATGAAGGAGTGGAATGACAATTAATATTAGAATGAAGGGTTTCATGGGCAAGAATAGCCCCATTTGTAGTTTCCCAGCTAGGAAAAAAACCACCTTGTTCATGAGAAATAATTCTTGGGATAATATGCTATAGCCATAAGTAAACAACTTTAGTGATGATTTTATAGATGGTTTTACAAAGAGAGATTGGATGAAAATCAGAAAAGGTCTGAGGGTCAGTATTTTTAGGAATGAGGACAAGATTCATAGTATTGAAGCATTTTAACATAGCTGAATTCTTTCTGGATTCCTCTAGGACTGCCAAGAGATCAAAACATATAACATCCCAAGATTTTTGGAAAAAGAGTCTTGTAAAACCATCCAAACCAGGAGCTTTGTTAAGAGATAATGAAAAGACTACTGTTTTGACTTCTGAAAGGGTGAAAGGAGCCATTAATATAAGATTATCCTAGGTTGTGACAAAAGAGGGGATAACACTAAGAAGATCATTCAACCTATTGTCATCAAGATAAGGAAATAGAGGAGATAATAGGTTCAAAAAAAATGTAACTCCTTGTTGCTTGATATTCTCAATGTCAGAGAATACATTCCCATGCTCATCTTTAATAGAAAAAATTGACTTGACTGCTTTCTTATGTTTGGCTGAGGTATAAAAGAGCTTGGTGTTCTAGTCACCTAGTTGCAACCAAAGCTCATGAGACTTTTGTCTCCAGTATTCCTCTTCCCTAGCACAAATTTTAGCCACTCAATCTGAAGGAGTTTTTGTTTCTCAAAAGATTGAGGATCTCACCCATTGTTTATAATATGGTGATTAGTTTTAGCCAAATCCTTTTCCAATTTTGATTTTTGATCAAAAATGTTTTTAAACACATTAACATTCCAAGCCTTGATCAAGTTTTTGACATATTGTATTTTTAAAAAAAATTGGTACATCCTAGTCCCAATCTCATGAGGGGCAGATAGAAACCACTACTGTAAAATAGAATAAAAAAGAGGATACCTAAACCAAATTGATTCAAATTTGAAAGAAGATTTAACATAAGGCGAAAGAGAAATATTAGAAGAGTCAATTTGCATCTGGATGGGAAAGTCATCTGAATCAAAAAATGGCAAGATATCCAGGGATAGAGAAAAAATTTCAAACTTCCAAAGCTGTGAACAAAGAAATCTATCCAACCTGACTGCAATTTGCAAAAAACCCGATCTGCGATTGGTCCAAGTATAAGACCCATTTCTAGGTGTAATGTCAAAAAGGTCATTATCCTGAATGAAATTATTGAAGTCTAATACTACTCGAGTGAGAGGTGCAATTCCCCCTTTCTTATCATTTGGTCCCAACGTAGCATTAAAATCCCTAGCTTAAAGGAATTTGGAATTTGGGAATTGTTTAATAGTGTTAGTTAATGATTGCCAAAGATGAAATTTAGCTGGTCTTGAAGTGGGCCCATAAAGGTTAATTATAAAAAAGGAAATATTAAAGTGCTTGAAACTAACTAATTCCCAGTTAGAACCTACTTGAAGAGGGAATAATGAAATTTTCTTAGCATCTCATAGAATGGCTAGACTACCTGAAGCACCATTAGCTGGGAGGAACTCTACTAGGTAATCCATCTACCCACAAAGACATTAAAATTATCAGTAGACAATTTGGTTTCTTGAAGAAGGATAATATCACTTTGAGAAGAATCAAGCCTTTTCTTGATTCTATTTCTCTTGTCAGAGGCATTAATGCCTTTGACATTCCAAGTAAGGATTCTCATTGTGGACAAGGAGAACACTTAGTTCTCTTTGTTGAACATCTTCTTCAGGTGGAAAAATTTCCATCCAAGGTTAACTGATTACTAGCCTCTATTTCTTCCAGAGCCTTAGTCGCTTTAGATTTCTTATGTCTTGTTTTAGGTGTAACTACCTTCAATTTAGGAGATAGTGGAGTTTGAACAATAGCTAATTTGGTCACTAGGGAATCCTTTTGATCAATAAAAAGAGAAGATCCAGAATGTAACTCAGAATCCTTATCTGATGAACAAGTAGTAGTGACCTACTCATTAGCGAAGAGGTATTTTGGGAAATTGGAAGGGTCATCTTCCTTATGAGAAGAACAAGAAACATCCTTAGCCTTGACAGAACCACCAAAATGGGAATTCATAAATGGATAAGATACATCAACATCAGAGTAAGGTAGAGGGTTAGCTTGACAGTCAAGGAAAGGGAGAGGAGACATTAAGTCATCAAAATCTTTGTCTAACTGAAGATTATTGTGAAAGCGGGAAGCAACAGCTGATATAACCTCTGTAGCCATAAGGTCAACATGTTATAGGGTCAATTTGCAAAACTTAAGGGGGTTATCAGAGAACATTAATTTTTTACTATAGAATCCATCAATGGAAAACCCAAGGGCTTAGGATCTGAATTCAGGGTTGGAATCAGAATTGTCTAAGAAAAGTCCACTCCTTTAAAGAGATAAATAATAACAGGTAGATATAATCGTAGCATGATAACAAAAGAGTGAATAGAAGGAAAAGAGATATTTGGGGACTAGGTCATACATAAAATTTTAAACTCATGAGATGATATAGGCTAGTTGTCAAAATTATTTGATAAATCAAGTGGGGACCTTTCTTTGATAAGCCTATTAGGAACCAATATTGAAATGGATTTAAATCTCCACTCACCATAATTTCTTAACCCATGTATGGAAACTTTAAGCATTGATGGTACATTGAGGGTACCACTTGCATATCATGTATCCGTGGTCTTCAGAACAAAATTTAATAGGTCAATTTTAAATCAAGAACTTGGAAAATAGTTTCCTTTTTAATAGGACCAACTTGGATAGGAAGAACTATTATCCATTTGGAGGACCTTTCTTCTTCATCATAAGCCTTTATAGTTATCTTTACTTTAGGGTCAATAGCTTCTTCAGAATATCCTAGGGCTTTGACAAGATTCAAGCTGAAAATATTTAGACTAGCTCCTCCATCAATGAGGACCCTTTTGAAATGATGTTTATGTATCAAAAATCAATATGTAATAGGATATTTTGGGGATGGTTTAAAGACATATCATGTTTGGACACTTTCCCCCTAGTCACAACATTAGAGGTTTCTTCTTGTTTCTTTTCTTTCACCACTATGAAATTGATGGTATTTTCATATGTTGTTAAAAAATTTATAGTGTTGTCATATGTGTGGGTGAAATTAACTTTGTCATTCCCTCTTTTGTTTTTTTGATTCGAATTTGAGGTTTCACCTTTCTCATGATTCAAGAAAGGAGTCTTAAATGTCGTATGATCTTCATTTTTTTGAGGACCCTCAACTTTAATCATGCCATTATCTATCAAATCTTGGACCAAGTGTTTGACTTTCATATATTTGTTGGTCTTATGGCCTTTATTTCTATGGTATTCACAATGATGGGCATTGTTCTACCAAGATGGTTTAACTTGGGGTTCGTATGGTCTTGATTCTCGAAAGATGATGATTTGGTTGGCAAAAGGGGTCCTTAAGGCATTTTCCAAAGGTTCTCCCAAGAATCTGAACTTTCTCCTTTGGGTTGGATTAAAGAAAGTCCTTGGCTTATTCACACCTTGGTTATTATTATTATTGAAAGAGGTCTTAGGTGTTTGATTAACATTATTCATTTGATTGGACCCATTTGATAAATTAAAAGGGCATTTACAAAAAATTTGTTAGTGTTTTTCAACCAAAATCTTGACTTATCAATTTTGTTTTTAGCACCCCTATTATTATTATTAAAATTATTGTTGGTGTTAGGATAACCTTTATTCTATTTGAAGAGTTTGATATCTCCTTTCTTCACTAACACCTCTTCAATCTTAATCCCATTTTTGATGATCTTTTCAAAAGTTGGGGGACATTGAAGTTGTAATTGATAGTTCATCTCCATGTTCAAGTTGTTCATGAAAATTTCCATTTTATCCTTTTCAGGTATGCTTCTTGGATAGCTTGCAAAAATCATTCTCCATCTTTGGAGAATGCATAGAAAAGGTTCACCATATTTTTTCTTGGTATCACATAGGTTTAGCATGGTGATTTAGTGCTCAATGTTATAAGAGTAATGAGTCAAAAAATTGGAGGCCAAATCTTCAAAAAATTTTATTCCCAGGGTCAATTTCAAAAACCACTCCATGGATTTCCCTTCAAGGCTTCTTGGGAATAATCTCATTAGGTAGGTAGTGTCGTGCATGAACTCAATACTTAAAGCACAAAACTCTATCGAGTGGTCTTGTGGGTATGATTTAACCATGTACTTGTCGTATCTTAGAAAGACCACATTGGGGGGAAAAGGCACCATAACCAAATTTCTATCAAAAGGAAAAGGACATTTAAGGATTCGATTGAAAATGGTTTTGGTTCAACCTCCTTTTTCATGCTATCAATTTGGGCTTGGAAAACTTGAGTTGTTTTTTCATGACTCCTAATGGATTATGTTCTTCCTTATCCTTCTTTAAGGTCAATGTATCGTATCCATGATGAAGTTTAACTCCTGATTGAGCTAAGTTGAAGAGATATCTTTGTTTATCCCTTTCCAAAAAAATTTCCGTGACTTAAAGGAATACAAGATCTTGGGCTGCCCTATTATCCCTTTATTCCGTTGTTTCATCTTGTCCTCAGTTTATTTGTTGGTTCTCATCTCATTTTTCATGGTTTCTCCCTTGGGTAAACTCATAGAAATCATTATTTCTTTCCATGTGATCAATTATTTCTTCAAATAGGTTGGGAATTATCTCTTATTTTTCTTGTTTTTCTTCAAATGGGGTTTGGAATATTAAGTCTTCACATGGAACCTCGTGACTAATACAAGTTCCATCTTCTTGAAGAGATATTTTCAATCAATGGGATCTAGTGAAAATTGACATTAACAAGGGTTGAGTCAAGTGAAATTCCTCTCTCTTGGTGATTGTTCTTTTGGAAGATTTTTAAAATATTCATTGATTTGTAATGGATTCTTCTTCCTTGTAACATTTATTTTCAAATTCAGCAATCACAAGAACACTTCTATTTTAAATGACCTATAAACACAAAATGTTTGAATTTTTGAGAACATTTTCATGGGTCTTGCACAAGAAGTCACTTCAAGCAATCTACCTATAGTCAATTTTGGCTTGTAAAAATGGATCTATTGAGGTAAGCTTGATAATTAACAAAGAGCTACTATGGATTCCATTCAAAAGAACATCATGTTTCATCCCCCATTATAGGGGCCTCCCACCACCAGTATGTTGGAGTTTTGCGCAATCCTGAAGGACTACTCAAGGAGGTTAGATTCTTGATATTCCTATTTCACTCACCCCATTAAGGATAAATGCATTTTATTTTATAGTGGGGAATATTATTGTGGAAAAATAAATTGTATCCCACTTTGGGCTGTCTCTCTCACTGGACTCGTTAAGGCATGTTCTCAGGAGGCGGACCCACTAAATTTATATCATGTTCATGAAGGCAAATGAAATGAAATGAAAGAGTAGGTTTGAAAATTTGATTCACCAAAGGTGAAGAGCATATCCTTACTAATTTCCACTTCCAAACATAATAAACATTATTCAATTTCCAAGCCTCTTTTAATTTAAGGGGAATTGAGTACTTCTAGCTTTTTGATTCACCTAAAAGGTGAAGAGCATAATTACCTGTTAATATGATTTAGAAGAATAGAGAGGGAGGGTGAATCAGTTGTTCTCAGGTCCTAATGTATAAAACAATCTCAAAAACTTTTCCTTAAATTAGATCCAATAACCAAAACAAACTCAGTCATCACTGATTCAATAATAGAAACATACAATAATGCAGTCCACTACCCAGTTGTAACTTAACTTGTAAAACATAGAAATGTTCAAACCAAAAAATTCACACAAGTATCAACACCAAGATTTATAGTGGAAACCCAATTTGGGAAAAACCACTTTGTAACATGCTACTATTATTTTCACTCTTCTGAAGTGAGCTCGGTAAAAAGCCAACCCTGTCAAAGGTTACAATACACACTGTCAGGTGTGACCCAGTTAAAGGATTTCAATCACCGTGTTAAAAGTGAGCCTAGTCATAGGACTTACATACACTCCATTAGAATGTAACCTTGTTCAAAGGATTTAACATATGACTATTAGGTCAACCTTTATTAAAAGGATTTTGACTGTTACAATGGTTAGAAAGTAGCAGCAATATTTATCTAAAAAATATACAACTCACTTTGCAAATATCAGATCCAATTCCGTACACTAATGCTGGTTTACTGACTTTGAAACTTTTCCATCTCCATCTCTGATCTACTCAAAACTTTTCTTCAAGCAACCACCACAATTCTCCTTCAACCTTTTCTTCTTATTCAGTCAATAAAACTTTAATAATCTTCCAGCATTCTCTATTCACCCATGCACTTGCATATCCAACACTTTTATATACTTTCCTCAATTAGGTTAACTCATCTTATACTGCTCAATCTCATTTGTAGATCTTAAGGTTAGGTCATTGAATCTACCTGCTTCATGTTCTTCGACTCCTTTTCTAGAATCATCTCAAATCTATTAAAGATTTACAATAAAACATTTTACAATGTATTTAATGCTTTCAAACAATCAATAAATAAAGTCAACACATTTTACATAATCCAAGAATTCAACAATGTTGGCTCCAAAATTAAATTCTCTTCAAATATAAAATTGCTGATGCTCGGTCAATACTGTGATCAACTACTCAGTCTTCATGTAGAAAGCTTGGTCATTACTAAAAAATGTTTACTCGGCTTACACTGTCTTCCTTGGCAATTAAATGTTGTTCGGTTGACACTATAATTTTACTTGGCATACATTGACTTGGTTGACGCTAACATTACTCAGATTAAACATGATTTTTCCATTCTTTGCTCGGTCAAGCCTACCAATTTAGTCTTCAGTCTTACTAAGATCAACAATACATTGTCTCATCATTGTGCAACATAGTCAAGTACACTTTATAGTATCAAGATAACTCAACCTTTCCTTAGGTGCTATTGTTACCAACCTTGCCTAGCCCCTTAGCAACACTCAAATAGATATAGTACTTTCCTAAGTAGCAACAGTCTTACCAGTTAAGGTTTGACATCAATGACAATACAACAATTGTTTCAATTGTTGTTTCCAACAATCTGCCTCTTTGACATTGATGGAAACACCATATGATATCACCTAAATAACACATGGATTACCAACCAATCCAAAAACTTATCTGTCCATCAGAGAATTATTTATAATATCCTTAGCTTCATTCTAATTTAGAATCCTATAAGCCTCGCTTCTGTGACCGTCAGAAGTATTCAGATCTCCCTCTATCTTGATCCTTTATTTTAGTTCATCATCCTTGTCTTTAGTTTCATTGTGTTTCATTATGTTATCATATCAGTTCATCTCCCTCTTTGACAAAAATGCCAAAGTAGAAACTAAAACATACATCCATCAAATGTAGATAATATCTATGCAGCTCAGTGTTTCTCCCTCTATCATCTTGCTTATGACTAATTCCTTGTCTTTGCTTCTTTTCACAACTCTAGGGCAGCCCTAAATTGTGACAATCTTCTGCATCAATTTGTCAAATATTCTGTTGTAGCACATTTGATGCAGTGCTCCTAGCTTGTCTAGGCTACCTCAGTTAGGGGAAGAACCCCTAATTGACTTCTCAAATACTCATGAGCTTCTCTAGGTAAAGCTTTAGTGAATATGTCTGCTAATTGTTCTTTTGTATTCACATGTTCCATTCAGACTTCTTTATCTTGTTCTAATTCTCTCAAATAGAGATACTTGATTGCAATGTGTTTGGTCTTAGTGTGAATCACTGGATTCTTATAAATATTGATAGCACTTGTGTTGTCATAGAAAATAACAACAGGTTCAATGATTTCTTCTTTCATTCTTATCAACAATTATTTTATCCATACCAAATTTGAATAGTTTACTACAACAACAACATACTCGGCCTCAACAATAGATTGGGAAATGCAATTTTGTTTTTTGCTTGTCCTAGAGACTAATCTCTATCCAAGAAAGAAAGCTCCACCACTAGTACTCTTTCTATCATCTACATTTCCTGCCCAATCAGCATCTGTATAAACTTTGAGTTCAAATTTTTCATCCTTCTTATAATATAGACCATACTCAGTAGTTCCTTTCAAATATCTCATAATTCTTTTCACAGCCATCATGTGTGTTTCCTTAGGATTGGCGGAGAATCTTGCCACAATCCCAATAGCTAGTTCAATATCTGGTCTACTATGTACAACATACTACAATTTTCCAATCATGGATCTGTATAAAGTTTGATTCACTTCTGCAGCATCATCATTCTTAGATAACTTTTGTCTAGTAACCATAGGAGTTCCCACTGATTTAGCATCTTCCATCCCAAAAGTTTTCAGTATTTCATTAACATACTTAGACTGTGTAATGAAAATTCCATTCTTCCTCTGATATACTTGTAAACCAACAAAGAATTTGATCTCACCAAACATACTCATTTCAAATTCAATTTGCATTTCATTTGAAAAACTTTTACATAATGCATCTTGTCCACCAAAAATAATGTCATCCACAAAATTTTTTGCCAACAGGATACCTTTACCTTCTTCATCTTTCATGTACAGATTGCTTGTGTCATTTGTTCTTGAAAATCCAATCTATATCAAGTAGTTGTGCAACCTCTCATACCATGCTCTGGGAGATTTCTTCAATCCATATAATGCTTTGTTCAGTTTGCACATCATGTGTCTTTTGTTTGGATCAATAAAACCTTTTGGTTGTTCTTGTAAACTTCTTCTTCTAGTATACCATTCAAAAATGTAGACTTGACATCCATTTGATATACTTTGAAATTTTTATAAGTAGCATATGCAAGCAAAGTTCTTACTCCTTCCAATCTAGCTACAGGGGCAAATGTCTCCCCATAATCTATTCCTTCTTCTTGTGCGTAGCCTTTGCATACCAGCCTAGCTTTGTTCGTAGTGATTTCACCATTTTCATTCATCTTATTTCGAAACACCCACTTTGTTCCTATAACATTTTTGTTTTCAGGTCTCGGCACCAGAGTCCAAGTATCATTCTTCTCAATCTAGTCAATCTCTTCATTCATTGCTTGTATCCAGTCTTCATTCTCCAATGCCTCTCTAGTCGACTTCGATTCAAATTCACACAGTAGGAATGTAGGATCCTTAGTCTTACTTCTGGTCTAAATTCCAGTATTTTTGTCTCCAATTATCTAATCAGGCTTGTGAAGTCTTCTTACATATTTTTCCAAAATAGGTTCAATTGTTCTCTCCTCTATTTCATCATGTTCCTCAACAAGATTGTCAGATTCAACTTCTGAATGCTCGGCAACATCTTCCTGATATTCAGTAGCATTTTCTTGTAGCTCGGCATGTTCTTGTTATCTCTGGGCACTATTTTCCTAATGCTTGGCAGTATCTGTCTGTCACTCAGCATTGCTTACCTGAGAATTGGCATCAGGTGCAAGTCTGTTACTTGCCTCTTCTTCTTCCTCAATGTACACAAAAGATCTATAATCTTCTAGTTCTCTTTTTCTATCAGCTTCATTTCTTTCTACATACTCATCAATTTTGACATTCACACTTTCCACAATTTTGTTAGTGTTAGAGTTCAAACACTTGTAAGCTTTACTTTTTGTGGAGTACCCTAGGAATATGCCTTAATCACTCTTAGCATCAAAATTTCCATTCCTAGTGTCTTTTAATATATAGCACTTACTTCCAAAGATTCTAAAGTATTTAACACTCAGTGCATGCCCATGCCATAATTCATAGGGTGTTAGATTTGTACCTTTCTTGATCTGTACCTAGTTAAGAGTGTAGACAATAGTGCTTATAGCTTCTTTCCAGTATTTCTGTGCCACATTCTTTTCAATCAATAATGTCCTTGCACAATCCAAGATAGATCTATTTCTCCTTTTTGCTATACCATTCTGTGGAGGTGTTCTAGGTGTAGACATATGTCTTTTAATTCCTCTATCATTGCAAAATAGATTAAATTCATTTGATGTAAATTCTCCACCTTGGTCAGATCTAAGACATTTCAAGTTCCTACCTATCTCCTTCTTAACCTTAGCCAAATACCACTTAAAGAATTGAAAAGCTTCATATTTTTCTTTTAGAAACATCACATGCATCATCCTAGTATGATCATCAACAAATAAGATAAAGTATCTAGCACCACAATAACTTTGTACACCCATAGGTCCACAAAGTTCAGTATGAACCAAATCTAAAATGTTTTCAGAAGTAAAGGATTTTCTCTTGAAACTTGACTTTGTCATTTTTCCTAACTGGCATTCCTTGCACATCACATTTTCAAGTTTCTTCAATCTAGGTAGACCTCTTACCTTTTTCTTCTTACTTATCTCTACCATATTGTCAAATTTAACATGACACAGCCTTTTATGCCATTACCAAATATCATCAAGTTGTGCAATTAAACATGTTTCTTCAGATAGGTCAAGATAGAACAAATTACCTCTAGTCTGATCTCCACTTCCAATTAGTTCTCTAGTAGCATTAAATATTTTAGCTTGCTTGTGATGAAATTCCACTCGGTAACCAGTTTTGTTAAGTTGAGCAACACTTAAAAAATTATAATTAAGACCTTCAACCCAATATGTATTTTCACAAGATATCTTATTAGATAGTTTAATCAAACCTTTTCCTCTAACAGGACATGGTGCATCATTACCAAATTTTACACTTTTACCTCTGTAATGATGCAAGGTCTCAAACTTATTTTAGTCACCAGTCATGTGATGTGAACAACCACTATCAATAATCCATTTATCATTCTTGTTCACATAGGATATCAAAGCAATTTTCTCATCCTCATTAGATTCATCTTTTATTGCAACATAGACTACCTCAATTTCAAAATCATCACTATCAGTGTCAGTTTTTTTTTTAGCAATGTAACAAGATTTCTTACCTTTTCCTTTGTAGTCTTTGTTCCATTAGTAGCTTCTGTCATATTTTCTATCTTTGTGTTTTCTTTTCCTTTCATCATCTTTATCCTTCCTGTCAGGACATCTAGCAGCTATATGACCAACTTTATTACATGCAAAACATATAATAGGGAGTTTACCTTTGTACTTTCCTTTTCCCCTTCTCAGTCTTCTAGCCATAAGAGCTTCTAGATCTTCTAGTTCTTCATGGGAAGTGTCACTATCACTTTCACTAATGCATCTTTCTTTTTCCTTCTTTGGCTTGTTTAGAACTAGTTGTGACTTGAAAGTAGATTCAACATTTCCAATGCTTCCAACAGTGAAATTATCATAGTTAGAGAGTTCAAAAGCAGTCAACTTACCAATGAAACTTTCCAAAGTAAGCACATTAGTAGAGTTACATCTAGACTCTTGAATAGCTAAGATCTTAATAGCATATATAGAATGTGAGGTTCTTAGTACTTTCCCAATTATAGTTTCATCATCAATAGCCCCATTTGCTCCTCTAATAGCATTCACAACTTCTTTTATTCTACCACAATATTGTGCAATGTTTTCACCTTCTTGCATTCTCATTTCATCAAACATACCTCTAAGACTCTTAGCCTTTGCTTTCAGTACATTTAAGTCACCACCATAGATCCTTGCAAGAGTGTCCCACATATCCTTAGCAATTGTGCAGTCCTTAATGTCCTCAAATTCTAGATAGCTTAGGGCAGATGCAATTTCCAGCATTGCCTGATTATGTTCTTGCTTAGCTCCCATTTCTTTGGTAGTCAAAGGTGTGACAGGTGAGACATAACTATTCTTAATGTAGTACTTTGTAGAGTCACCAATACCGGCCAGATGCAGCTTCATCAAGCTTTGTCATGTAGGGAATTTTTCCTTGTTCAGCTTCAGTACCTCCTTCTTATACATCCTGATCATTTGCTTCAAGCCCCTTTAAACTTGATTTCTGTAAACACTAATAATAAGAAACAAAGCTCTGATACCAATTGTTAATATGATTTAACACAATAGAGAGGGGGGGTGAATCAGTTGTTCTCAGGTCCTGATGTATAAAACAATCTCAAATTTTTTTCCTTAAATCAGATCCAATAACCAAAACAAACTTGGTCATCACTGATTCAATAATAGAAACATACAACAATGTAGTCCACTACCTAGCTATAACTTAACTTGTAAAACATAGAAATGTTCAAACCAAAACATTCACATAAGTATCAACACCAAGATTTATAGTGGAAACCCAATTTGGGAAAAACCACTTTGTAACATGCTACTATTATTTTCACTCTTCTGAAGTGAGCTCGGTAAAAAGCCAACCCTGTCAAAGGTTACAATACACACTGTCAAGTGTGACCCAGTTAAAGGATTTCAATCACCGTGTTAAAAGTGAGCCTAGTCATAGGACTTACATACACTCCATTAGAATGAAACCTTTTTCAAAGGGTTTAACATATGACTGTTAGGTCAACGGGTGAACCCACAATAGTGGGTTACACTTTTTTGCTTGAACAGACACTGAACTCTACATTTTAAAAAAAACTTTCAGATTTTGATGCATATTGTCATTAAAACATTTGAAATCAGAAGATGAAGTAAATTAGAGTCTTTTAGGATTTTCTGTCTAGATTCTAAATATATATTTTATTTTTATTTTTAAATTTATTTGATTGGATTTTTCTTTCTCCCACAAAAACTGATATGTTGTTGAAAACGTCATTTTCAAAGAGTTACATTGTTTTCATAGAGCATAACTTTTTTTTCTAAAATAAATATCAGTGTGCTTCTTTCAAATTTAGTTTTATAACATTCATATGAAGGGCATGCAATTGGTTTGATGACATTATCATGATTATTTCATATTTTATTAATGTTTGAAGTTGACTAAACCGTAGTTTTGACATACCTTGACTACATAGTTTATAACTTGTTGCATATTTGTCCAATTTCATTTTTTATTTTTTTTGATAGAAAGATAACTTCAATACCTAGGGCATAGGTATTTTTTAGAATTTTTTTTCTCTCATTTACTATTTTTCCATAAGCATCAAAAATAGATGTAGACATACGGTGAAATATCTATGTTTAGTAAAACTAAAAATACAAAGCCATAATAAACTTAATATATATTAACATTATAATCATTGGAAAGATTTTTCTTAGTAGTACCTTACTACATAGATAGGTTTGTCAAATTGATTCATTTGATTTTACAAAAGATAAAGTCAAAGTGATTTTTTGTCAGCATTTTAATAGGTGCGAAGGAGACTCCATTGTAGGTATGAATGAGGATTATAGATGTTATATCAATGTTTTTTTTGTCTAAGAGGCTTTGAGATAACCATTTGTAATGAATTCATTTAAGTGGAACCTATCAAGGCTTAAATCATCAAATTTTATTAAAATTGTGTTATTTCAACAAAAATCATCATGTCTAAAAAAGTGTAACCCACTATTGTGGGGTCACCCCAACCTCTGTTAAAAGGATTTTGACTGTTACAATGGTTAGAAAGTAGCAGCAATATTTATCTAAAAAATATACAACTCACTTTGCAAATATCAGATCTGATTCTATACACTAATGTTGGTTTACTGACTTTGAAACTTTTCCTTCTCCATCTCTGATCTGCTCGAAACTTTTCTTCAAGCAACCACCACAATTCTCCTTCAGCCTTTTTTGCTTATTCAGTCAATAAAACTTTACTAATCTTCCAGCATTCTCTGTTCACCCATGCACTTGCATATCCAACACTTTTATATACTTTCCTCAATTAGGTTAACTCATCTTATGCCACTCAATCTCATTCATAGATCTTAGGGTTAGGTCAGATTCATTGAATCTACCCGCTTCATGTTCTTCGACTCCTTTTCTAGAATAATTTCAAATCTCTTAAAGATTTACAATAAAATGTTTTACAATGTATTTAATGCTTTCAAACAATCAATAAATAAAGTCAACACATTTTACATAATTCAAGAATTCAACAATGTCGAATCCAAAATTAAATTCTCTTCAAATATAAAATTGCTGATGCTCGGTCAATACTGTGATCAACTACTCAGTCTTCATGTAGAAAGCTCGGTCATTACTAAAAAATGTTTACTCATCTTACACTGTCTTCCTCAGAAATTAACTGTTGTTTGGTCGACACTATAATTTTGCTCGGCATACATTGACTCGGTCGACACTAGCATTACTCAGCTTAAACATGATTTTTCCATTCTTTTCTCAGTCAAGCCTACCATTTTAGTCTTCAGTCTTCCTAAGAGAAACAATACATTATCTCATCATTGTGCAACATAGTCAAGTACACTTTGTAGTATCAAGATAACTCAACCTTTCCGTAGGTGCTATTGTTACCAACCTTGCCTAGCCCCTTAGCAACACTCAAATAGATATAGTACTTTCCTAAGTAGCAATAGTCTTACTAGTTAAGGTTTGACATCAATGACAATACAACAATTATTTCAATTGCAATTTCCAACATTACCTAATACTCTTTTCCACAAATAATAGGATTAATTTAGTGTTTGTTCATTCCTTCAACCTTTCTTTTAATTGAAATATTTGATAGGTTTGGCATTTTGATTCACTAAAAGAAGTGAAGAGAATAGGCCTACTATCAAATCCAAAAACAATAACACATCTCTTAATTATGCTATATTCAAATCAACTTGCCACTATTTAATCAAATGCATAAGGCTTTAGGCATACCTTTTTCGAGGCTAGCAAAGGCTGGGGCATTTTTTATTTCATTTATGCATTTTAATACTCACCTAGTGGCGATTATTCCAGCTCCATAGCATCCTCTTCTTAATATTAGTTAGTCCAACACAAATTCCAAGTGAAGTGAAGAAATCCAAGAAAATCAAGTTTTTACTCCTTTCTCTAAAATGATTAAAATTGACAACATTAAGGAACAAAGATCCAATTAAAAGAAATGAATTTAGATTTATAAGCTTCAATTATTTGCAAATATCTCTCATAAGCTTCATCTTCATACTTTGAATCCTCCAAGAAATTGTTGGGATGAAGTATTTTCTCCATTTTCAACCTTCACCTTACTTGTTTGTCTTCATTGTTATTTTTGGCTTCTGGTTTCTGAACCCTTTTATGCTCTGCCATCTACAAAATATAGAGTATTCATCATTTTCTGACAAAAATTAATTTTTAGAAAACCAATAGAACATGCTACATAAAGTATTGTAAGTGCTATTCTGGATAGTGTACGCACTACAAAATGAATTATAAGTGCTATTTAACTAATTATACGCGCTACTCAATTAGGTAAATGATAACAAATAATTCTTGGAAAGTGGCATTTTAAACATGAAAAATGTGTATGCACTAATATAGTGCCTGTACGCGCTACGAACTCAGGGTGTACGTGGTGAAAGAAAATTAGATAGAAGACAAAAGGATTTTCTACAGGCGAAAAGCCTACTTAAAGGCATCAAAATTCATTGTACACACATCATTTGACTATGTAAAAGCACCATACTTTTACTTATACACGCTATTCCAAGCCTTGTACGCACTATTTCACCTGTCTGATAGAGATTTAAAACAAAAATTCATGTAAATTTAGAAAATAAACATGAAATTTAGTTATTAGATGCCCCACGATGGGCACCATTTTGTGTATTAGGAATACCTTCATAGGATTAGTTTGTCAATACAACAATTTAGAAGCTATTGAATGAAAATAAAGATAATAAACATCCTATGGCTCTCTAATTAAAGATGCTAATGAAGAGCTCTCAACAAGATTCCATTAGAGACAACTCTAAAATGAGAAATTATTCTAAATTATGAATGATTATGCCTATCTTTTCTCAAAATATGCTAATTTAAGCTTTCAAATCAAATTCACTATAGTAAGGATGCAATTCTAAAATGCTCTTGGGATCATTTTCTCTTGATTTTTGCCTTCTATTTATATATTTATCCAAGCTTAGGGGGTGGAGTAAGTTTAATCATTATTGAGTTTGGGTTAAGTGCATGGTTTCAAATTTTAAGACAATTTTAAATATTTTATCCTCAAAGCTTGGGACAATGAGACAAAATGAGTGGTCAAGATGTATTCTCAAGGTGAGTGATTGAGATTCAATTTGTCTTTGATCCATGTGAGCTCAATTCTCAATTCCTATTGGCTAATCTAATTTGATCCCATGTGGTAGGTGAGAATTTTTAGGAATGAATTAATTAATTAATTTAATTTCTTTAGCATGTGTACCCCTTGAATGGGTTGGATTTGATATAATTAAACTATACTGTTGATTTGATTAATTGTATAATTAAATGATTTATTTGATCCCTTTTTGGCTTTGATTTCAATTAATCTTTGTTTTTAGTTTGATTGCTCACTTGAATTAGTCTGACTATTTCTAGGTGTCTATAATTATAGAAGGTTAAAACCTATTTTTAGGGCATCTCCTTTGTAAATGTCCATACTCATGATTTTTATTGCATCTGAATAGTAGAATTTCACAATCCACTCATTGAATCCAAGAAGGGGAACCCAAACAAATTTCCACAAAATATAGTTATTAAATCATTTTCAACATAAATTCAAGCATAAGAGATTACCTTTCTATCTAAAGTTTGCATAATCAAACCAATAGGTTTTCCAAGTAAAGAATTTGAGTGTAGAATATCATCCCTCCAAAACTCCAGTAGAAGCCTTGGCACATAGACCCATATATGCACTCTTGAGGGAAGATCCTTTGTATAATTGAAGACCACATGTAGAGACTTGATAAAAATACCAACCTAATTAGAGAAATACATGCCCTATTCAAAAGCCCTATTTCTATTCGCCAAGCATGAGAAAACCAACAAAAAATAATTATTGGTTGCCAAGATTATCTTCATATCCCCTTCAGGATTCCAAATCTAGTGTGCCTAGGATTCTAAGATTGGAAAGGAAATTAGAAGGACCATAAATTTTCAAATAAGGGTATGGTTTCTCCCGTACAAAATTTCATCTAAGACTTTCTCAGGTTGAATAACCAAATCATGATTCTCCTAGCATCTCTCAAGACAACCATTCACATTCTTGATTCTAAGAGCCCATTTCAAAGAAGAAAACCCTTCACCATTTGAAATATTTCTTAAGTTCTCCTTGGCACTTGCATGAAGAGAAGAAGATAAGTAAAAAATATCCATAGCTTCATATCTCATTATATTTAGGGAAGAAAATCAATTCTTCCTCAAGAATAGAAAGAAACCATAACCCAAAACAAAAGGGAAAATCAAAGAGAACCACTCCAAAACCCTATTAAAAACCTCACAAAACCAAGGAAAAGTAAATCAACAACTCTGTGAAGCTCCATGCAAAAGAAAGAGCACAAGAAAAGGGTATCCCAACACCCACAACTGTCACACCCAAAAATAACACTCAACCAACCCAAACAAACACCCTCATGTAGCAGACAATGAACAAAGACCAATAAATGGAGAGACCAATAAAGAAGGCAAGGGCATCGATTCCTTTCCCTCACAAGATAAGAACATTGCACAACTTGTCATCCACCTTCGTTAATCAACTTTTAAAGTCCAATAATAGAAACTACTCATGCATTCCAAATGAAAATAAAATTTCTACAGTCCATGAATTAGAGTACAATTTCTTTAGGGTTGAACTTTGTAATATTATTTGATTGATGTTTTGAATTAGGCTCAATGAATCATCATCAAGAATAATAATATGAGAAATTAATCTGGAAAAATATCCTTAGAATGGACAGGGAAAAAATCATACTCCAAAGAAGAAACAAATTCAATTAAATAGAAAGAAAAAGATAGTCAAAACTTAAAAAAGAACAAAATGAACTATCATGAAAAGCCTCAAAATCTATCTTTTTTAGTTTTGAGGCTTTTCATTTTGGCTCATTTTTTTCATTATTAGTTTTGATATTTTTTTTTCTCTTTTTCTTCTATTTAAATGAATTTGATTCTTCTCTCAAGTATGCCATTCTTTTTCCCTTTCCCTTAAAAGGCTCTTTTTTCAATTCAATTTCTCTTATTTTTATTTCTAATGATGAGTCATTGGGTGTTTTTTGAAATATCGATCAAATAATCATACATAGTTTAACCCACATTAAATTTCACTAAAATTAGTTTGTTCCATTGCATGTTTCTACCTTTGTGCATTAACTTTTCTCTTGATCATATGTATCGTAGTATACATCACTATTCAACTTGCTAATAAAAGTATCCTTTTTTGAATTGAGTGAATTATGCTAATGTTTTTTTTTTTGATAGGTAATGGGCCGAAGCCTAGACTAATTATTATTATTATTTGTTCAAATTAATTACTATTATGTGTTAAGTTCAAGTAGACTCAAACCCAAGACCTCCCAAATGAGAGGCTCACAACTTACCATTGTGCTCTAGGCTCTTGCTTGTGAATTATGCTAATGTTAATAAAATAATTAGCATGAAAATAATCTTGAGGAATCTTTAAATAAATCAACCTTTTTATCTTTCTTTTCTATTTCAATCTCATCAAGGAAAATATTATTTTCATGCTTCTCTCGTACACTATCATTCTACTCATATTCAAAACATTCTCTCTTAGATACAACATGTTCATTAGCTTGGAAAACATTGAAATTACGTTGGACTTAAACAATATCATAATATGAAGGTCAAAATATTGAAATTCGTGAAATTACCATACAAATCTCAAATATGAAGGTCTACAATTGACAACCTTAGGAATACTACTATATATTTACATTATGGAAAAAGTTAAAGGATATACAAGAAATAATGAAAAAATGAGAATTTTTATGAAGTACATCACTAAAACCAATCTCTATATCTTGTTTTCATGTGCCTTTAACATCGGTAATTCTCATTTTCACATTCTTGTCAAAATAAATACCTACAACTAAACTATCATCATTATGTTTACTTAAAAAAATAGTACCATAATTTGCATTAGCTTCATTATTTTCAGAAAAGACACAACTCATTTCATTTCCATAAGAACAATCTTATACAAAAAATGTAGAATCATTAGTGAAATGGTAGTTTTCTAGCCTATAAATGAAAACTAAGAACAATGTAAATTGGAGATACCATTTCATTTGGGAACGATCAATTAGGCTCAAATTCAATCCTCTAGGATATTTGAGCACTTTGATCAATTGTTCCACTTTTTTATTTGATATGATTATGATAATAAATGTTGCTAAATAGACATTACTGAGTATGAAAAGACATATAAAAATCTAGAAATCAAAATATAAGATTAGATCTAGAAATGAGGTACATAGAGGAACATGGATCTAAACTCTAGACCTAAAATAGTCAAATAATGAAGATAGGTGCCTTAGTCTAAATCCCTATAAGAAAAGGCTTTAGCTCTTTGATTAAGAGGATTTGTAGACCATCATCTCCAAATTTTAGCCAAGAAGTAGCAGACTATGAAACTAAGTGTAAAGTCCTAGGGTTTTCTATTATTTAAATTATAGGACCATTTGTCTCAATTTTCCCTACACAATTATGTCACTTTTGATAGTTTGATTTGGAACCCGCACACAAAAAGAGGGAAAATATTGTGTTTTATTGGGGATTTCCTAAGTCAAACCCCAGGTAGGAATTAACCTCCACTACAACAATGATGGATAGAAGAGATCTTTCCCTTGGAAGGTAAGGATGAAAACCTTAAGAAAATGCTTGAATTAACAAAACATACCTATGATATGATCTTGTTTACTTCAAGACTCAAAATAAGCTTGATGTTTTTTGATAGATGTTAATTCATGACTCAATCATGGAAGAACACATAAAACTTGATCACGATTGTTGAACTCGAATGCTTGATTTCAAATTTCTCCTTAATTTTCTTGAAGATGCTTGATTGAATGCTCAATTAGAGTGATAGGAATGTGAGCTTAAAGGATGAAATTGTTCAAATGAGGGTGGAAGGAGTTGTATTTATAAAAAAAATTACACCTATTTGGGTTTAAATTTTGAAGAGGGTCGACATCAAGGAGCATTTTATCGCTCCTTATTTTCTTGACTATTACAAGTTTAAATCTAGGCCCAAAATGCCTAGACTATGCTGCTAGGCACTATAGTCCAAGAGGTTTATGGTGCTAGGTACCATCGTCCTAGCGTTTAGAGCCAAAGGAAAGATTAATGAGCTTAGGATTGTGTCTAGCTTCCAGAAATGGCCATGGATTGAGCATTATTAGTCATGAATCAGGGGCATGAGGGACAACTTCCAAAGTGAGTCTAAAATGAGTTTAAAATTGTAGTGGGATACGATTTACAATACTATAATTAGTAACAAAATAAAATTCATTAAAATTAGGAGGCATATTTTTTCTATCAATACATTCATTAGAACATGTAGAGACATCAAAATCTATTTCCTCAACATATTCAATCTCAACCTTATCATCACAATGCATATATTTTAGTTGCTTCTCGTCATCATATTCTTCATCTTCATCTTTTCCTCACACTTAGGAACACATGCATTTTATTCTTGATCCTTTATGACAACCAATTCATTTACCTTTAAAGAAAAATATTTTTCACATATTTACTCCTAATTTCCTCAAAACAAGTAATCTGATAAAAAACTTTTTCAAGTGTAGTATATCTCAATTCTTTGATAATTGCACTTACATCACATTCATAAGAATCACAAAATAAATCAATAAAAACTAGAATTTTAGGCATATAAATATATGAGATAAAAAAAATATTTATCAAAATCCTTGCATAAATGTTAATAGGCAATTCATCTTTTTCCTTCTAATATTATATAATTATTAGACAAGAAAGACTTATGAATAGAAACAATACTGTGTGATGCATTCAACTCAACTTGATTATTTTTCTCAATCATTACCTAGCTATTCTCATTTTCCATATCACATTCCTAACCTTGACAAAAAATAATTCTACAATATGACCCTTGATATTCAACACCTAAAATATATCATTAATCAACAGTTGCAACAAGATCTTTTCACATAGAGAAATTATGACCAAGAAAACTTAGAAACCACTTTCTAGTTACACCACATAATGATATAGCAAAAATTATTATCAAAATTTCTTATGCTAAAAAAGTATACTCATCCTAAATTCTAAAAATACTTAAACATGATCATAATATTCTTCCCATCAAATAAAGACATTCACTCATAATTTTTTTGTAGTAATTTGCATTCTTCATGATTTTTCCATTTTTTTTATATATCTTATTCAAATAAATAGGAGGTTGAACTTGATTACTACCCTCACTTTCAAGTTCCTTAAACATTGCTTCTCATATACTCATCTCCTTTTTTATATCTTTATCTTGAGTATCCATAGATTATATTTTAAAATAATGTGAGGAAAAAATCATGCGATAGACTTAAATTTGTTATTGAAATTAAATAATTCAACAATACATTCACCACCTTTGAAGAGGAAAAATATATTTTTCTATGGTTGGCTCACTAATAGAGTGATAAATTTACAAATCAACAATAAATCTTTGGATCTTGTGCCTCTTCTATAATAGATAAATAGATTTGAATTCACTTCATTAGTATCTGATACTCCTAAGAGTTATTTTGTTGTCATTCCTTATGAGGAAGTCGTAATAATTTTCAAAGTCATTTGGTAATAAAGGAAAGACGAGTCAGTAAAGCACAAAAGCTATTTGGTAAAAGGAACTAAAGGAGAAGGTAATTTCAGTTAAGGAAAAGAAAGGTATAGTCATCGACCAAGACAACACCAATTTGAATTGAGCTACAACATCAACCAAACTGAGAGATGATACAGTTACCGAGCAACAAGAAAATGTGTCATCAAGCATAACATGCCGACGCAAGGAGAATCTCTAGATACATTGAATATGGACACCGAATAGAAAATATTTTACAAATCTCGAGGATATTGTATGCTAGAACATTGGAGATCTAAACATGATGAATATACATGATTACAAGGTGAGATCCAAAAATGAGAATTAAGTAAGAAATATGCATTGGAGGAGTAACCAATGCTAGCACCACTTGAAGAGATGATTCTAGAACATCTAGAACCGCTTCTATAATTGTATATAAATGAATCTAAGTTTGAAGATCAGTATGAATGTGAAAGGAGATTGCATGTGGGAAGCAAAGATTGTAGAGAGAAGGTTATGAGAAGAGAAGCTACCAAGTACAAATAATTAAAGAGAAGAGAGGAATTGTGATTCAAAATTGAATCTACCGAGTACTGAGTTGTTGTTGTGAGAGGTACAAAGTATGAGGTAATTAGTTGTTGAGCATATAGAGTCTGAAAAGAATAAGTAGATTCAAGTTTAACAGACAAGTTGGTGTTACTAATTAAAGAGTAATCAAAATTGTAAATTCTCTTAACTAAGTAGTTTTTAACAGGTCTTATATTGTAAATCCTTTAAATGGGTATAATTCTTAGATTAGAATTATACAATCCTTTAGCAAGGTAGAATTAACTAGTCTTAAGACTCTTAACATGGTAAGCTATTAGAAATAGCTAATAGTGTAGCTCTAACCAAGCAAACTTTTTACTGCAGTAGTGAAGCTTTGTGGGTGTTATCACCACTGTAGTTTTTATCCTCTAACAAGGATTTCCAATACCAAAATGAATATGTTATGAGTTATATTTTATGTTGATGATTTATACGTTTTATGAGATGCATGCATAAGTTATGGAATCAGTAAATGGTTAAGGAAGATAGTTTAAAATTGTTTTACAATATTGATTTACCTCTCCCCTCTCAGTACTCACCTTTCCATACTTAGTCCAACAATTGGTATTAGAGAAATGTCTCTTATTCAAAAGCTTAACCACTTGAGAGGAAAGATCTATAAATATGGAAAGCTATAATTATGAAAGGGTGATTAATAACATGGAAATAGAATTGAGAATGGCTAATGAGAAAATTGATGAATTAAGGAGAAAACTGATGCATTCAATAAACAAGAGAAAGAAGATAGAACATCAATTGAAGGACACTTAAGATCAAGTTGAAGAAATTGAAGAAAAATTAGAGGGAAGCATGTCTGATGAATTTGATGTTATAATATCAGAACTAACTGAAAAGAACAAAAACCTAGCTAATAATATGAAATCACTAAAAAGAGAACAAGAAGCTCAATCGGTAAGTATGTGTAAAATCCTAGAACAAAAAGGAAAAGCTGAAGATGACAAAAGAATGGTGGAAGATGAGAGAAGAAAAATAAACACAAAAATAAATGAGAAAGATGGGGAAATACTAAGGTTGACACAAATTCACTACAACTTGACATACCAACTAGTAAGTGCAAATCAAGATGTTTCAAGGAAAGTTGGAGAGAATGCTCAACTAAGATCTGAGAATGAACATCTGAAGAATCAACTGAAATTGGAGAAATATGCTAATGAAGTATTGAAAAGAAATGAAGAATAACTAAGGATATTGGATGAATAGTTGAGAGGTCAGAGATAACTAAAAGACACTAATGGACTTGGATACAATGCAAACATTACCACCAAGAAGGGTGAGTCCTCCAATTAAGAAAAAAACCAAGGTAATGTTGCTAACCCACCAAATACAAAGAAGCCTACTTGCTATTATTGTGGAAAAACATGACATACAAATAATGTTTGTAGGAGAAAAAGAGGTAATACACCGAGTACTCCTAAGTTTAATGGTCATTTCTACAATTGTAATAAGTATCGTCATAAGGAATTTGAATGTAGATCAAGGATTGTTAACAATTCAAGAAAGCAAAAATTGGTTAATGACACAATTGCAATAGATATGGTCACAAATATGAATAATGTAGGTCACAAAGAAAGAATGAGAGATTGGTTCCTAACCAACAAAATGCTACAAACAACCGATAAGGATCAACTATACCATGGGACTATAATACAAGAATTACTTGTACTACATGTGGCAGATTTGGTCAACATGTTTGCAAACTTCTTTAGGATGCATGGTATGAATAATAGAAGGTCATGGAGAAACTCTGGAATGGATTGTTTCCACTATCACAAGATTGGTCACCTAGCCAAAGACTACAAGTATCGAGGCAAAGCCCCAACCGAGGAACAACTGAATGAAAATGCTCAAGTTAACATTAATGAGATAAGAGATTAGATGAACAAGACATGGAGAATGAATTCTCAAGATGATGGAACTTAACTTGGAACTACTGATGGCACTATATCCTCTGGATTGGGTGCACCTATCTTTACTTAATCTATCAAAAGGTATGTGTAGGAACTGATAATCAAAATTCTATCTTAAATCGGTTCCTAGAATTAGTGCAAAGATCCATATTAGCATACTAAGATGCATTTGGATATAAACTATGATGTTTTCATTTCATATTTTGATCGGTAAAGTGTATAAGTTATTTTTTTCCATTCGGTAAAAGAAAGTGTATTTTGGTTATTGGTGAAATGAAGTCGGTAAAGAGCATTTAATACAAATAATATAGCCATTGGAAACCCTAATCAAGGAAAAGCTATAAATAGAGGTTGTGCTATTTCATTTTCACCACACACTTTCATGAGCATTTGAAGCATTTGACAAAGAAGAGACTACCAAGAAAATTCAAGTAATCATTTGAGAATTCCAAGCAGCATAGAGCACATTTGAGGTATTTTTGGCATCTCCTGAGCTGTGTTAGAACAATATAATTACTATTCAAGTGAAATCCTATTTGTTTGAAGATAATTTCTAAGGATCCAAATGGTACCAAAAGTTCAAAAGCCCATTGTTGTTGAAAAGATTGACCCTGTCAATCCTAAATACAAGTTGCCTCCCACCATTGCTACGTAAAAAGATAATTCTAGTGCCATATCATCAATTACACCAAGGGTTATACTCATTGAAGATGTTTGTGCCTTCATTAATTGTAAAATTGAAAAAATCTACCAAGCTGAAATTGACACATCTTATAGGAATCTATGCATTAACAGAAAATTGTAACATGACCACATGCATCTGGAGACCAAAGGTTTGGTCCATGCTATGAATGTACAAATAGTTTTTAAACAAGATTGGATGAGGATGGTACTTATCCAAGTACATTATCATTTCATGTGGCTTGGTGCACTTGCAAAGATCACCAAGAATGTATTACACATTGTCACAAGATTTATGGTTGGTGATAGATCAAGGGCATACAAGAAAATTAAAAAAAATAAGATATGTGAGCTTACACAAGAAAAATGGGATGGTAGAGGCTTGAAGTTATCTACTATTCATGACTCTGAGATAAGATTCATAAGTAACATCATATCATACCAAATATTTTAGTCATCTTGGGTAGACAGTGTACCCTATGGAGTAGTTGATATTGCCTATAAGATTATTATGAAGGACATGAAGATATACTTATGTGAAATATTGCTGAAACAATTAGATGAAAAAATGAATACTATCCAGAAAGAAAAGTCCAATACATGAAGTTCGAACCATTAATGGTATGCATTTTCTTTTATCTTCAAAACTTTTTTCCTACAATAAGTGAAATAGTTTGGAAAGAAGACAAACCGATTACCTATCAAATCAATGAATCAAAGCTTAGGAGAAAATTTTGATATGGTCATGAATGATTACTTTATTAATTTTCAAACAAATATGCATAAAAGATTCAGAATTCCAACCTAGTTTGTGGAAAAATATAAGGATGATTTATGTTTTGAAGTTGATACTGACACATGTATAGTAAGAGCTATGGGGCCAAGAACCATGTGGCTGCCACCTATGGGATATGAACTAGACATTGATGCTACATCAATACAAATAAAATGACTTTTAGAGAAACCAGTTGATAAAAGTACAACTCAGTATGGTACTTATGAAGAAGTTAAAGAGAAAATTAGAATAGGTGTCTTGATATCTAAATCCATAAGAAAAACTAGCAGAATGATAAGTAACTTGTCAGAGAATCTAGGTATTGTTGTTGAAGAAGAAGTTTCTAAACCAATAGAGGTTAAGGGGAAGAAAACAAGAATGAAGAAAGAGACCTCTAGTCCAATCGGTGTTAGACCATCAAAAAGGTCTTCCTCCTCACTGAAAGAAAAGAAGGAAGAAGAGATAGAACCACCAAAGACCAAAACTTACATTAGAGAGAAAAAGGATACTAGAAGGCCTAGGAGAAAATTAAAGTTACATGAAGATAGTGAAATCGAATCAGAGGATGTTTCACAATTTAAAGTTGTACAAAGTTAGATACCAAAACTTAAAGACCTTTATGAGTCTCTCAAGACACTTAAGAAAAATGGAGATTATTCAGGTTTGAAAAAACTAAAATATGAGAAGAGGAATGATGAGGAAAAATAGAGAATTGAAGAGGACATTATATTCACTTTGCAAAAATTATGAACAGCACCAGTTAAAGTTTCACAACATATGGCTGATGAGTTATATTAAAAGATTGATGCTATATGGAAATATGCCCTAGCATCTGAAAAGAAAATAAGGGAAAGATCCCTATCCATCATAGGCCCCGACCTAACTAAAAGAGGAATCAAAGATACACTGAAATAATACTCAAAGAGATTCTGAGTGAAAAGAAGAGCACTAGGTATCATGGTTGGTAAGTTAGAGGAAGTGCATAATGACACTCATGATCTATGGAGAAAGATTTTCTCTCTTGATCAACTGACTGTGTAAGAGGTCAAAGAACAAGCATGCAAGTCAGATTTAATTGACTTGACAATAGATAAAGAAGAGGTTATAATTGAGGATATAACATATCAAGACCTTATTGAGAACATACAAGATGATGAAGATATCATGGCAACCAAGGCCAATGTAACTAAAGAAATGGATATAGATGATTCTGCCAAGGCAAGGTTGATGATGGAAGATCTTGTAATTGAGTAGGTATTGATTTTTCCTAAGAAGGAGGAAGTAATCTCAAAGGTAACCAAAGATGTTCCAATTGAGATCGATGCCCCCACCAAACCACCATAGGAGTCTGCAACCAAGGATACCTAGGACACAAAAGAGACCAACATAGCACAAGGTCAGATTCAAGAGTCAGTAACTCCTACTGAGACTACAATAAAAGAGAAAGAACAAGAAAAAGAGAAAAAAAATGACACAGATGAAGGGAAGAAAGAAGAGAAACAAAAGAAGAAAGAAGAAAATAAGAAAGAAGAGAAAGAGAAATAAAAAGAAGAGAAGACTAAGGACACAACTACTACACAATCTGATGCAAAGAAGGCATCTAAATTGAAAGGAAAAACCAATAAGAGGAAGCATGAAAAAGAGGTTGATGTAAGACAACCTATTATTATTCCTAAAGTTAATATCTCAACCTTGAGCACAAAGTAACTATCAGAGTTCAGAAACTTATTGAAGAGAAAATATGCTCAAGACAAGTTGATTGCAAATAAGAAGACGATTGATGGTTTAGAGAATGTCAAAGATATATTACATCAAATTGTACTAGAGGCTGCTATAAATGAAAAAGGGGATATATAAAGCCAGCTACAAGAATTGGTAAACCAAATTAACTAACCTGGTACCGAGACATCAGAATGTTTAATGCATGCGCATAAGAAGAAAATGGAAGATAAAATGATTGGAGACCTTCCTCAATTAGTTGCACTGAATAAGGTAACTCTATCTGAGTTAGTTTCTGAATTAGACAATGAGATGCAAAACATTCTTTTATTATTTCAAAACATTTTTTTATTTTCCAATTTCATTAAGGATATCAAAGAAAATGATGACAATATTGAGGACCTGACTGAGCAGTTAGATAAAGTTTCTATCGAGCCTAATTCTTTCCAAGAATACTATGAAAGGTTGAAACACTTAATGAGAGTGCAATATGAGTTGAGAAAAGAGGAGAATTAGATCATAATGGATCTTATGGAACTCCAAACATTTTTCATACCCCACATTGAATCATTGCAAAAGTAGGTACATAAAGCCAAATTAGTTAGCACACCAGATGTTAGTGCAATGGACAACATGATGAATTTGACAGCTGATATCAATGAAAAAATCATAGTGTTACAAACACTAAAAGATTCAAGGAAGGAATCACTAAAGGATGCAAAAAAAGGTACAAATCTATTTTTGACAAGATCCTTCCACCAAAAAAATAGTAAGTTGTTATTTTGGAATTTTTGTTAAAAAATGGGGAAATATATTATATGAAAAAATGGAAATAAAGTAAAAAGGGGTGATATATACAAAGAGGATAGATATGATATGTGTACATGAACTATTACTTCATGGGGGGTAATATGTTTACCGATGAATGGATACATGGACAATTTTGACAATTTTTCTAAGAATAATTTTGTTTTTGATGACTTTGAAGGTTTTTAACAAAGATACCAAACTAATGCCAAAGGGGGAGATTGATACTCCTAAGAGTTATTTTGTTGTCATTAGTTATGATGAAGTCATAATAATTGTCAAATTCATTCGGTAATAAAGGAAAGACAAGTCAATAAAGCATATAAGCTATTTGGTAAAAGGAACTAAAGGAGAAGGTAATTTTGGTTAAGGCTAAGAAAGGTATAGTCACCGAGAAAGACAACACTGACCACTGAGTTGAATCAAGCTATAACATCAGCCGAACTAAGAGATAATACAGTTACCAAGAAATAAGAAAATGTGTTATCAAGCATGACAAGCTGACATGAGGAGAATCTCTAGATACATTGAATCTGGACACTGAACACAAAATGATTTACAAATCTCAAGGATATTGTATGAAAAAGCATTGTAGATTTAAACATGATTACAAATTGAGATGCACGAATGAGAATTAAGTAAGCTATATGAATTGGAGGAGTAACCAATGCTAGCATCGCTTGAAGAGATTATTCTAGAACATCTAGCACCACTTCTAGAATTATATATAAATGAATCTAAGTGTGAAGATCATTATGCGTGTGAAAGGAGATTTCATGTGCGAAGTAGAGATTGCCAAGAGAAGGTTATGAGAAGAGAAGCTACCGAGTACAGAGAAGAGAAGAACTATGATTTAGAATTGAATCTACCGAGTACTGAATTATTGTTGTGAGAGGTACACAGTATGAGCTAATTAGTTTTTGAGCATATAGAGTCTAAAAAGCATAAGTAGATGCAAATTTAACAAAAAATTTTGTGTTACTAATTAAAGAGTAATCAGAATTGTAAATCTCTTAAAGAGTAAGCCTCTTAACTGAGAGGATCCTAACAGATCTTATATTGTAAATCCTTTAACTGGGTATAGTTCTTAGATTAGAATTATAAAATCCTTTAGCAAGTTAGACTTAACTAGTCTTAATACTCTTAACCAGGTTAATACTCTAAATAGGGTAAGGTGTCAAAAATAGCTAACAGTGTAGTTATAACTGAGAAAAATTTTTATTGCAATAGTGAAGTTTTGTGGGTGTCATCTCCACTATAATTTTTATCCTCTAACAAGGATTTTTGCGATACCAAAATGAATGTGTTATGAGTTATATTTTATTTTGATGATTTATATGTTTTATGAGATGCATGCATAAGTTATGGAATTAGTAAATAGTTAAGGAAGATAGTTTAAAATTATTTTACAGTATTGATTAACCCCTCCCATCTTAGTACTCACCTTTCCATACTTAGTCCAACAGTATCACCAATCTATTGATTCTCCAATGTTTTCAATATAAAGGGGTTGTAAAGACCCATTAATAAGATTAGTGAGAGGTTGGGCATGTTGGAACCTTCAAATCCTTAAGGAATTTGAAGAGGCCATGTAGAAAATTTTCTCAGGCACAAAAGTGCACCCTTTAAAGTTGTTTGAAAGGTCATGGTTTGAAGGTAAATAATTTTTTTCCCATTGATTGTCATGAGAAACCACTAAGGGAATATACTGAACTCATATCATACAACATAAGTTTCATTTTGCAAGATCCTACAGTTAGTTTTGACATATTTTTGATACATATGGTTTTAGGGGTTTATACAAACTAAATTATGAAGATTTGTGAATTAATCTGAGTACCCTACTTTGTATCCAACAAACCAACAGATAGGAACACCATCTTTGTTCTAATTAGTCTCTATAGTCTCATAAGATTCTCTCCCCCTGTTTATCTTCTCTTCATATTTCATCTCCACTTTTTCTATTATTCTATTCTCCCATTTTTCATTATGATATTCTCCCCCTTTGACAACAATTCCAAAGGCACCATAGTGCTCAAGACTTCATGTATTTGACTTCTCCCCCTAAGGAGTAATCCCCTTTACATCAATCCAATGAAAAATAAAACATTAATACTTACTAGATTGGTGCAACATTTTCATCTTAATTCTTCTTTGGTAGGGGCATGACCCCAAACTTACCTCTAAGGTAATCAAAAGTATCCTTAGGAAGTGGTTTGGTAAATATATCTATTGGTTTATCTTTAGTTAGAATGTACTCCAACCTCACCACTTTCTCCTGCACCTATTCTCTCAAGAAATGATACTTAATAGAAATGTTCTTGGTCTTTGAGTTCATAACTGCGTTCTTGGAAATGTTTATAGCACTAATATTATCATAATAAATTGTTACCAATTCTGTTACCTTCTCCTTAATCCCTTCTAGGATTTTCTTCATCCAAGCTACCTATGTACAATTGATATATGTTTCCACATATTCTACTTCAATTGTAGATTGAGATATGCAATTATGTTTCTTTCTTGTCTAAGACACAAGTCTACCACCTAGAAAGAATGCACCACCACTTGTGCTCTTTCGATCATCTACATTACCAGCCCACTCAACATCATTAAAAACACTTAACAAAAAATCACCTTCGTGAGCATACTATAATCCATAATCTGCAGTGCCTTTCAGATATCTGAAGATTCTCTTTACCGCTACCATGTGTAACTCCTTCGAGTTTGACTGAAACCTTGGAATTGTGCCAAATGCTTGTGTAATATCTAGTCTTTTATGTACAACATAGTGTTGATTTTTTATCACGGACCTATATAAAGTGGCCTCAATAGACTCAGATTCTTCATCCTTGGATAGTTTACAAATTTTAATCATGGTGGTACTAACCAGTTTATAATCTTCCATGCCAAAAGTCTTCAACACCTCCTTCACATATTTAGATTGACATATGTATATTCCATTGTCCAACTATGATACTTGTAGTCCTAAGAATAATTTGATTTCCCCTATCATTGATATTTCAAATTATTTATTCATCTCATCAACAAAATTCATACTCATCTCACCATTACCACCAAAAATTATGTCATCAACAAAGACTTCAACAATTAATATCTTTTCACCTTTAACCTTTAAGTAAACATTACTATCATTAGAAGTCCTATTGAAACCAATCTGAATGAGATAAGAGTGTAATATTTCATACCATTCTCTAGGGGCTTTCTTCAAATCATAGAGTTATTTTTGAAGTTTTCATACCATGTTTGTTTCCTTAGTTAATGAAAATCCATCTGGTTTCTCAATGTATACCTTTTCTTCTAGAATTCCATTCAAGAATGTTGATTTCATGTCCATTTGATAGACTTCAAATTTCTTGAATTCAACATAAGAAAGTAGTATCCTGACACCTCCGAATCTTTCCATAGGATAAAATGTCTCACCATAATCCAAACCTTCTTCTTGTGCATAACCCTTACACACAAGTCGTGCTTTATTTCTTATCACTTCACCATCCTCATTTAATTTATTCGTGAAAACCCATTTTGTATCTATCACATTTTTGTCTTCGGGCTTTCGCACAAGAGTCCAAATTTCATTCTTCTCAATCTAATCTAATTGTTCATGCATTTCTCTCACCCAATCATCATTTTTAATTGCTTAATTTATTTTTTTGGGGTAAAATTGTGATATCAGATATGTGCTTTCTCTAACCTTACTTCTTGTCAACACACTTGCATTTTTATCACCAATTATTTGATTAGAAGAATGATTTCTTTTCACATACCTTGGGATTACTGATTCTGACCTAGGAGCTTCTCCTTCTATAAATTGCACTACTCCTTCCTCATTATTATTCTCTATTGGTATAGGCTCTCCTGATTCAATAAACTCTATTCCCTAATCATCTTCTATCTCCTTTTTTCTTATTTCCTCAAATTTCTTTGAAAATTCATGAATCTTCACATTAGCACTTTCAATCATTTTATTAGTCCTTTTATTAAAATATTTGTAAGTCTTTCTCTTAGCTAAATAACCCAAAAATATGCCTTCATCACTTTTGGGATCAAATTTACCAGAGAATTCATCTCTTTTAATATAATATTTACTTCCAATTTTTTTGAAAAACTTTACACTTGGAGAATGACCATACCATAATTCACAAATATATCTACCTTCACCGATCAAGGATCTAACTGATTGTTCTTCACTATTCATTCCTTCTTCATTGAATGAACTTTAGAAACCTATAACTCTATTCATTGATCACCAATCTTGATGTGAGTACAAAAAAAATCCAATAATATCATCAAGATCTCACAACTTTGATCACAACACCTAATTCCATTCCTATGGGACATACCAATCAAATCTTTCATCTATGTTCCTTCACTTCTAAACCAATTCCCTATCTTCTCCAAACTGACTGTAACTTGCATAAAACTCATCATACACATATGTGATCATAGATATAGCATTATAAACATCTCTAACACCTATGTGCCAAACTGCACACCACAATTCACAATATAACTCTCTATTCATCTGTTACATCATAACTTGGTACACCAAGAACATAGTAATCCTTTGACATTAATGGAAACAACATAACTGAAAAAAAACATCATCAATTCATCAACATACTTACTCATCTCATTTGCATCAGTTATGCCAAAAGTATTTAATAACCAAATGATTACCATGGAAAAGTAAATGTTCCCCTATACTTCAGGCATGAAAAGAAGCCCCCATTTCCATTTTGAATCCCTAGTAAATTTATTTGACCTATTCTCCAAGTCAAAACCAAACTTAGTTTGTTCAAATTATTTGAGTGTGCAATGTCATTCACTAACTCATTTATGTACATTTTTCGACGAATGTTTCTAATGAACCTTGTTGTTTTCTTTGTGTCATCAGAAATTAAGAGGTTAATTGTGTCATTTTATTTATTTTTTTCAAACTTTTTTGATGTTCATCGAAAGTTCAACACATATAAATTTTATCAGAGATTAAGGTGAAATTTCATCGAAATTCTGACAACAAAGAGGAATTTTAAAAAGTAAAAAAAACCGTTAGGGTTACTTAAGTATAAAATATAAACTATGACTGTATAAAATATGTTTATCAACTTAATTTTTAATTCATGGTCCACCTCTAGCAGGTCCTAACAGTAGCACCATCCCAGATCTAGGAGATGGAGACAAAGAGAGTGTCAGCTAGCCCTCATTTTGTGTGACATTTTTTGAACCTTTGAGGATTTCTTATTATGATTGATATATTATTTTTTAATATATATGAGATGATGCATGATTTTTGGCAAAAAACTTATATTTTGTGTTTATTTATGGAATGTGGACTATTTATTATTTATGTGATGGTTGGTGATGTATGATACATGTGATAGATTACAACATGTTTATGATGATTCTAATGTGTTGTGTATTTAGGATGTATTATATGCTTATTATTTATTATGATATGATGTGCTAACATGTGTATGATCTCTTTAATGAGTTTCTATTATGATGTATGATGCACTTGATGAGTTATGTTATGTTATCTTATGCATATTATTCCTATGATGTATGTTTTTATGGATGCTTATGATGTTTATGATGGGTGAAAATTATGATGTCTAATATGATCAACACTTTTTGTCAAAATTTTGATCAAGATTTGAAAAGTCATACTATAACTTGGCCTTATCTAATTTATTTTTTTACAAAAAATATTATAAATAAAAATAGAAATTATTATTATCCTAAATAAAAATTTAAAATAAATTAGAGATATATTAAAGTTACCATTCAAGTTTAGTTAATGTGAGGGTCATAATTCAATGAGTGGCAGAGTTCAACTAAACTTACTATTTAAAATAGGGCTAGGGTTTTATTCATCTAAGGTGTTTGAATCACTTGAGATACAATGGAAAAATGTTAAAAAGTCTCTTTATAATTAAATAAAATAGCACAAGTTTTCACTTTTTATCATTTTTTTATAGTCAACATGTTTATGCCAAAAGAATAATAATTGCATCTAAAATTAATTGATTTAAGGTATTTAGACTTATTTACACATTTATAAATTTCATTATATCTATTAACTTTAAATGTCATTATGTGATTTTATCTATTAGGGCTTATGATTTATGATTAGGGTTAGGGTTTCTGGTTAGGTTCATTGTTTTGGTTATAATTGTGTTCCCATATGATGGTTAGTATTAAGGTTAGGAATATATATTAGAGTTGGATTCAAGGTTAGGGTTTAACATTTATGATTAGGGTTTACTATTTACGATTAAGGTTTAGGATTCAACATATAGGATTAAGCTTTAGCATTCAGAATTAGGGTTTATAATTTACAACTAGAGCTAGGATTAGGGTCCAATATTTATGATTAGAGTTAAGATTGAGGTTTAGCATTCAAACTTAAGGTTTAGTAATTAGGATCATGATTTACCATTTAGGATTATGATTTAGGTTAAGATTAAGGTTTAGCATTTAGGATTAAGGTTTATTATATAAAATTAGGGTTAGAATATGGTTTAACATTTATAATTAGGTTTTATTATTTAGGATTAGGGTTTAGCATTTAGAATTAATGTTTATCATAGACAATTAGGGTTAGGATATGATTTATCACTTACAATTAGGGTTCATACTAACTATGATTAATAGTAACCATGATTAATAATTACTATGATTAAAATCCTAATACTAACCATGACTAATAATAAATAAGATTAATAATACTAATACTAACCATGATTAATGCTAACCATGATTAATAATCCTAATAATCCTAATACTAAACAAGGAACTTAGCCACCAATAAATTAGCCACAAACAAATTAGGAATTGGCCACATAAGGAAGTGATATTGTTGGATGGGGGAAGAAGTTGGGGGAATTTCAGAGTTATGGAGGAACAATTGTTGCACAAGTTCGAAAGGAGGCCAATGCATTTGTTTTCTCATTCTATGATTGTGTCTTTGAAGCTCTTCCTAGAGAACTCCAATGTCCCCCAAGTGATCACTATTCTCCCCATTTCACCACTCATTTGCACATTCCAATTGCTAGATTCGGTCATTATTTGACCTTTTGGAGCTTTCAAATTATAGAAGTTGACCACTTTCCCATAGATTTCAAGGTTAGTTTCTTATTCTTTAGTTTTCACTCCTAGGGTTTTTTTTCTTCGTGTGTGTTTTGGTTTTGCTATTTTTTCTAGGATTTTATTCATTTCACCTTGATATAATTTGCAAACAAAAAATATAACATAGATAAGTCTTTTAATATTTTTTTAACATAGGGTTTTTAAGATTTTTTTGTATGTTTGTTTAAGAAGAAGAAGCAGAAAGGAAAGAGGAAGCAAGATGGACAAATGCAGGATAGAGGAACACCAACAAAAATTGATGGAGTCACTTCTTCTTTAAGGTATTTTACCCTAAAATTTCCTTACCCTAACTCTATCCATTTATAGTTATAAAATATATTTAAAAAAAAATCCAATGAAAGACTATTTAGCATGGATGTAATATAATCCTACATATCTAATTAAAGGGAAAAAGTATATTATTTTCTTAGACTCTTTTGAGATTGCCTGAAATAAAATAATTAGGGTAGGGTATGATGTCTATGGATTTTTTTTAGTCTATGTCACCAATGTTATCAATACATCTTCAAAATATTGAGTTGCATCTCTTCCTAGTAAACCATCATAGAAAAAACTATCCAAATCCCAATAATATCAATACTCTAAACTACTATAACATGGATTCCTTGTGTAGCCGTTATTAGGCATTATGCAGCCTTAAGAGGGATATAATTCCTAGTTGACATTGTAAGGTGTTGACATGCAAAGGGTTATCATAGGAAGAAGACAAATAGTATGTGATCAATTAGGAAGAGAAAGAAATCAGAGGGATTAGTGCATGAGTTTAGGGTCTGGTATGAATCAGTGGTTCATTATTTGTTTAGTTGAGATGGAGTAGAGTGTTTTTCATGAGATGTGAAGAAGAGGAGTTTTGTCTTGAAGGACAATGAATAGGTGAGTGTTGTTACGAAAAAAGGAGAATGAAGAGAGTTGGTGTGGTATGTCCTTGTTGTTTTGTAACAAAAATTACCTCTTCCAATGTCCTTCAAGACAAGGTTTCCCTTACATACTATCAACACTTCATCTCTGATCACAATCTTTGTCACATAAACTCTTGATCTTGACAATGACCCCAAAGATCAAGCCTCAACACTCTTTACAACCCTCAAAAAATTCTCACCAACCTTGGTTACACAAATGGCATACACAATTAGGATTAGGATATGATTTATCATTTACAATTAGGGTTCATGCTAACTATGATTAATACAAATGATGATTAATAATCCTAATACTAACCATGACTAATAATAACAATGATTAATAATACTACTACTAACCTAGTGACCCCACAATAGTGGTTTACGCTTTTTTAGACATGTTTTTTTACTGAAATAACATATTGTTAATAAAATATGATGATTTAAGCCTTGAGAGGTTCCATTTGAAGGAATTAACTACAAATGGTTATCTCAAAGCCTCTCAGATAATAAAAACATTGATATAACATCTATACTCCTCATTCATACCTACAATGGAGTCTCCTTCACACCTATTAAAATGTTGACAAAAAATCACTTTGACTTTATATTTTGGCAGATCAAATGAATCCATTTGACAAACCTATCTATGTAGTAAGGTACTACTGAGAAAAATCTTTCCAATTAATATAATCTTAATATATATTAATTTTATTATGACTTTCTATTTTTAGTTTTACCGAACATAGATATTTCACCGTATGTCTACCTCTATGTTTGACGCTTATGGAAAAGTAGTAAATGAGAGAAAAAAAATTCTAAAAAATATCTATGCACTAGGTATTGAAGTTCTATTTCTATCAAAATTTTTAAAAATAATGAATTGAACAAATACACGATAAGTTATAAGCTATGTAGTCAAGGTATGTCAAAATTATGGTTTAGTCAACTTCAAATGTTGATAAAATATGAAATAATCATGATAATATTTTCAAACCAATTGCATGACCTCCATATGGATGTTAAAAAACTAAATTTGAAATAATCACATTGATATCTATTTTAGAAAAAAAAATTATTCTCTATGAAAACAATGCAACTCTTTGAAAATGACATTTTCAACAACATACCAGTTTTCGTGGGAGAAAGAAAAAACCATTCAAATAAATTCAAAAATAAAAATAAAAAATATATTTAGAATCTAGACATAAAATCCTAAAAGACTCTAATTTACTTCATCTTAAAATTTCAAATGGTTTAACAACAATATGCATCTGGATGTGAAAGTTTTTTTTCAAAATGTAGAGTTCAGTGTCCGTTCAGGCAAGAAAGTGTAACCCACTATTGTGGGTTCACCCAACCATGATTAATAATAATAACCATAATCCTAATACTAACCATGATTAATAATCCTAATACTAATCCTAATAATCCGAATAATAAATAAGGAACTTAGCCATGGACAAATTAGTCGCGAACTAGCCGCGAACAAATTAGGAATTGGCCGCATAAGGAAGTGATATTTTCTAGCGGGGAAGAAGGTGGGGGGATTTCAAAGTTGTGGAGGAATAATTTATCTACAAGTTAAAAAGGAGGGTGATGCATTTATTTTATCATTCTATGATTGTGATCACTTTTCTCCCTATTTCACCACTCATTGGCACATTCCAGTTGCTGGATTCGGTCAAATTTGACCTTTTGGAGCTTTCAAATTACACAAGTTGACCTCTTTTCAATAGATTTAAAGGTTAGCTTCTACTTATTATTTTGTTCAAGAAGAGAAATCAATCAGATGGATTAGTACATGAGTTTAGGGTTTGGTATGAATCAGTGGGTCATTATTTGTTTGGTTGAGATGGAGTTGAGTTTTTGTCATGAGATGTGAAGAAGATGAGTTTTTTCTTGAAGGATAATTATTAGGTGAGTATTGTTACAAAAAAAAGGAGAATGAAGAGATTTGGTATGGTATATCCTTGTTGTTTTGTAACAATATTCATCTCTTCCAATTTCCTTCAAGATAATACTCCCCTTACATACCATAAACACTTCATCTCTGATCACAATCTCTGTCACATAAACTCTTGATCTTGACAATGACCCCAAAGGTCAAGCCTCTATGCATTAGGCCTAAAAAATCTTTACAACCCTCACACACTTCTCACCAACCTTGTTTACACAAATAGAATTCTCATTGAACATATGAACCTCTAATCCAAACACAAAACCCCATCTTATTAATCGATCACATACCCTTAATGACTATCATACTATTCCCTATGATAAAAAATACTCATTTTTGACAAATCAATAACCCTCACTATCAACTTCACACTCCTCCAACATAAATAATCACTTAATGGACCATGATTTTCCATTTAAACAACCCCTTCAATAAAACCATACTTTGGATATTTCCTGATGCCATAGAACCTCAACTTCAACCGCTTTTACCTTACTGATCATTATGTCTAATTAGTTTTCCATTTTACTAAACAACTTGATCTTTAATTTGGACCATCACTTGAATCAGGGGAATTATTCTAGACCATTTAGTTATAGGTTTTTAAATATCTAATGAGTATATAAATAAATGGCAATCTCATTGAAGTTTGAAGAACACTAATTTTTTGGTTGAGAACCTTACCACAAAGTATATTTTTTCTTCATAAGGAAGAAACTTTCCATCTATAGAATTATGTCCTCATATCAAAATATATCAAATCTGTAGCATACAAGAAAATATTAGTTAAGAAATATCTTATAGAAATTACAATATGTTGGTATTAACTAGGAACCATAGTAGTAAAAAGTCCTTTTTCAATCACAAAGACTTGATAAATAGGAAATGAGGATTGCACTTAGTACATGAAACTAGATAATATTAAGATTAAACCACTATTCATTTCTACAACTAAATTGTAACAAATAAAAAATATTTCTAGATGCAATTATATTAGAGTTTCCAATTTAACAATTCTGTAATTATAGTAAATCTTTAAAAAATCATCAATTTCAAGCCCTTCTTGAGAGGCATTCTAGTCATTTGAATTAGAAGATTTCCTTAAAATAGAATGTGGTTTCCTTCAGAGGTTAGTAATAGGGATCTACTTCATAAAAAAAATTTAATATTGATTGTTCATAACCAACCTTACCTCTTTAACATCCAACAAAGCTCTCTATATAATTGATGACTTCAAAAGACAATATGAACCAGGTGTATGTGCCTGAATAATCATAGATATGTTAAATTTCATATAACACCAATGTACCACTCAAGGAAGAATTGAAGTACATTTCATTACCTAGTTGTTCAAAGTCCAAACCATATAATAGGGAAATCGATAATTCATTTCTATGAAAATACAAAGATATAGAAGGGCTTTGAGCTTGAAAATAATATCTTATAATTTTGATATGTATATTCCCAAAATTGTAATTGTCATATTCTTACTCTTATAACATGCATTCCTTGTAAGTATATATTTTTAAATTGAGATACCATAAGGAGCTTGTGAAACATTATGCAATCCCAACATCAAGTAACAATAACACAATCTACTGCATATAATATATATACATAACAATCATACTATTGATTGCATCTCTTCATGTTTAGGACCGGTCTTATTTGTGGAAGGTTAACCATACATTTGAATGCCATTAGGGACTTATAAATAGATTGAAAAGATCATAGGTGAAGTTTTTACTGGTGAATTTTTTTCTAATTACCTATCAAATAAATATATCTATTGTAAATTTATACTTGTAGCAAGCCTTAGAGTTTTCATCAGGAATTTATACTCGTGGTCCAACTAAGAACTCTACAACATTCTCTTTTCATGGTCTATAGTGCCAATTGCATAAATGTAGTGGGACTATCCTTGAAATCCCCACCTCAAGCAATAAAAATTTTATTTGTTAGAGGGGACAGTCACAGTCCACTAAATGTCATGTGTAAAAGGAGTTGATGTTTTAGTAGGCATTGTGCAGCCTTGAGAGGGATGGAAGTCTTACTTGACATTGTAAGGTGTTGAGATGTAAAGGGATGTTATAGGGAGAAGACGAAGAGCATGTGATCAATCAAGAAGAGAAAGCAATTAGAGGGATTAGTGCATGATTTTAGGGTTTGGTATGAATCAATGGGTCATTATTTATTTGGTTGAGATGGAGTAGAGTATTTTTCATGAGATGTGAAGAAGAGGAGTTTTGTCTTGAAGTACAATGAATAGGTGAGTGTTGTTAGAAAACAAAGAAGATGAATGCAAATAGTTGGTATGGTATGTCCTTGTTGTTTTGTAACAAAAATCACCTCTTCCAATGTCCTTCAAGATAATACTCCCATTAAATACCATCAAAACTTTATCTCTAATCACAATCTCTGTCACATAAACTCTTGATCTTGACAATGACCCCAAGGGTCAGGCCTCTATGCATTAGACCTCAATACTATTTACAACCCTCAAACACTTCTCACCAACCTTGGCTACACAGATAGAATTCTCATTAAACATATCAACCTCTGATCCAAACACAAAACCACATCTTATTGACCAATCACATACCCTTCATGACTATCATACTATTCCCTATGATAGCAATACTCCTTTTTGACACATCAATAACCCTCAATGTCAACTTCACACTCCTCCCACATAAATAATCACTTAAATGGACTATGATTGTCCCTTTAAAAAACCCCTTCAACAGAACCATACTTTGGATCTTTCCTTATTCCATAGAACCTCAACTTCAACCACTTTTACCTTACTGATCATTATGTCTGATCAGATTTCCATTGACTAAAAAACTTGATCTCTAATTTGGTCCATCACTTGAATCAAGGGAATTATTCTAGACCATTCAGTTATAGGTTGTTAAATATGTAATGAGTATATTTAAACAAATGGAAGTCTCGTTATTGGTTGAAGATCACTAATTTTTTGGTTGAGATACAATGGAGTATCCTTGTGAAACATTCTCCAGTCCCAAAATCAAGCAACAATAACACAATATACTCCATATATATATATAACAATCATACTGTTGATACCTATCAAATAAATATATCTATTGAAAATTTATACTTGTAGAAAGCCTTAGAGATTTTATTTGGAATTTATACTTGTGGTCCAACCAAGAACTCTACATCATGCTCTTTTAATGGTTTGTAGTGCTAATTGGATAAATGTAGTTGGACTATCCATCACAACCCCACCTCAGGAAATAACTTGTTTATTTGTTTTGACTTTCAACCATAGGAAAATTTCCAACTACCTTCAAGGTTGAATACCTACCCTTAAGACAATTTTTTATTCAAAAAGTTGGATGACACTGATGCAGGGGCATTCTAGGGTACTCGGTGAATCTGCATGGTGGTATGTTGTTTTGGTTCTGTGGTACTCAGTTGTAGCTTTAATCGATGGTCTCAGTTATTGAAGGAAGCTCAGTCGCTGAAGGAACTCGGTGAAACCTCTTGTGCTCGGTGGAACTTGTTCTCAGTGATGCCTATGTTGCTCAGTGTGCTTGGCTTGCTCAATTGTTTCATTGATGCTTGGTTGTTTCTCTGGCGCTTGATAGTTCTAGCTTACCGACTAGAGTTCTTGGATATTTGGTCAAGGCCGACTTGGTGCATTTATTGTTGGTATCTTTTGTTTTATTCTCCTCTGTAGATCTTGAGGCCGACATGGAGAATTAAATATTTGTAAGGCTATTTATGAGCTGATTGTTGTTGCATTTAATATTTATTTGTAATAGGAGCCGACTTGGCTTAGGAGTTAATTATTTTCTTCCAGCCGACTTGTGGCTAAAGATTAGTATTTAAGGAGTGTTTGGGTAGTTGTTTAAGGGTAGATTAGTAGAGTGGGAAGGATAGCATTTTGGATCCAACGAGATCTTGAAGATTAGATTGTTATTTGATAGTTTATAATAGCAGAGCTAGTGGTTTGCATGCTTGGAGACAAGGAGATTTCTTGGAGGCTTGCGAGCTCAAGTTCAGATGTGCCTTAGAGTTTCCATCAGTTGTTGATTTGTTTTAGAGCTAGAATAGCTCAAAGATTGCAAAAATACTTTGATTGTATTTGTCCCTAACCCGGAAGGCCTTACAATCGGGCATGTTAATGAAAATTTAGTTGAAAATATTGTCTTGTTGTGTAATTCCGCATTATGGTGTTTGGCTACTTGTTTGGATTGTCCTTAATTGGATCCTGCTTACCTATCCTACGTCAGACACGAAGACAACTTACCAAGCACAACCCTCAAAATTTGCATGAGGGGACATGATATTTTCTTTGTTTTGTGCTTGTGGTGATTGTTCTAATGATCCTGAATTTTCACATAAACTGGGTGTCTATGGTAAGAGCCTCCATCTCAATTGGAATGTTGCATATGCCTTGACCCTCTTTATATGAAAGCGATGGTGAGATTGGACTCAAAAAACATGTCCAAGATTGAAAAAATTACAAATGACCTAGTTTCATGGCCTTATTACAATTTTGGCCATTTATGGTTCTAATGGTATTGGTGCACTTGTGCCAGAGTATGATATGGCTCAAAAGGCCTTACATTTGCATTCTAATGCATATAGTGACATCAAAGAGGCTTATTTGAAAAAATTAATACAAAAGGCTTGTATTGCCTTACATAATGATGCAGGACCATCAAGGCTCCAAAGAGGCCATTGAAGTTAACAGACTTAAATTCTTGCAATAAGGTCATTTGAAGGCCATAGTTGTCATTTTCATGTTTAATAGATGTCCAAACTTGTGAGATTGTGAGAAGAGGTCGTATGAGTGGAATCTAACAATGATATTGTTGAAGGTGTCAGTGACCTAGGCTATTGAATCATCATCCTTGCAATGATACTCAATCTCACAACCCTCATCCTCACTTCTCCCCCACCTCAACTTACTGAAGAAGATAATTTCTGGATCTCTCAAATTCTAGAAAAGGTATTCTTCAGTAAGATGAGGAGGGACAAAAGTGAGGAGAAGGTTGCGAGATTGAGTACCATTGCAAGATATGATTGAATAACGTAGGTCAATGACACCTTCAACAATGTCCTTATTAGATTCCACGCATACCTTCTCTCTGAATCTCTGAAATTCAGACACTAATTCCAGTACTTGTTGTCCCAATGTGTTAGCCATTGTATTAAATTACTTTAGACCCCAGTGTTGACGAGTTGTAGAATTGTAAAAGGTTTTGGCGAGACTTCTAGAGCAATTGTTTTTGGTCCCTGGGGCCTTGAAATCTCCATATGACATGTTGTCAGAATTCTGACGAAACTCCCAAATAGTCTCCGATGAGAATGTTGAACCTACAATGAATTAGTGCGTTGCAAGTTCCACATTCTTGTCAGACATTTTTTACGGATTGGTGTCAATATCTAAATGATGCTCCCTGACGATGTTGTCGTGAAATGTCAAGTTATGGCCCATAAGTTTCGATGAAGTGGATGTCAAACTTTTGACTACGATGTTGTCGGACAATCAACACTGAAATGTCCATTGGATTGTACAACAAAAATTGGGTGACGAAAAGATGGGCAACAATTAATCACACGATCGACAGTTTATCATCTAAATCTTGACGAACCTGCATCGAAAAATGTGCCATAATGAGTTAGTGATTGTTATTAGGAGGCCAACTTTGGGGACTATTAATAACCAATTAGTCAGACATCAAGGAAATCTAGTTGCTACCTTGTATTCTCTATATGTGAATGTACTCACATGCACATTTTCAGATTATTAGGAGTTCATTTGACAAGTTTTTTAGGTCTAATCCGAATGCAATTTATTCAAATCTTCAATGTTTTCAGTGTTGCATCCACCAAATAGCCTTTTTCACAAAGCTATATTTTGTAATCCATCAATTGTCAAGAGGAGCCAACCATTTTCTCGCATTGTCGGTATCTCAATGCACTCATATATAAGGGCTGAGGGTCCCAAGTCTTCATTTGGTATTTTTACTTACCCCATTTAAAATGTTGTTCCAGTATTTTGCAAGTGCATAATTAGAATAGTTTGAGTGATCATCTTTGGCCATTAATATCTTGCAAGCTTGGTGGAATTGGCCTAATCCTTCTGGCATGAATTTTCTCTATATCTCGATGAACAAATTCTATTAGTGACAACTTCATGGAAGGTCCTTTCTATTTTATTAGGAGGTGTGTTAACAAGGATTTGGATTAATTCTGGTATTCTTAGTTGAAAAGAAAATGAAATGGTCAACTTGAAGGATTAAAACTCCCCGCCTCATGCATCATCAAAGGAATACATCATCAAAGGAAGTTGTTTTGCAGAGTGGTTCTTTGTGTATGAATTTATATGACCCTCAATTTTCAAAAGCCGAAGATAGTGCCTAATTAGTTTTTAAGGGTGTTTCTAGAGGCAGTCTGCTGGTTTTGAGTACTGGATAGAGAGGTTAAAAAATAAGTTTTAGTGATGATATATTTTATGATCTTTGGTCTAGTTACTTCACAAAGTCATCAAAAATCAATTTTGGAGGTCAGACTATTTGCAAGTGAAAAAAAATTTAAGTGGAGTCCACAAGGAGACCTGACATTTCCCTAAACAAAATTTAAAACATTGGCTTTAAATGTGAATTCCAAATTTATTTATATATTAACTCAAATAATAATACTTCAAGTGATAAATTTGGGTAAAATTATAAACCATTTTAAAGAAATTATTTTCACTTTGTTTAAGGTTCAATGAAAAAAAATATTAATACGGAAACCCGGGGAGGTGTGTAAGCGGGAAAATTTTAGGGCTAGTTGTTCCTTTGTTTGCAGATGTCAGCCATTCATGGCGGCAGGCTAAACCCAAAATGGATTGGGTGAATCGGCCACAAAGATTCCAGTTGTTCCTGTGGCTGCCATGATGGAAAAACGTGCGTAAACAAGGGAGATTATGAGTTGGGCATGAAACATCCATTAAATTAGTAGAAAATTGGCCTCATGGACATCAATGAGAACATGATAAGGCACACGGGATGTTTGCAAAAAAGCCTCAAAGTGAAATGTGATTACAGGGCACGATGGCTATTTGGCAGGCAACCCAAAGAAATTTGGCAACGTCTAAATCGTATACTAAAACGTATATCTTACCAAGGGGGATACTTAGTTTTTTTTTCAACTTTTTTCAAACTTCCTTCATATGTCTCATGCCTATGATGAGTTCTGGGAGACGCTCACAATGGATTCGTTTAATATGTTCTCCCAAACTCCTAGCACAAGTAATGGCATAAAATTGTTTTTAATAGTTTGGACAAAATCTGGAAGCATACACAAGGCATAAAATTGTTTTTAGTAGTTTGTAGGATGCCCCAAAGAAATGTGATCCTAGGGAGTGCCATGAGTCACAATGTACGTGGTCTGGAGTGATTCAATAAATGTGGTCTTGTGGAGTGTTAAAGGGCAGCAGCTAAGTTTTCAAAAATGTACAAAAGATAAAAATATTCAGATTTTTTTTTCCAGATCTGCGAAAATGTAGTGATTTTTTTTTGAATTTTTTTGTTGTTTTTGATTCAAAATATGCAGATCATGAAGAACAGATGCTGAAAATTTTGCAAAAATCTGTTGTGTTTTTAGAATTTTTTTAATTTGGTCAATAGTACATTTTGGATGGATCGAATGTGTGAAATGAAAAAAGATCTCAGTGAATGCAATGATGTTAAGATATGTATTCAATATGGATTCATTGAAAATTGAGAAGAAACTTTAACCAAATGCAATTGGCAATGATAAGGCCGGATTCATAGTTCTTACCAGCATTCTTTCAATTTGTGTGTAGCGCGAGAAGTAAGGCAAGGCAAGGTAGAGACACGCATCAAAGGAAGGCATACATTTATACAAAAGTGAAAGCAAGTAAGGTGTCATTTTTTACAAACGCCTAAAAATTTGTTATCTCATGGAGTGCATAAATCAAGGATATGCACAATATTGATATGCTGGAAAGGTTTTAGAAATGTTTTCTATTGCAATGATTGCAGGATTTGCATAAAATTGATTTGTTGAAAAGGAATAGAAAACATCAGAAGGAATTCTTTGAAGCTTTCTAGAAAACACAGTTTCCAGGTGTGCAAATGGAATGGTAAAGCAGAAAAACAAATGGAAATATTAGTTTCCATTGAGTTGAGACACTTGACAAAATGTAAAGATAGAGTAGGGAGCAGTGTTTAAGGGGTGAAGTATTTGAAGTGTTTTACATGGGGCTGATCATGGTGGTTGTTCAGAGAGTCTATGTGTTGAGATTATTGCTTGACTTTCCAAATGGGTTGATAACTCTACCTAGGGATTGGACATCCAGATTAAGCAGTTATCTTCTTCATGGTAAAGTCTCATTTACTTATTAAATCAAGGTGCATGAACTTGAAATGGGTCTACAAAGTATATGCACTAAGTTCTTACTAAAGCCATGTTAACCAATAGCTGTAGGAAAGTAACACTTGACATGTAAGTTCTTAGAAGTAAATGTAGGAATTGAACTGAATTCAAATGCATTATAGAATGGAAATGATAACATTAATTCTATTCTAGCTACTACATGAAAGTTCAGAGTTTTCAGACAGAGATTACTCTACCTACTTTGGCCGCAGGAAGAGTCAACCTCTAAATCTTTCTACTAAAATGGAAAGAATCTAATACTAAAACTAATAGGAGTTACTCACCAAGTGGGCCCCCTTGAGTGAGTACTCAGAGATTGATCACATGCTTATAACTCATAACATGATTGCTTTATTCATACTTGCACAATGTGTTGATTACAAGTCATTGCTGGAAAAACAACTAAAAACTATATTGAAACTAAGATAATGCTAATACATAGAACTTCTCAAAAAATACAAAAACTAATTTATGAGGAAGATTGACTACTTATTTATAAAGACAACTACTAACTAACTAACATATCAATGACACAAATAGGTGGATCGGACTTATTAGAAAAATAGAAAGAAGGAAGACATTTCCTGGATGAAGAACATGGGACTCATTCAACAACATACACAATAGATATAGCCTCCACTACTCCATATATTGACTCCTGATGAGGAAGCAATAGATTGGAAAAACAAACCGCTCTTGTACATAAGGTTTCAAAAGTCTTGCAGTCCCCACCAAGATATCTATCTTGGTCCTCCAACTCAACCAAGTGCCCTAATGCTTTCTTAGGGGCCCTGTTACAGGCTCAAAGGCTCCTATATGTCTCCTTACTTGGATAAAACTACCAACACAAGTCACTTAGACTTATACTCCCTTGACTCCTTTAGTGGGCTACACAAGTGTTTAGGTGTTTGAATGGCCCACTAAACCAAACCAACATATTGACCCATGGAGTGATATTATTGCAACCATACAACTTAGAATAAATAGGATTCTAAAACCCAAGTCCACCTATCAACAAGTGTTGACACATATGTCCTTGAATAGGCCTAATTACAATTAGATCTCTTGATTGGGTAATCGGATAATAACTTTTGTCTCCTGAAATATCTAGACAAATGAAGAGGTTTTTTAGATACCCTTTTGGGAGTTCTAGACAATCCCTCAAGATTAGGTTCCCAACCAATTTGAAGACTAACCAACTGATATTGCTTCCAAAGGGCTAATAAGACTAATTAGGCCTCTTCCACAAGACTACTAACAGGTCTTGATTTCCCTTTTCAAAACAAGTTTATCGCTGACCACAAACTACATTAACATACTCCGGAAACAACGTCATTTCAACATTCAAACCCCTTCCTTGATCGCTTGATTCAAATCCCAAGCTTTGAAAGATGGAGTAGGGAGCAGTGTTTAAGGGGAATTATTTGAAGTGTTTTACATGCGGTTGATCATGGTGATTGTTTAGAGAGTCTATGTGTTGAGATTATTGCTTGACTTCCCAAATGGGTTGATAACTAGGTTGCATAACTCCACCCAAGGATTGGACATCTAGACTAAGCATTTAGCTTCTTCATCGTAAAGTCTCATTTACTTGTCAAACCAAGGTGTGTGAACTTGAAATGGGCCTACAAAGTATATGCACTAAGTTCCTACGAAAGCCATGTTAACCAATAGCTGCAGGAAAGTAATACTTAATAAGTAAGTTCTTAGAATTAAATGCAAGAATTGAACTAAATTCAAATGCATTGCAGAATGGAAATGATAACTTTAATTATATTATAGCTACTACATGAAAGTTCAAAGTTTCCAGACAGGGATTACTCTACCTACTTTGGCTGCAGGAACAGTCAACCTCTAAATCTTTCTACTGAAATGGAAAGAATCTAATACTAAAACTAACACGAGTTACTCACCAAGTGGGCTCCTTGAGTGAGTACTCAGAGATTGATCACATGCTTATAACTCAAAACATGATTCCTTTATTTATACTTGCACAATGTGTTGATTACAAGTCATTGTTGGAAAAACAACAAAAAATTATATTGAAACTAAGATAATGTTGATACATAGAACCTATCAAAAAATACAAAAGCCAACTTATGAGGAAGATCAACTACTTATTTATAAAGACAACTACTAACTAACTAACAAATCAATGACAACAATAGGTGGATCAAACTTATTAGAAAACTAGAAACAAGGAATACATTTGTTGCATGAAAAACATAGGAATCGTTCAACAACATACACAACAAATATAGTCTCCACTACTCCCTATTTGACTCTTGATGAGGAGGCAATAGATTGGAAAAATAAACCACCCTTGTCCATAAGGTTTCAAAAGTCTTGCAGTCCCCACCAAGATCTCTATCTCGGTCCTCCAATTCAACCAAGTGCCCCAATGCTTTCTTAGGGGCCCTTTTACCATCTCAAAGGCTCCTATATGTCACATTACTTGGATAAAACTACCAACACAAGTCACTTAGACTTATACTCCCTTGAGTAGTTTAGTGGGCTACACAAGTGTTTAGGGGTTTGAATGGCCCACTAGACCAAACCAACATACTGACCCATGGAGTGATATTATTGCAACCATACAACTCAAAAGAAACAAGATTCTAAAACCCAATTTCACCTTTCAACAAGTATTGACACACATGCCCTTGAATGGGCCTAATTATAATTAGGTCTCTCAATTGAGTAATCGGGTAATACTTTTGTCTCCTAAAAGATCTAGACAAAATAGGGGTTTTTTAGATACCCTTTTGGGAGTTCTAGACAATCCCTCAATATTGGGTTCCCAACCAATTTTCTTCCAAAGGGCTAGTAGCGATAATTAGGCCTCTTCCATAAGACTACTGAAGGTCTTGATTTCCCTTGTCAAAACAAGTTATCACTGACCACAGACTGCATTAACATACTCCAAGCAATGTCACTTCAACATTCAAACCCCTTCCCTGATTGCTTCAATCAATTTTCAAGCTTTGAGCATACATCTTCCTTCCTGTCACATTGAGATGTCGGGCCTAGGGTTGCTTGCCAAAAATCACCACTTTTTTGGAATCCCCTAAGAGTAACATAATTTTACAAGGAATAGGGAGACCTATCAAACCTCACAGTTTCAAGGAATTTGGCTGGAGGATGATAGGTCAAAATTCATGATTTCACCGACCCCAAGGTATGTGAGGGTTTCTAACCACCCAAGAAAGACGTGTTTACCAAAATAGGCATGAATCACTTTAGATCTTCAAACCAAAAGGAAATGAAAGACAACACTCATACATTCATGTACCTACAACTCAATCATACTTACCAATCAAATCAACAGAATTCAGGTAGATATAAAAAAAATTCCAACAATATTATTGCTTCTCTTCTATTACAACACAACAACCTCACATCAAATATCTTCTGAGGTTTTAAAAGACTCATTCCCAATGATCACATCCACTTCCAATTTTTTTTCAAATGAGGTGACCGTTGGAGCACCCAAATGCAACATTTGGCCAAAGTTGCAAAGTTGTCATGACAACTTTTGGCAATTTAGGCTTCTAACCTCCTAATGACCTCAAATGTGTTTCATTTGACTTAATTACATCCAAAAGGACTCAGATAGACCATTCATCACTTGGTTATATTTTGGACCATTTGATCCTATTTGACCATATAGGGGCATCTCATCAGACTTAGTGGGTCTGCTAATTCTTTGGCATCTATCACATTTCCTAGTATAATTTTATGCATCCTTGTGTAATGTAGGCTAGTAATAACCTACAGTTAATGTTTTCATTGCTATCTTTTTTCTTGCAAATCAACCTCCTATAATACCAAAAAAATGGGCTATAGGTTCATTAACCTCCTATATCGATATATCGAACGAAATCGACATCGAAGTCCTAACCTAAGGCACATCTGAACATCATTGAATCCTAATTGATTATCATAAATTTTGTATCGAGGAATATTCCTAGTAATATTCCTAATCATCATAATTATCTTTAATTTAATGATTATTTGGCGATAAATCCTATTTATCCTAAAGTTTGATTAACTGAATATTCTCAATATTTAATTAATTAGATTTAATTCTACCACTTAATTGTTTAATCGAAGTTAATTCTATTTATTCCTAAATTGTATTATTTAAATTTGATAATAAATTAAAATTCCTATCATTAATTGATTAAATTCTTATTTAATTAATTAAAGCAAGTTGTCATATTTGATGATATTATTTTTGAATAAAAGTTTGATTAAATGATTGATTAACCCATAAATCAATTGTTTTATTTCAAAAATTAGTTTAGTTGTTATTTATTAATTCATAATTATCCATGTGCACAATCAAAGAGCAATTAAACTCCAAATCAGAAAATTAATGCAAGTTATTGACTTTTTGGAACTCAACATCATTTTTGAGTTTTAAAGTTGATCTAAACTTCTAATTTGAGTTAAAAAGCTATTTTTGCATGATTTGCATGTTTTTGTGAATTAAATTATCTTTATTTAAAAAATAACTCAAAATCAAGCTGAGTTATTTAAGTGATTTATGACATTCTTTCATGCATCCTCAAAGCCCTGGATTTCTATAAATTAAGGCTTTAGCTCTTCACAAATCATCTCTTAAATCCACAAGAATTGCATAATCACACTGTCGAATTGGAGACTGAAGAATCATCTTTGTGAATCCAAGCTTTGTGAGATCAATATTGCATAGTTTTTCATATCATATTAGTTTTCATTTGTTAGATCATTTAGCATATCATAGCATATCAGTTTTTACATATCATAGATTCATATCAATTTTCATCACATCTTTGCATAGAAAATTTTTAAAAATAGATTAATTGCATACATCTCATATCTAGATCAATTGCATTCAAATCCTTCATTTAGGTGTCATCAAGGTCACTGATCTCGGTACGATCTGAGATCATACTCGCACCTATTAGAAGGTAGTAAATCGCCTGGTTAGATTAGCTTTCAATTCATTGCACGATTTCATTTTTGCTAACCTCTAATGTTTTACTGAAGTGTTGTGTCTACAGAATAGGTACAAAATTCACACACACATTTCTAGCGCCCACCGTGGGGCCCTGAAATGGGTTTCCATTTCAATTCTATCAATTTCTATCTTTTTCTCCTCAGTTTCTGTGCAAAACTATGATTTTTAATTTCTATCTGTACAATCTTCGTACGAGTTTCTAACAAAAGTCATTTCACACTGTACCCACTGTCGTACAATAGTCTATCAGATTGAGGATCATGTCGTGCTGTACACACTATCATTTGAAAGTTCAACTATCATTTTACAGAACACCCAGTGTCGTATGAGTTTCTGGATTGTCATGTGGGAGCACACCCACTATCGTACGAGTTTCATTCTGTCATCTGGTAATAGACCCACTATCATACAAGTTTCAGCATCAGATTTCAACTGTCGTTTCATTTTTCAGGGTAGTTTGTCATATTTGGTTTTCAGATTTCGACTAATGGCTAATCTTAACAATTGAAATTCTCTATTTTTGATTGACTCCTACTGGTTTTGATTGGAAAAAGTGCAAGAATTGCTAAAAGCAGGTAAACATCTACTAAGCATGTTGTGAGGATTCCAGGTATTCTCCTTAATCTGATAACATTTTAATTTGGATCCTAAAATGAATCTCTCATGTGTTTGGCTTGAGTGTTTTCTTTGCATGCTTTTCTTCGAATTTGCATAATTGAATACTAGGTTGTAACACCTTAAGTATTGATAGGCAGTCTTAGGATATTTTTGATTGATCTTATTAGCGAAATTGGGATATTGGACTCGCTTATTCTTACTCACCCCTCATTTCACCCTGTGGTTGCAAGGTTAGCGCCATATTCAGGGGAGGGGTCTACTTAGAAAGAGTGTTAATTGTTCCATTAGTTCTTTCCCATTTTGTGCTTTTTGGATCTCATTAGTATTCTAGGGTGTGGACTTGCTTTTAAATTTGTGTGAGGAGTTAAATGCACCACTTTGTGGACTCACCTCATGTTTATTTGGAGCATTAAGTGTACCACCTTTTGTGCTTTTGAATGCTTTTGGATAGATTTGTTTTTTGATATATCTGTGAAAACATAGTAATTAGCCCCTATGAACACTATTTTTGGTTCTTGAGAGATTGGATTCCTAGTGAAACCCTTATTGATGATGGAATCCTTGTAGGTAGGGAGGATACTTAGTGTGTCTCATGTTCTACTTGGTCTGTGCATCTTCCCTTACTGATTGATACATTCTCTCTCTGGAGAGGTTGATAGATCATGTGGGGTTGATATCATAGACCTTGGTGAGATAATCTTTGCCTTAGCGTGTTGAATTTATCTTCCTGCTTTGTCTGGGTTAAAAGTGAAAAGGTGTCAAACCCTTGGATTTGGAGCCAAGTCCCCTTGTGGTATACTATTGTGAGTCACCTTTAGAGAGGGTTAACCATAGCGGACACTCCCTTCACAAGGAAAACTGCGTTGACAAAACTTCAAGTGATAATAGCCATTTTTGTCGTGGTAGTGATAGCCGCTATATAAATGTCCTTGTGGAAGAAATCTTCACAGGTGTGGTTCATTGTTGGGTTGCCAGATCTCCCTAGCAGCTCCTGATTGATTAAATTTTTGGACTGTGTCAAAACCCTCGTGCGGTGGGATTGGAGTTCACCCCTTTGGATCATAAAAGTTGCAGAGTCAAACCATTACTAAAAACCCTAGAGAGGCCAAATTTTTATTTTTCTAGGATATATGTGCATCATTGCAAAACATTTTGGAACATACACAATTAGCACTTCTGAGGATTAGAACGAATAAAACCACTTGATTGTCCATGCGCAAGGTTGCTTTTGCCCTTGTTCATTGTTTTTAGACATGCTTAAAATCACTTGCTTGCTGTTTTTTGTACTTGTTTATCTATTTGGTTACTGAAAATGAAAAAATCTGTTACAATCCTCGAATCTGGACAATACAATTTGCAAACAATCTGACATTGAAAACCCTAAATTTGCAAAATTTGAAGTGAAATTCCTTTCTGGAGTCAGAAGTCATCTCAGGAGGTCAGAAAGTCATACGAGTTTTTGTCAAATGTCATTTCATCCATGCCCAACTGTCGTATGGTAAGGAACCCAGTGTCGTACGAGTCTTTTCGCCAATCAAATTCAAAAAAGTCAAATCCTGTTAGCAACTGTCGTACGAGCTCTTCAACTGTTGTTTCATAGCATACCCACTGTCGTGCGATTTTTGCAACTATCGTATGAGATTTTCAACTATCGCTTCATAGCATACCCACTGTCGTACGAGTCTGCATAATGTCATTTGGGAAAATTTTGAAAGTTGTCAAAAAATTGTTAGAATTGCCAGATATTTATCTTTTCAGCCTATTTCTAGAATCTGTCAAACAAATCACTGTGTCTGGAATAGAGCAGTAGCTATTGAGAATCCAATAATTTTCCTAGAGTGGCCTTTTGAATCTGATTTAGCCTTCTGTTTAATCGATTTGAGTCCTTTTCATCTTGTGTCAAAACCATGTCATAACTATCAATCTTTAATCAATCATCAAAATGACTAAGTGTTGTGATATCTTGTCTGCTATCTTTTGGGCAATCTACCCATACATCTAGGGCACAGTATCCTTCACCCACGTCTAATCAAATCTTCAAATCAATCAAACCTTGACAAGGTTGTGTCATCTGATCATCTTGATTCAATTCATTCTTCAGTCATCTAGATCTTATTCTTTTGTTTCACTCAAAGTTGATGGTGGAAACTAGAGCTTCCTCACACAAGAAATCTAGAGAAGGAAACTAGACCTTACCTATAACCACTACCAGGGGTCCAACTCTTGAGCAACTCATCAATTCTGGTCTTTACGAGGATGATGGTCTTGGCAACTTTCGATTAAAAACTGGTTACATTCCTCCTCCATCAACTCACGGAGGTACCCAACAAACCCCACATCAATCTATTCCAGGGAGTCCAAAAACTCCTACCATGTCTCAAGCAGGGACAAAATTTGTCTCTCAAAGAACTTAATCTTAACATGGTGTGGATCAGGAACCCATGCCTGAAGAAATTTCTCAATATCAAAACAATGATAACTTCAAACGAATGATGAAGCATTTCTTGAAAGAAGATAGAGAGGCATACTTTTTACAATTAGCTCATCAAGGAGCTAAGCTTCCTCCTAATTTTAATGTTGAAGCTATCATCACACATGAGGAAGAAACTTTGATAATGGCCATAACAAAATAGATACATGCTTTACAAGTCAAACTGAATCAACTCGAGAAAGAGAAGGAACCCAAAGAGTTCTCCATGGAGGCTCTATGTCCTTTTCCATTTGACAAAGACTTGTACATGCCACCATTTCCAAAAAGAGTGGAGATGCTGAAGTATGATAATTATGACAGACACTCTAACCCTCAAGATCATGTTAGAGAATTTTGTATGCAATCTATGGAATTCATGCATGAACCAACCTATCTGATGCGTCTCTTCCCTCGATCTCTAGGGGGAGCAGCCATCCACTGGTTCTCTAGATTGCCTTCTACTATCAAAAATTTTGAGGAGTTGATCAAATTGTTTTATCAACAATACTCCTACAATATTCAACATCCAGTCACCATGATTGATATCTGTAATCTCAAGCAATATCCAGGGGAACCATTCCTAACATTTCTCAAGAGATGGAGGAAGAAGTTCTCTATATGCCAGACCTATTCCAAAAATAGAAAAATTGGAAATCTTCATCAATAACCTTATTCTAGAAATCAATTATCCTCTACAAATGCAAGATCATACATCTTTTGATAAGATGGTGCATAATGCTATCAAAATTGAAAAAGTGCATGTGAAGAAAGGAGAAATCACACTTCAAAAAGACAAGTACGAATCGGGTCCACTTCTAAAGACAAGAACAAAAACTAGAATAAGAATAAAGGCATCATCACCGATGGTGTTGTTGACACTATCTGTGCCCCATCAAAGGCACCAGCCTACAACCTAACTCTTGGTCCCCAAGCCATTAAAGCTTCAGAACAAAAGTCATCCGAACCATTTCAAAAGAAGCCAGAATACAAATCTTGGGATAAACAGTGAAAGTTCACTCCTCTTGGAGAATCTTTAGAATCAGCTATGAAAACTCTACTAGCTGATAACATCATCTCTTTGCCAGTGATCTGACCACCTAATTCTAAGCCTAAGCCAAAATGGTGAAGAGAAAATGAATTCTGTGATTTCCATCGAGGTAAAGGTCACAAAACTAATAACTGCTTATGGTTGAAACACACCATTCAAGATCTGATCGATAGGGGAGACATCACAGTTGACAATCCTAAGAGCAATAACAATCATACAGCATTTACAAAACCATGGTCAAGAAGTTTCATCTTCTCAACCTAATATGGGGGAAAAAGTCAATTATGCTTACCCTGGAAATAATGCTACCATCAATATGGTTGAACCCTGTCTCCCAGAGCATTGCAATGTCATCACAATTGTAAAAAGAGATAGACAAAATCAATCCACCAATGCAGTTACTTGATCACAAGCCCAAGCACATCTGAAAGGACAAATCCTAGATTCATCAAATGTCCCTAAGGTGCCCTTCAATCTTTCATCTGCTTCTAAACAGAAGGGTGCTTCCAAATCTTCCAATCCAAAGGATACAAGGCCTACATCTTATAGCATCGTTCAACAACTCTAGCACACTAATGCCAAAATCTCCATGTTTGAGTTGCTTCAAATATCTCCAGCTCATAGAGCCATACTAGACAAAGCTTTGCTCAGTTCTAATGTTCCTAATGACCTTGATTTAGCTAGGTTCCAGACTATGGTTGGACATCTTACATCTCCACAATATATCTCATTTTCGTAGGAAGATGACAACTCCTTGAGTCACCCACATAATCAGCATTTGCATATAGAAGTCTTGATCCAGAACCGTAGAGTCAAACATGTGTTGATAGATGGGGGCACTGGCCTAAACATTTGTTCTTACAGCTTGATCACACAATTAAGATTTTCAAAATTGTCTATTGATCCTCGAAAGAAGATAACCATAAAAGCCTATGATGAATAAGAAAGATCTTCTAAAGGCACCATTGTCTTACCCATCCGAGTGGGTCCAGTTATCAAAGATATCATCTGCCAAGTGCTTGATCTACCTTTGGCCTACAACATCCTCCTAGGGAAACCATGGATACATGAAATGCAAGCTACTCCTTCTACATACCTATTGGTCCATTTTCCTATCAATGCAAAATCTAATGAAAATGGCCTTTTCCCTGCAAATTTTGAAGTTATCCCACCTTATTGCACAGTTTCATCCTGCATTGAAAATCCATAGTGTTTCATGGTTTGAGCTCTTAGCTCTCTGTTCTTCATTGTGTCACCTTGCTCCAGTTCAAATTACACATGCTGAATCACAAAACCTAGGGAGATATTCAAGTTTTAAGGTCTGCAGGAAATAATTTCAGAATCTGCCACAGTGTCGAAAACCCACAATATTTTTGAAAATTCATGATGTTTTCAGTCTGTGTGAAAACCCTCGTTGTTTTCAACCTTGTGCCTTCCAGCTTTTGTGTGCTTATCTTTTGGCATCAAAAACTTTGTGTGTTTTCGATCTTTTCCGTCGAAAACCCTATGTGTTTTCGACCTCACAGTTTCCTGTTTGTTGGCGTTCCCTAACTGCGCAAGTGTGATGGATGGTGGGTCTAGGTCTGCAGGATCTTCCTGATTGGTTGTCACATGGCCACATGTCAGACTTTTCTGACATGTGATCATGCGACCGCTTGCCACCTGTTCACATGGGTCCCAGTTCTTCTTGATGTTCAGCTGACTAGCGGTTAAATTTTTCATTCCACGATCTAGCGACTCATGATTATCTCCTAGTTTCTTGATTCTGGTGGTTAAGCCCTTAACATCTAGTGACTTGGCTGGCGGTTTACTTTGTCTTTGTCGTGCAATCATGTAATGGTGGGCCCGGGTCTTCATGCGTTTAAAGGTAAGGCCTCTTCGGTGATGGTCCCGCTAGTGGTTATGTGGTAGCCTTTGGTTGGTTGTCGCATGATCGCATAGCCCAATTTTTGGCTATGTGATCATGCGACTAGTTAACACGTGTCTCTGGTGGTGAGGTGGTATTTCATCAGTGGGACCCAGTTCTTCATGCTTCCAGCATAGTTAAAGTTTGAACAGGATCAGTGGTCAGCGTAAGTTCACATGGAAAAGTTGCGCAATGTTTATCCCTTGAGATTTTGCACCAGCTATAGATTTCATCTTAAGCAAGCCCATTTGTGGGGTCTTAGTAGTTTGGCGGTCTCGATAAGTATTTAGCGGCCTGAAAAACTTTCTTCCTATTCATTGGTTCGCGTAATGTTTTGGCGGTGCCCCAATTTAGTTGGCGATTCAGTGAATAGTGGTCATGTGATTGCTAAGTTTTTTAGAGATGGTGGAAAGTATTTCGCGAATTGGTAGAAGTTCTTCGGTCGCCAATTCGCCAAATAAACTGGGGCCACTTGCTCAGTTCTAATTGGTTGGTGGAATGACATGTTGGATGGCGTTGATGGGTCTGCAATTTTCTGAGGGAGTTAAAGCGTGGATAGATTTGGTGGTTGTCATTATACCACTGAGTGGAGATGCTCATTTTTTAACATCACGGTATAGTGACAACCCTCATTTCCACTTTATGTGGAGACTGCCCGGTGGACCCATTTGTCAGAGGTGGTTATGTGGTGACCTATGGTTGGCTGTTGCATGATCGCATGTCAAAGATTTCTGACATGCGATCATGCGACAACGGTGCCACGTTGTGCAGCGGTGGCGGTGGTTTCATTGAAGCGGTGACAGGGTGCTGATGTGAAGGTGTGTCGCATGTTCGCATAGCCCATTTCTTGGCTATGTGATCATGCGACAACTATTTGGATGTCACGGTTGCAGAGTTAGGGTGGGTCCACGGTGCCAGTGCTGCCAATGTGCTCTTTTCCAATTGGTTGTTGACTAGTGACGAGGCTATTAACTTTTTGAGGGGCCCGTGACTATTATGAATTAAATGTGACCACCCGATTTTCCAGGAAGGGGAAGAGATCGACGACCACATTTTAAATTTTGTCGATTAGCCGTTGCATTTGATTTCAAATTTGCAGAGGGTTTTTTTGACATGAAGTACTAGAATTTATGTTTTTTTGGCCATTTCTTGATCTAGTCGGTGGCATCGATTGTTGCAGTCTGGTCCAGTGAGTTGGGTGATTGCTTGTAGATATTTTTCCATGTGGGGGAGGATAGTTTTTATTGGCTCGAGGTGTTTTGATGGTCTGGTCAAACTGTTATTCATGATGAATTTGTGATCCTAAGTACAGATTTGAAGATTTTATCTTTCTTGTGGACCATTTTTGTTTCTAACAGATTGGTGCTGGTTTTCCCTCCAGTGAGTTTTCAGATTTAGCTGTTGTAACCCTAACCCTAGTCACCCTAAGCTTCATGCAATCTCTTTGAGATTCCCAAGGTGGCTAGTGGTATAAATTGTAGCTTTTTTAACTTAGAAGGGGTTTGAATTTTGGATCATTCCAGAGGTTCTGATTTTGATTGGTTCCAGGGGTTTGTAGCAGGGCTATATCACATTGCATGTAAGCTGAATAGAATTTCTGGAAGTCTTTTGCAAGTTATTGAAGTGGTTTGATCTCTGTCCTACTTTGATCATGTACATGACTCATCATACTTAATATAACTATTTCATGTTTACAAGTCTCTCCTTGGTATCATTCATGTGAGTTTTGGATTTTTTGATCCATTGCATAGGGTTACCTTTGCATATGTTCTTGTCTTTAGTTCTTGATCTAGGATCAAGTGAAATTTACTTTAGAAGGGACATAGATTCATCTTGGTTGTCTACAGAAGGATCTTATAAGTAGTGGATGGGCTGGAACATTTATATTTATGGCTATGAGTCTTTGACAATAGTTGGTTCATGTTTCATTATTTGTATGTGAGGTCTACCCAATGGATAATGGCATTGATCAAGGATTAGTACATTTAGTTGATTACAATGTCTGATTGGCTCTTGTCTACCTTCCCTATCCTCATTAATCAAAGACCATTTTAAGTTTTAAGTATTGTTGTTGGTAGTAATACCCTTCACAAGGTCATTTTATACCCAATAGCAATTGAGATTCAATGAATGTCTGGTTAACATTTAGTAGTCTCTTGCTATCATCTTCTTTGTTTAATCCAGTCCAAAATCCTAAAATGTCATAAGTTATATGATTAGGTGCACCCACCATGGTTTTGTAGAGCTAGAAGTGTAGAGGGCAGTCTTGTCCCTATAGTTGGTCCAGTTGTCTTGCAGAGCTCTCATACTTGTAATTAACCACTCCTAACATTAGTCTTAAGGCATATTGGCAGCCCTAAGTGGCATAAGCATTTTCAAACACCAAAAAGATGGTGAATTTATTAGGGAGCCATTGGAAAGAGTCAAATGAACAAAATATACTTGTAAAATCTTCTCACCTAGTTGTGAGTGGCGACTCTGAAGTCTCTGTTTGATCAGTGCATCTTCTAATAAATAGTGTGGTTACTTGTGGAGTTTTGTATTGGTTGGAAGAAGAAATAAAGACATATTTTCCTCTTCAAGGAGGTGGCGACTCTACATTATAGAACCTAATGGAGCTGCATGGTGAGCTCTAGATCTGCCATGTCTTCCCAGTCAACAAAGTTTTTTGCTGCAAAACTTTCAGGTATTTATGATTACAATATTTCCTTATCAAGTATTCAGTGCTAGTATAAAGGGAAGACTGAAATAAGATGAGGAGCTCTCATCTTGTTTCAAGTCAAATGAATAATCAAGGAAAAAGTCAGTCTAGGCTACTTGGTTTCCTCAAGTTGGATAGACCTTTGAGCTATGTTCTTCCAAAGTCCCCTCATTCTTTTCCTGGCGAGCTTTTGGGTTTGATTCCTATTTTTGATTGCCAGTCTAATTCTGTAGTGAAGCATGTCTTAGCATTCTATAGATTTATTATAGAATATCAGATTCTTGATGAGGATGTTAGCATGATGTTTTTTGGGAGATCCCTCAAAGGGGTTGCATCTAATTGGTATTTAAATCTACCCCCAAAATGCATCTCTTCTTTGACTGAATTCAAGTGGTTGTTCTTAGAGGAGTTTGATGATGATGATGAATGGAATGAGTTGCAAAAGGATCGTCAGTAAAAAGGGGATACAAGTTGTATTTCAGAGCAACCCATATCTAATGTTGAGGGTACTTCTTCTGATGAAGTTTTGTCAAAGGAGTATTTAGATTGTGGTAGTGAGCAGGAATCAAAATCAAGGTGTGCAAGATCCTCCATTCATTCAAAGATGTCTGAATGTGATTTCAGTGGTTATTCAAGTGAGGATGATGAAGGCAGTGATGTTGATGTATCCTCATATGAATCAGATGCATCATGGGAAGAGGAGAGTAATGATGGAAGTGAACACTCCTTTAGTGAGGAGTATGAAGATAAGGAAGTGATAATGGATTGTGATGTCAGTGAGTTTGAACATGAATATTTAAGTGATGGGTTATTAAATAATCCTAAAATGGCTAGTGAGTTTAAAGTGTTCACTAACACTTTATATGATGAAGACTATGATGATTATCAGCCCATTTTTTGTCATGATGTTCAACAAGGTGCATTGCATGGAGTTATCAATCCTTTGTTTAAAGAACATGTGGAGGTCTTCCATTCAGTTGAATCAGGATGCCCATTTTCCATCTGTGGGTATCAGTCTCATTATTCATTTGAGGTCCAGCTGGTTACACCTATGGAAATGCAAAGTCGAGGTATGAATGAGGCCTTTCTACAGGCAGAATATGAGGCTTTTGTGTTTCTAGTCAATAGCATCCATCAGTCAGTAGAGAAGAACAAGTTCTTATCTAACGGTGCTGATCTTGGACATGCTGAATCTTTTTTTCATAGTGAGCAAGAGGGAGAAAGTGCCAAAAAATTTTACATGCACTATGAGGATAGTTACTTTGTTCTTCCTGATGTGCTGATTGAACATGTTGACATGCCTGGTGAAAAAGGTGAAAGTAAAAAATATGGTGTGCCACATGAAGGAAGAAATGAGAATCATATTTTTGACAGAGGCAAGAACTGACTCTTGTTTGTTGTTGCAGGTTTTTTGTAAAAATGTACATTTTGTGAATAGTTTCCCTTTCTTGTATGTTCCCAATGTTTTTTGAGGTCTCTGTGTTTTTCCAGTGGGTGGTCTACTTCTTCTGAGAGATCTGAGGTCCTCATTGTATCTGTGAGAGATACATGTCCCCAACTAGAGCCACTATTGGTCCATTTTCCTGTCAATGCAAAATCTAATGAAAATGGCCTTTTCCTTGCAAATTTTGAAGTTATCCCACCTTGTTGCACAGTTTCATCTTGCATTGAAAATCCATAGTGTTTCATGGTTTGAGCTCTTAGCCCTCTATTCTTCATTATGTCACCTTGCTCCAGTTCAAATTGCATGTGCTGAATCTCAAAACTCAGGGAGATATTCAAGTTTTAAGGTGTGTCGAAAACACAGTGTTTTTGAAAATCCATGATGTTTTCAATCTGTGTGAAAACCCTCATTGTTTTCAACCTTGTGCCTTCCAGCTTTTGTGTGCTTATCTTTTGGCATCAGAAACCTTGTGTGTTTTCGATCTTTTCCATCGAAAACCCTATGTGTTTTTTACCTCACAGTTTCCTATTTGTTGGCGTTCCCTAACTGCGCAAGTGCAATGGATGGTGGGTCCAGGTCTGCAGGCTCTTCCTGATTGGTTGTCACATTGCCGCATGTCAGACTTTTCTGACATGTGATCATGTGACCGCTTGCCACCTGTCCACGTGGGTCTTAGTTCTTCATGATGTTCAACTGACTGGCGGTTAAGTTTTTCATTTCATGATCTGGCGACTCACGGTTATCTCCTAGTCTCCTGATTCTGGCGGTTAAGCCCTTAACATCTAGTGACTTGGCTGGCAGTTTACTTTGCCTTCATCGTGCAATTGTGTAATGGTGGGCTTGGGTCTTCATGCTTTTAAAGGTAAGGCCTCTTCGGCAATGGTCCTGCTGGTGGTTATGTGGCGGCCTTTGGTTGGCTGTTGCATGATCGCATAGCCCAATTTTTGGCTATGCCATCATGCGACTAGTTGACATGTGTCTGCAGTGGTGAGGTGGAAATTCATCGATGGGACCCAGTTCTTCATGCTTCCAGCATGGTTAAAGTTTGAATAGGATCAGTGGTCAGCGTAAGTTCGCATGGAAAAGTTGCACAATGTTTATCCCTTGAGATTTTGTGAAAGCCATAGATTTCATCTTAAGCAGGCCCATTTGTAGGGTCTGAGCAGTTTGGTGGCCCTGATAAGTGTTTAGCGGCCTCAAAAATTTTCTTCCTGTTCGCTGGTTCGCGTAATGTTTTGGCGATGCCCCAGTTTATTTGGCGATTCAGCGAATAGTGGTCGTGTGATTGCTAAGTTTTTTAGCGATGGTGGAAAGTATTTCGTGAATTGGCAGAAGTTCTTCAGTCGCCAGTTCGTCAGATAAACTGGGGCCACTTGCTTGGTTTTGATTGGTTGGCGGAATGACATGTTGGATGGCGTCAGTGGGTCCACAATTTTTTGAGGGAGTTAAAGCATGGACAGATCTAGTGGTTTTTGTTATACCGCTGAGTGGAGATGCTCAATTTTTAACATCACGGTATAGCGACAGTCGTCATTTCTACTTTACGTGGAGACTGCCCGGTGGACCTGTTTGTCAGAGGCGGTTATGTGGCAGCCTGTGGTTGGCTATCACATGATCGCATGTCAGAGATTTCTGACATGTGATCATGCGACAAGGGTGCCATGTTGTGCAGTGGTGGTGGCAGTTTTATTGAAGCGGTGACATGGTGCTAACGTGGAGGTGTGTCGCATGTTCGCATAGCCCATTTCCTAGCTATGCAATCATGTGAAAACTATTTGGACATCACGGTTGCAGAGTTAGGGTGGGTCCACGGTGCTAGTGCTATCGATGTGCTCTTTTCCAATTGGTTGCTGACTGGTGACGGGGCTGTTAACTTTTTGAGGGGCCCATGACTATTATGAATTAAATGTGACCACCCGATTTGCCAAGAAGAGGAAGAGATCGACGGCCATGTTTTAAATTTTTCCGATTAGCTGTTGCATTTGATTTCAAATTTGCAGAGGGTTTTTGCGACATGAGGTACCATAATTTATGGTTTTTTTGGCTGTTTCTTGATCTTGTTGGTGGCATCGATTGTTGCAGTCTGGTCTAGTGAGTTGGGTGATTGCTTGTAGATGTTGCCATGTGGGGGAGGATAGGTTTTGTTGGCTCGAGGTGTTTTGATGGTCTGGTCAGACTGTTATTCATGATGAATTTGTGATCCTGGGTATAGATTTGAAGATTTTATCTTTCTTGTGGATCATTCTTGTTTCTAACAGATTGGTGCTGGTTTTCCCTCCAGTGAGTTTTTAGATTTAGCTATTGTAACCCTAACCCTAGTCACCCTAAGCTTCATGCAATCTCTTTGAGATTCCCAAGGTGGCTAGTGGTATAAATTATAGCTTTTTTGACTTAGAAGGGGTTTGAATTTGGGATCAGTCCAGAGGTTCTGATTTCGATTGGTTCCAAGGGTTTGTAGCAGGGCTATATCACATTGCATGTAAGCTGAATAGAATTTTTGGAAGTCTTTTGTAGGTTATTGAAGTGGTTTGATCTCTGTCCTACTTTGATCATGTACATGACTCATCATACTTAATATAACTGTTTCATGTTTACAAGTCTCTCCTTGGTGTCATTCATGTGAGTTTTGGACTTTCTGATCTATTGCATAGGGTTACCTTTGCATATGTTCTTGTCTTTAGTTCTTGATCTAGGATCAAGTGAAATTTACTTTAGAAGGGACATAGATTCATCTTGGTTGTTTACAGAAGGATCTTATAAGTAGTGGATGGGATGGAACATTTATATTTATGGCTATGAGTCTTTGACAATAGTTGGTTCATGTTTCATTATTTGTATGTGATGTCTGCCCAATGGATAATGGCACTGATCAAGGATTAGTACATTTAGTTGAGTCCAATGTCTGATTGGCTCTTGTCTACCTTCCCTATCCTCATTAATCAAAGACCATTTTAAGTTTTAAGTATTGTTGTTGGTAGTAATACCCTTCACAAGGTCATTTTATACCCAATAAAAATTGAGATTCAATGAATGTCTGGTTAACATTTAGTAGTCTCTTGCTATCATCTGCTTTGTTTAATCTAGTCCAAAGTCCTAAAATGCCATAAGTTATTGGATTAGGTGCACCCACCATGGTTTTGCAGAGCGAGAAGTGTAGTGGGTATTCTTGTCCCTATAGTTGGTCCAGTTGTCTTGCAGAGCTCTCATACTTAGAATTAACCACTCCTAACATTAGTCTCAAGGCATATTGGCAGCCCTAATTGGCATAAGCATTTTCAAACACCAACAATACCATCAATGTTTGAAGTTTCCTTATGAAGGAGTAGAGGTTACTATCCCTGCAGATCTAAATAAAACTTGCAATACCTTGAAGGAAAGTGCAGATAAGCTTGTGCCTAATAACAGAGAATCTTCCATTGAACCAACTAAAAAAGCATCCACATCTAAAATGGAAGATCTTGCAAAAGAGGTTAATATCAAAGAAAATAGTATGGGAGAATATACTATCAAGCCAGTCTTATCTTTGACATCTCTCCCTATCTCGCCTAAGTCTTATGGGAAATCTTTGAAACAATCCAAACCAGACTCTAAAGAACCCCTTAAGGTATATAAAAAGAATTTTGTAGCAGAACAAGTCTCCAAGAAAGAATTTGAAGAAGATGAAGTTGTGCTTGCATGGCTATACAAAGATGAACCTGAATCTCAAGTTGTTCAAACTAGTGACTCTACAGTATCCAAACTCCCTTCTAAGTCATATGGACCAGGAGATAAATTGATACCTAAGATGGGATATTCAAGTAAAGGACCTCTAGGAGTCAGAGGAAAAGGTCTTGAGGTATCTCTCCCACATACTGGTAGAGCAAATAAGAATACTATTAGCCTAGGCTTTAAGAAGAAACCCTATCACCTCAAAGGTAATTATTCTCATGTCATAGAGTAGATCACACCAGGAGAACCTCTTCTTAAGAAAGAATAAATAGAACCATCAGATAGTGATTCAGACAGCTTAGAACTCATCCCCTATGAAAAATTACCTAAGGAGATCAAAGACCTTCTTGATGATAAAGATGATCCAATCAAAAGAATTAATGTAGTAGAAACACAAGAACCTACTATCAATCAAGAGATAGTTGCAACACAAGAACTAGCTAATCTTGAAAACCATCAAGAAGAAGAAGGTGGTAGTTATTCTAAGACAAATTCCCATGACTATGAATACAAATCCGAATCTGAGGGTAACCCTTCTTGGGGTATTCACCCTGACTTTACTCATGTTCTAAGATTTCCTAGAGATCCTGAATCAGAAGATGAATCTAATGACTATGAATGGGGAATCATTCCAGAACTAGATGAGCTTATCACAGAGAAACATGTTGATGTTATTCACCAATATGCACCCCAACCCAATGTAAGTCTAGAATGAAATGATGAACTTATCGAGTCTGATCCACCTATGGCTGAATTGGACTCACATGATGACATTGAGCCTATTCACGAATTGAATGTCTTAAGTTATAATATCACCTTTGAACTTGAGCTTTGGGTTAGGACCAATGATGACATATCTGTATCCGTAAACACCATCTCCCAATCTTTCCCTACTTTGACTATCCAATATCCAGACCTTATTGATCAAACCTCCACAAATTTGAGCCATGGTATTTATACCTTCCTAAATGACTATGCCCTTTCGCACTACCTAAATGCAGTTGAGCCTATAAGGACTTCCATCAGTGAACTGAGCATCAGCATGACCGAGTCAGACATCAAATATCTTAGTCAGAAAATAAGAATAAGAATAAAAAGAAAAGGAGTTCTAAGGGTGAAAACCACTTTGTGGAAGTCTCAGAACCTACAAAAGTAAAAATAAAAGATGTATCTGAAGGTGAAAACCTCTTTGAGGCACCTAAGGATGAGATATTTGATGTCCTTTTAAGTCATTTACAGGACAGATCTCTAGTTCTAATTGAGCCCACTCAATCCATCAATTTGGGTACAACAGAGGAACCACAATTGGTACATGTAGCACAATCATTATCAGAAGAAGAGAAGCAAAAATTTACTACATTCCTAATAGAAAAAAAGATCAACTTTGCATGGAAATACTTAGATATGCTTGGGTTGGATCATAATCTTATTATGCACCATTTATCTATAGCTCCTAATGTAAAACCTATCAAGAAAAATTGTGAAAGATGCATCCTCATGTTGCACTCTTGGTAAAAGTTGAATTAGAGAAGCTCCCAAAAGCTGGATTCATCCGAGTTATTGACTATGAAAAGTGGATCTCTAATATTGTACCTATTTCTAAACCAGATGGTTCAATCAGAGTGTGCATAGACTTTAGAGATGTGAATAGAGTGTACCCTAAGGATGATTTTCCACTACCTAACATTGATATGATAGTGGACATGATTGCAGGTTTTGAGATGTATTCCTTAATGGATGGTTTCTCTGGATATAACCAAATAAAAATTGCTCTAGAGGATTAAGAGAAAACTACTTTCACATGTGCATGGGGTACCTTCTATTGGAATGTCATGCCATTTGAGCTTAAAAATGCTAGTGCTACGTATCAAAGAGCAATGACATCTATTTTCCATGACATGATGCATCAAACTATGGAAGATTATGTTGATGATACATTAGCAAAATCTATGATCAGAACTAAACATCTAAAGGACCTGAGCATGATCCTAGACAGAATGGAAAAATTTAGTCTCCGACTAAATTCTAAGAAGTGTCCTTTTGGTGTCACTTTTGGAAAGCTCTTAGGATACATAGTTTCAAAGAAGGGCATTGAAGTTGATCTAGCTAAAGTAAAGGCTTTAATGGAAATGCAAACCCCTAAGAATATTAGTCAAATGAGGACATTGCAAGGAAGAGTTCAATCTATCAGAACATTCATATCACAACTAGCGGACATATCACAGCCTTTTACAAAAACATTACATAAAGATGTGACCTTTGCATGGAATGAAGAATGTGAGAACAACTTTAACCATATCAAGAAGTATCTATCAAATCCTCCTATCTTGATGCCTCCTATTCATGGGAAGCCTTTGATCTTATATGTCTCCACTACAGATACATCACTGGGGGCATTGCTAGCACAACATGATGAGAACAAAAATGAAAGAGCTATATACTATATCAATAGAACATTGGTTTCATATGAGAAGAATTATTCAATGATTGAGAAAGCTTGTCTAGCTATGATCTTTGCATCACAAAAATTGAGACACTACATGTTAGCTCATACCACATAATTGGTAGCTAAGATTGATCCACTCAAGTACCTACTAAGCAAAGTTGGCCTCACAGGTAGATTAGCTAAATGGGTTATGCTCTTAAGTGAATTTGACATTGAATATGTGGAAAGAAAGGCTATCAAAGGATAGGTTATTGTTGATAAATTAGCAGATGCACCTATGATTGATAATACACCACTACAAATGGAATTCCCAGATTCCTCTATCATGCATCTTTCTTCTAGAGAATGGCAATTATTCTTTGATGGCTCCTATACACAGAATGGATCCAGAGTGGGCATATTATTCATAACTTCTCAAGGATACTCCATACCCAAATCATTTAGATTAAAGTTTCCTTGCACAAACAATATTGTTGAATATGAAGCCCTTTTGAATGGTATGAAAATAGCAATTGAATGGAGAGTAACAAAGCTACACATTCATGGAGACTCTCAACTTGTTATTCATCAAGTCAATGATGTGTACCAAACTAAAGATGAAAAGCTCATTCCTTAAAAGAGAATGGTGGATGATTTAAAGAAGTATTTCATATCTATCACATTTGAGAAAATTCCTAGAATGGAGAACAAGGTTGCCGATGCAATGGCAACACTATCTACTTTATTACAGCAGCCTGAACATGAGCTACGCTACAAGTTTCTGGTGGAAGCACTATCTTATCCTGCATATGATTCCCCTAAAACCCACATGATCTGCACTGTTGTTGGTCATGATTCATCTAGATACAAAAACCTATTTTCCTATCTCCAAGACCAAATCATTCCCGATACCTTCAACCACCATGAAAAGAGATACCTTATCCGTAATGCCTCCCGATATGTCATCATTGGTCACGATCTGTACAAATGAGGTCTAGATGGTATGCTACTTAGATGTTTAGAATGGGAAGAGTCTCAACGTGTGTTAGAGGAAGTCCATGATAGTATTTGTGGGTCACACTCAAATGGTTTAACACTAGTTCAAAAACTTATTAGGGCTAGGTACTATTGGCCTAAAATGGAGAAAGAGGCTATCAAGTTTGCTAAGAATTGTCAAAAGTGACAAGTGCATGGCAACTTAATTCATGCTCTAGGGAGAGATCTAATCCCCTTTACAACACAATGGCCTTTCCATCAATGGGCATTTGATCTTATCGAGATGATTCATCCTCATTCTTCTAATGGACATACCCATATAATCACAGCTACAGATTATTTTACAAAATAGGTAGAAGCAGTCCCTTTGACACAAGCAACTGGAAAGCAAATATCTATGTTCATATTGAACTATATCATATGCAGATATGGGATACCTCATTCCATAATCATATATAACAATGGACAATTCAAGAACAAAGACCTAGATGATCTATGTGCCAAATTCAAGATCACACAACATTGGTCTTCTATCTACTATCCTCAAGGGAATGGACAAGCAAAGGCATCTAATAAGAATCTATTGAAAATCTTGCATCAAACTATTAATAAGATAGGAAGAGACTAGCATCTCATGGTCAATCCAGCTCTCTGGGCCTATAGAACAAGTATCAGAACACCTACTGGGGCTACACCTTTCGCTTTAGTTTATGGGTATGAAGCGGTACTGCCTATTGAGGATGAAATCCCATCACTGAGAATCAAAATGCATGGTCTAGTAACTAATGATAACTATAGAGTGTCTAGGTTGCAAGAAATTGAACTACTAGATGAGCACAAACAAGCAGCGTATGATCATCTCAGAGTATATCAGAAAAGAATGTCTAGAGGCTACAACAAGAAAGTCAGACATAGAGAATTTCAAGTTGGTGATCTAGTCTTGAGAGAGAATCCTAAAAATCAATCACATCAAGAACGCAAGGGGAAGTTTGAACCCAATTGGCTGGGTCCCTTTGTTATCACTGCTACTTTTGGCTCTGGTGCCTATCAACTCTCAACGACTAAAGGAGAACAGCTCCAAGAGCCAATCAACATTCTCCATCTGAAGAAATTCTATACCTAAGGCATTCAGTCTATGGTAAAATGACCTGAAAAAATCTTTAAAATTAGAAAAAGTCCTGAAAAAATAAACATCTTGGTGAAAACCTAGCAATAGGCGCCTTGATGGTTCACAAAAAAATTGAAAAATGAAAAATACAAAAAAAAAAAAATGAGAAAAAGAAAAAGTGCCTTGGTGAAAACCTGGAAACAGGCGCCTTGGTAGCAAAAATAGAATCTCTACCAAGATGGTGAAAATCTGGCAAATAGGTGCCACTTGTTTCAACACACTCCATCTATCAGTGCAATCTTGGTCTTTCCCAGCTTTCAGTTTTTCTTTAGTTTGTACATATCTCCCAGTTTTTTTTTCTGCATTTCTAGTTTTCAATAAGTCAGTCTGTACACCAATCAACTCAAGCGTTTGTATCCTATCAATGCTTAACACTTGGGGGCAATCAATGTTGTGTCCTATGGCCTCCAATGTATCTAAGACGTATCATCTCTAGTCAGAGTCCTTTGAAGCTTCATTTGAGTCAGTCAGTCTGTCTTATCTCTAGAAAGGATTTTGCATCTACAACAATGCAATCAAACACAAACTGAAAACAATCTATGCTTTTTACATGCTTTTATCTCTTTGTATGCTTACTGATTCGCATTGAGATTTCTTGCATATTATGTCCCTTTGATCTCTTCGATGATGTCCTTTACAAGATTTAGAGAGTGATGACTGGGGACATAATCTTTTCTTTGTTCTCTTCTTGTATGTGGAAATCTAACAACTTTGGAAATTCTGGATTGAAATGGTGTCTGACTGTAAGAGCCTCTATCTCAAATTGGATGGCCATGTGTACCTCGACCTTTGATACCTAGAAAATTCAAGGAAGTTTGATCTAACTATTGTCTTTTTGAGTGAGTTCTTTCTCCTATTCTGAAATGTGGTCTTACCTAAGGATGTGAACGATAAAGGGTCACTACGGATAATTCACATTGGATTTAGAATGATCTCTTGACTATTTGATATGTTTGTTAACTACAAGGCATATTTTGGTCATCATGACATTTATGTTTTGATGCTTATATAAATTTCTATATCAAAATGGACATGATATTTAGGTCATCCTGGCGTTTGTGCCTTGGTGCTTATATCTAATCCGACATTCCGAAAACAAAATCAATATTCATATATCCATGGTTTCCTAACTAGTGGGTGTTGTATTGATTCCTGCACGTACAAATCGATATTCATATGTCTATGGTTTCATAACTAGTGGGCATTGTATTGATTTATCCGATTACCAAAAAGTCCAATGATGATAACAAATCGACACATGATCATTGACTAGGTCCTAGGTCTTAGGTTGCATTTCATTTGGCATGTTTCTTTGCATTTTGCATGTCTGCATGATCTCACAAATGATCGGAAACAATTCAAAGCTTAAAAAAATCTTCATATCATTTCTTCACATCTAACAAGAGTTGAGTCTCACTAGAAGGTCTCTTCACCAAACTGCAAGCAATAACTCTCCTGGGTTAAATATCCTTTTGACATAAGACTGAGTGCTTGTCTTCATCAACCTGCAAAAACATATCATGTGTATCGCTGCATTTACATCCCATATCATTACCATTTGTTGCATTACATTACATCCAGTGCATAAACATAAATCATACATACATCTTTTCATAATCCATTACATTTTCATAACATCCATACATATGAAAGAAATCATTGCATTGCATTGATCCATACATACATTCTACACTACTCATAGCATAAACATCACATGATATCATCATAAATCAAAACATGACAAGTACAAATGAAGTCACAACCAAAAACATTGATCTCATATATATCATAAACTTGAAATGTGTCAGGGGTGCACTATTGGCATAGTGTACAAATGAATGAGCCCTAGAGAGCCATCAGAGTCAGAACAGTATATCAGTGATCAAAAAGAATAGAGTATATCAAAACATAAGAACAGGAATCAACTATTGGCATGCTCCTTGGTATCTAGTGGAGGAGGGGGTGGTGCATCTAGTATAGTCTCTACTCTCGGTACCCTAGCTCCCTCTGAGGCTGCCATATAATCTGAATATGTGGGTATCTCTGTGCAGCAGGGACAGCAGCATAATATGCAGACACATAATACGAAGCTCGAGAGGTCTGATGGGTCACCTCTATCTGTAATCTCTGAACCTCTGAGTGAAACTCTACACAAAGCTCTATGTGCTACCTATCTACCTCTAGATACATCTCCTCCCACCTAGCACTCTGTACCTTCAGGTCCCAGACCTGAGCTCTAAGATGTCTAATAGTCTCTAATGAAGTGAGAGGAATAGTAGGATCTGCCTCAGCTGCTGGCATCTCTATGTCCTATGCTAGCTACTCTGGTTGCTGATCAGTGGTATCTACTCTATGCACCTTATGGCATCTAACCTCAGCTCCTAGATCAAACATGGTATCTACCTGTAAGGGATCTACATCACCACCTACAAACTGCTTAGTGGCTAAGACATCATCCACAGAACCAACACTGCCCAAAGTGCCCCTCTCACCCCTGGTCCGTCTCTGTGAACTTGTGGATGTACCTGCTAAAGAAGTAGAAGGACAATGGGGCCTCATATGTCCTGATGGTCTCTGAAGTGGAGTCATCACTCTCTATCTGGGTGGTGTAGGATGCACTATCTGAGGTCTTGGACCCTATATCACAGGAGCACCTATAACATCCATCGCCTCCTCCATGGAGGGTATCAACTCAGTGGGATCTAAGAATCTGTGAATAGGATGATCCGCTAGCCAAGAGATGTATCCATCTGTGACCCCTGCATCAACAACCTATGGATGGTAGTCCCAGTCTCTACCTATGATAGCACTGTACTCCTCTAAACATAAAGAATAGGTGAGCCTCTGTGTCCATTTGAACCCAATCTCATGAACAATGTGATAATATGCAGTATACTCCTATGGGGCATCCTATCTACGTCCATACTGATGCCACACTCTAGTAATCAAAAATCTCTCCAAAATGGTGGGAGAATGACCAATGAGTACCCAACTCTAGAAAAGAAATTTGTACTGCTCTCTCACAGTGGGCAAGGCCTCTATCTGAAAGTATGGTCTCCAATGCACAAAAGTCATATCATCCAAGCATTGTCTAAAATACTCAGTATGACCCATGCGGACCTGTGTGACATAACTAGCATATGTATATATCACTGGCTCCTATGGCTACTGCTGTGTCTGAAAAATTGGTCTCAACACTGGGATATGCTCCCAGGCCCATAGCTGTAATACAAGAGCTCCAGAAGTGAAGCTCTTGCAATCCTGATATACGACCTCGTGCATCTCTAAAAACATGTGGGCCAATAGGCACTAACCCTAGGCAAGCTCAGTGGGAGTGGCCATAAGAAGGGCTACCATCAGAGCCCATCCCATCAAAAATTTGTTCTACTGATGGCCTGGCATGATGAGCTCCCCGATCATCCCAGCAATAATGCACTCTAAACGGTGTGTCTGACCATATCTCTATACAAGGGTCTCCTAGGAAATGGACCCCATCAACTGTGTATCATCCCCAAATAGATGCCTAAAGGCATGAAGACTAGTCTAGCCAGAACTCACATACTCAAGACGTCAACTGCTATGGAATAAAATGTGTAGTATCCTATAAATATCCTCTGGAGTCATAGTCATCTCTCCAGTCGATAAATGAAATGCCTGTGTCTTAGAGTGGAATATCTCGATAACTGTAGTCAACAGGCCATGGTTTACCCTAATATCAAGTAAATGGATCAAATACTCAAACCCACATGTAGCAAGATGAACCCTCATAGGGTCAGGAAGCAAGACACATAATCTCTAGGTCACCGGGTATGAATGTCGGACATGAACATCTAGATATGTGACCTATATCATACAAAAATAGAGAATTCTATCATAAATTGGGTTCAATAATAGGCTAATAGTACAGAAATTAGACAGTTGGGTACTTCAGAAGGTAGGTTAAGAGGTCAACTATCAGCATCAAAAATCAGACAAGTCAAAATTTGGCCCTAAATATCAGTTTTAAGCTCACTATTTTTCATACGACAATCTAGACTAGCACCTAAAGTTGCACGACACTCCACAATAGACCATATGACAATCCATGGTCATATGACACTGGATTCAGTATCATATGAGTTTCCAGGGACCCGATGAAATGTCGTACGACAAACAGGTCCCCTTCATACGACACTGGGTAATGTATGAAACGACAGAGAAAAGGCAAATGAAATGTCATATGAGTCTAGGATGGGACTCATACGAGTTTTCAAACATGTGACATTCAAAAATAAAAACGCGTATGGAAAAATTCAAAAATGCTAAAAAACATGAAAAATTTGCATTTTCAGGAGAGCACAGAGGTCCACATACTGGATGTCCATATTGTCGAGGTCTATCATGTCTCCGACTGCACTCAAATCGATGCGAACTCATAGGTACCTTTGGTTCTCATTGTTCTGCCATTTTCTTGCTCAGAGGGCTCCACAAGACCTCCAAAGTCAAATGGTTGAAATGATTTGAAAATGACCCTTCTGGCCTTTATATAGCTTTTGACCTAATTTTCAAAAGAGCTCCATTTTCCATGAAAATTGCACCCCTAGCTAATTTCAATGTTCTAAATCCATTTTTAGGATCAAAATCAAAATCTGAGATCATTTACTATGTCAAAATTGTGATTTAAAATTTTTGGACCCAGGATGGTCTACTGCTTGCATATTCGACCTTCGATCATCACAGAAATCCAAAATTCAACCTAACTGATTATCTTACATCAAACTATCAAAATTTCAACTTGGTCAACCATGGTCAACTCATGGTTTAACCTAGTCAAACTTGGTCTCCAGGACTCCAAATGATGCAGAATGCATTTTTGAACGTATAGAACCACTTCTCAAATCAATTAACATGCTTCTAAACTATAACACTAACTTTTCTTGTCAAAATTCAATTTTAATCCCGAAGAGGGCATGGTATTGCATATCATTCAAAGTCTGTAATCAAATTTGAAATCATATCTTTCCTCAGTAATCAAGACAACAACCATGTCTAGTTGCTGATTCATCAAAAGTCCTCATCACTTGGGGAAAATCCATCATCGCTTGGGGCATATCAGATTCATCGAGATTCATATCAAACTGATTTCTCCTAATCTTGTAAATTGTATCAGTTTTTGTAACTATCGGTTCAATTATGTTATTTCCTTGGTTCTTCGGTAACTGAAGGGTTCAGATGTGATACCTACGTGATTCTTCTGAGGACAATCGAGTCTAGAATTGGTCACTCACTTCTTTGCAATCATAAGGTTCAGAATCAGGTGTTTTGATGCTTTTGTTTCATTGGTTCATCATTGTTATAGTTAACATTATCTTTGGTCATTCAAGACCTATTATCTTCATATCAAATCTTTCAATCAACTTTTATCTCATATCAATTATCAATTTTGAATTAGTTTCATATCTCTATCAAACATAGACTATCTTTGAACCACTGCGCTTCGCACAGTAATTCAAAGAGGAGAAAAATTTAATACCCAAAAAATGGGCTATAGGTTCATTAACCTCCTATATCAATATATCGAATGAAATCGACATCGAAGTCCTAACCTAAGGCACATCTGAACATCATCGAATCCTAATTGATTATCATAAATTCTGCATCGGGGAATATTCCTAATCATCATAATTATCTTTAATTTAATGATTATTTGGTGATAAATCCTATTTATCCTAAAGTTTGATTAATTGAATATTCTCAATATTTAATTAATTAGATTTAATTATGCCACTTAATTGTTTAATCGAAGTTAATTCTATTTATTCCTAAATTGTATTATTTAAATTTGACAATAAATCAAAATTTCTATCATTAATTGATTAAATTCTTATTTAATTAATTAAAGCAAGTTGTCATATTTGATGATATTATTTTTGAATAAAAGTTTGATTAAATGATTGATTAACCCATAAATCAATTGTTTTATTTCAAAAATCAGTTATGTTGAGAATAAATCACTTTATTTATTTATTAATTCATAATTATCCATGTGCACAATCAAAGAGCAATTAAACTCCAAATTAGAAAATCAATGCAAGTTATTGACTTTTTGGAACTCAACATTATTTTTGAGTTTTAAAGTTGATCTAAACTTCTAATTTGAGTTAAAAAGCTATTTTTGCATGATTTGCATGTTTTTGTGAATTAAATTATCTTTATTTAAAAAATAACTCAAAATCAAGCTGAGTTATTTGAGTGATTTATGGCATTCTTTCATGCATCCTCAAAGCCTTGGATTTCTATAAATTAAGGTTTTAGCTCTTCACAAATCATCTCTCAAATCCATAAGAATTACATAATCACGCTATCGAATTGGAGACTGAAGAATCATCTTTGCGAATCCAAGCTTTGTGAGATCAATATTGCATAGTTTTTCATATCATATTAGTTTCATTTGTTAGATCATTTAGCATATCATAGCATATCAATTTTTACATATCATAGATTCATATCAATTTTCATCACATCTCTGCATAGAAAATTTAAAAAAATAGATTAATTGCATACATCTCATATCTAGATCAATTGAATTCAAATCTTTCATTTAGGTGTCGTCAAGGTCACTGATCTCAATACAATCTGAGAACATCATACTCGCACCTATTAGAAGGTAGTAAATCGCCTGGTTAGATTAGCTTTCAATTCATTGCATGATTTCATTTTTGCTAACCTCTAATGTTTTACTAAGTGTTGTGTTTACAAAATAGGTACAAAATTCACACACACACCTCCACATGGCTCATTATGGAAGGCATGAAGGATATCATATGTCTCATCCTCCCGTACACATCTCCTCATAATCTAATCTGGTCTTGTATAAAATAGATAGTTAGCTATCCAAGAAAATTTAAAAATTGTCTCAACCAAGAATCACTTATCCTTGGGTGAGAAGTGGGTAGGAATATTATTTTTATCTATATAGTTGGAAATGTATGCATACCAAGGTGTCTTGAAAATAATAGAAAAAAATTCTCATCGGGGAAACTATCATCAATAACCACTGGATTTTCCTATGTTTGAAGTCTAGATAGGAAGTTTGATACTACATTTTCCTAACCTAGTTTTTCTATTATTTTGATATCAAATTCTTGCATGAGTAGTAACCATCTTACTAACCTCATTGTCATTACAGGTTTGTTTACTAGATACTTAATTTTTGCATTATCAGTGTGCACAAAAATCTGATGTCCAGTAATGTAATGCCTGAATTTGTTAAGAGCGTAAATAATTGCTAACAGTTCTTTTTCTATGATAGTATAATTCATTTTAGGTCCCTACATATTTTTACTGATGAAATAAATAGCATTCTCAACTTATCCTTCCTTCTAGCCTAACACTGCTCCTATTGCATAATTTGATGCAACATTATGGATGTGAAAGGGAAGCGGCCAATTAGCTCCCCTAAGTATTGAAGCTTGAGTGAGGACTTACTTAAGCTATGGGAAGTCTTCTTCGCAAGATTTTGTCTAATTAAATTTAGCATCTTTTGTTAATAAGGTATATAGTGGACTTTTCATTTTACTAAAATCCTTGATAAAGCTCCTATAATATCCAACATGGCCTAAGAAGCTTCTAACATCTTTTTTCTTTATAGGAATAGGTAGGTTAAGAATGACTTCAATCTTAGCAAGGTCTACTTGAATACCAGCCTGTGAGATATAATGCCCTAAGACTACTCACTCTTGCATCATCATGAAGCATTGTTTACTATTCAAGGATAGGTTATGTTCCTCACATTGTTTTAGTACCTTTTCCAAATTGGTTAAGGCCTCATAAAATTTTATGCCATATATAGTGAAATCATCCATGTAGATTTCCATATGATCATGTGAAATACTAGAAAATATACTAAAGACTACTCTCTAGAAGGTTGTTAGTGCATTAAAAAGGCCAAATGGAAGAAAAAAAAAGGCATAAGCTCCCCAAGGGAATGTAAATTTGGTTTTCTCCTGATCCTCATGGGAAATTCTTATTTGATTATAACCATTATACCCATCCAAGAATGAGAAATAGTTCCTTCCTGCTAAAGAATCTAAGAACTGGTCTATAAATGACAATGGTAAATGATCCTTTTTGGTTGCAATATTCAATTCTCTACAGTCTACACAAACTCTCCATTTTACTACTTCCTTGGGAACAATAACAAGAAGTGAAACCCACTGACTGACTGATATAGGATAGATAAAAGCAGCATTAAGAAATGTATGCAACTTAATTTTTACTATCTCTCAAAGAGTGGGATTAAATCTTCTTTGAGACTATCTAACCTGGCATACTATCTTCTTTGATATAGATTCTATGAGTACACAATTTAGGTTCCCTTTCATGTCACTAAATCCAAAGCAAAAGGTTGTTTATGATTTTGGAGCAGTTTTGTCAATGACAGTTGTTCCTCTTGATTAAGTTTATTATTAATATTAAAATTTCATCCAAGTGATATTTATACTTGCTTTGTTAAATCAAAAGTGGATGCTTCAGTGAGAGGTGGTATTTGAATCTTATGAGGCAATAATTTGTGGAAAAAAAAATTGACTACAGGAAAATGTGATGAGTCAGGCTCAAGGAGGATAGATTATAATGAGCAATTCTGACTGAATGAGTAGCTAAAAGGTTTCTCACTAGGTCCATAATTATTCTTCATTATGCATTTGAATATATCATCTTCCTCTTGTAGTTGTAGGAAAGGATCTTTGTCCAGCATCATGAGTTGCAAAATTGAGCTGACCTCTAATATTTCCTCCACTAGGTCTAGCCATACTAGTTTTACTATTTTAGATAGAGGTTGTGTAGGAGGATAAAAGGAAAGTTTTTTTGTGGTCAGATCATCTGAGATAGTCATACCCCCTAATCATCATCCTATGAATACATCAACCATATCCAACCAAGTCCTTCCTACAATGATAGGATATCCTCCCAATGTGGCTTTAAGGGAAATTATCATGAAATCAGCAAGATATTCACAAGAATATAGGGTGACTACTAGGTCTTACCATCCCACTAGGTTTGACAATGTAACTATCTACTAGCTACGGATAATAGGTGTTGACATTAGGTTGGTGATCTAAAGATGTTGCATGGTATCCTTTGACATGAAATTTATTTCTACTCCTAATTCTACCAAGGCATTTTTTACTTGTATATCATTGATGATAACTGCAACTATAGGGCTACAAGGGTCAGAATATTTAGGCATTGTGACTTTTCCAAGCATAATATCTGCTAACTTACCAAAGACATGAATCATTTGGGCGTCTTTCCTCTTTCTTTCTAGTGTCTTTAGACAAGCCTCTTTAATATATTTTCCATAAATAGGGACATCCTTGATGTCTTGAAAGAGGGGTATCTTAACAAAAATATGTTTTAGCTGATCTAGGATATCAAAGGTTGATTCTATTATCTTCTTGGTTACTTCAAGTTCTAGCCTTTGTGGGAATGGTGGAGTGACAACAAGGTGTTTTAGAACTTTAGTTTTTGTGACTATTTTAGGTTGGATAGAGTTAGGAATGCTACTTTTCTCTTGTTCATCATTAGGCATTTCAATTATGACTGACAGAGTTGTTGTAGGCATAGTTGTTCTAGACCTTAAATGGATATCACTTGTATTCATAGAATAGAAAGAGTATTGATTAGGATCTATAGAATAAACAAGTTGTTGTGGTGACTTGTTATTATGATTAGGAATAGGTTGAATAGGTAGTTATGTTGATTTAGGCAGGTTAGCATTGGTTTTAAGAGGTGGCATCAAGGATTTTTATTGTGGTTGTTGAGGAGGTGGTTGAAGGTATCCAATAGGCTAGTTTTTCCATTGTTATTTTCCTCTACATTGTGTATTAAATTGTTACCAATTACCATGAGGTGGTTTCCAAGCTCCTTGAGGTGACTGCCATATTCCTTGAGGTTTCTTCTAGTTCCCTTGAGGATATTTCCATTGGGGTAGAGGACTTTGATAATTAGGCCATTGAGACTATGGATTATTCCATGGTTGAGATTGATGACCTCCAAGATTAGGATTATAATGGAATCGCCACCTATTATTATAATAATTTGAATAAGGGCCACTAAAATTTAAGGGGTCTTATGGCATACCTTGTCTTGGAGCCCATTGATTTCTTTGAGAAATGTAAAAAACTTGATAATCATCCACCTCTACCATCTTTAACTCACTAATTAATTTCGTAGTCTCCAAATTAGCCACCATCTTGCATCTGCAATCTTTCTTTTGTCTACAATGAGGGAAATATTCTTCCAACATTGCCTCTTCCTCCTCATGCTTAATCTTTTTATCTTGCATGGTATCTAGCTACGTGGCCATGTTGATAATATCCTTCTTAAAGTCTGATAATAGGTGAGTGATTTATATCCTTGATACTCTATTACCAATTTATTTTCCCATAGCAGAGCAATAACCTCTTCCCTTTTAGACAGCTTCTCTTGAGTAGTTGAGATATATCTTCTTGATATCATCCCAATTTTTAGTGATATCTCCTCCTTCCATTAAGTCCAAGGCTTCGTTACAACCATCATTAATTCCTCTCAGAAAGAGAAAGTTTCATGATTCTTCATTTAGATCATGGTGTGTCGAATTCTATAGATTGAACATGAATCTTGATATGTAATCCTCCAAACTTTAATCTTCCTTTTGATGCATTCTAAAAATATCTTCCCCTCTCATATCATTTTCTCTTTAGTATTCTTTTTACTTCTCCAAGAATGTTGTCTTCATCTCTTCCTAATTATGCACATCACCTCCTAGACCCATAAACCATCTCAAAGATGACTCCTTCAAGGTAGCAAGGAATAACTTGAGCCTATGAGCATCACTAGTATAGTCATAGCTTCAAAAAAGGATGTCAAATTCAAAGAGAAATGTATCAGGGTCCTTAGTGATAAGGCCATACAAATTGGGAAGGGTTGAAGTACATATTTTCTTAAGATTATTATTGTCATGTTGATCAATAATGAGAAATGGAAAGGTAGGAGGAGGAGGATTCCCTACTATTCTTGGTTGAGTCACTAGATGAGCACATGGTTGGACACCTAGTTGATATACTATTAAATCCAGTGGATTGTCAAATTGATTTTGAGGAAATGGGTTGGAAGGTGTAGGAATATGCAAATTGGCCAACATGTCAACAAAAGGATTTGGTTTGAGTGTCTCTTCAAATATAGTTAGACCATCTTGTTCTTCTTTTGAGGGGGATGAAGAGGTGGCTAAGTTTTGTCCCACTTTAGCATAAGGGTTCTCTTATTCTTCTTCTTCTTGCTGAACAAAAATCTCACCTAATTGATTATTAGGGTAGCTAGGAAGGAATCTTCCTAAGGCATCTCTTCTTCTATGCATGCAGATTGATGGCTCTAAAATAGCTCAGCTTGAAATGAATTTTAAAAACTAACTAGACTGAAACCAAACTAAAGATAACATGAAATGAACTAGAAATTAAACTCGTGGCTACAAGAGGTTCTTAGCTTAACACCATCCCCGACAACGGCGCCAAAAATCCTATACTTCCCAAATGAGATGATAACTAGGTTGCATAACTCTACCAAGGGATTGGACATCCAGACTAAGTAGTTATCTTCTTCATGCTAAAGTCTCATTTACTTGTCAAACCAGGGTGTGTGAACTTGAAATGGGCCTACAAAGTATATGCACTAAGTTCCTACTAAAGCCATGCTAATCTATAGTTGCAAGAAAGAAATACTTTAAAAGTAAGTGCTTGCAATTAAATGCAAGAATCTAATTGAATTCAAATGCTTTGCAGAATGGGAATGCTAACATTAGTTCTATTCTAGTTTCTACAGGAAATTTAAGAGTTTTCATACAGGAATTACTCTATCTCCTTTGGCTATAGGAATAGTCAACCTCCAAATATTGCTACTAAATTGGAAATAATCTAATACTAAAAATAACATGAGTTACTCACCAAGTGGGCCTCCTTGAGTGAGTACTTGAAGATTAATCACATGCATATAACTCAAAACATGATTCTTTCATCCATACATGCACAATGTGTTGAGTATAAGTCATTGTTGGAAAAATAACTAAAAATAGTATTGAAACTAGGATAACGTTGATACATACAACTTCTCAAAAAATGCAAAATATTAATTCTAAGGAAGATCAACTGCTTATTTATAAAGACAACTACAAAATAATTAACATATCAACATAGCAGATATAGCCTCCACTAATGCCTAGATTGACTCATTAAAGGTACTCAATGGAAAAGCTCAATAAGAGATGTGATCATCTCATCAGAAGAATTCTTCAACCACTACTCCTTGTTGATTTTTTGGACTTAGTCTTGAGCTCCATTTGATCATTGATTTATTAATTGATTATGCATCACAGATGTTAACAAGCACACACATATACAATATAATGTATATTCATTCATCACATAATTAAATATCCATTGAACCATAACTATAACTAAGATATACATATATTGTATGTTATCATATAAAGAGTGTCTTCAAACCATGTTTAAGGATAAGAGTAGAACCTAAAGTATTTTGAGACCAAGTTCAGGAATCTAACTTCAAAAATAACTAAAGATTGAAGTTCATAAATACACTAGATTACATATAAGGATCAAGACTCAATAAATACAACAAAACATCATAATTAACGAGCCAATGTTTAGGCTCATCAATTATAATTGGTGCAAATTTATGTTTATGTTGTTCATTTAGTAAAGTCACAATGAAGTTTGCTAATCTTTTTTTCCACAAAGATGAATGTCATATTTATTTCTTTTACCAAATTGATTGATGGATGAATAATTAGAGAAAATGAATGAGAAAAATGTGAAGTAATAATTTTCAAAAGGGGCATAAATATTTATCAAATTAAAATGTGATGCAGCATAAGGCCGAGAGAATCCCTAAAGGATATGTCTGATCCCCTAGCTAAAAAACCACACAATGGAATCAGAAAGTAAAGAAAGATTTGATACTAGTCTAAACTCTTTATTCAAAATAACTAATTACATGTAATGTGTCAGGATGTAAGGCCTTCCTAGTTATGACCAATTACAAAACAAGTAATAGTTCTGCAAGATCCCTCAAGATCCAATCCAAACTAAACCCTAGCTAGCCAGATCAGTAACAACAGGCTACAAAAATTTGGTAGAAACAACTAGCAAGATCTAAACTTGTGCTCGCAAGCCACCAAGCAATCTTCTTGTTCCTAAGCCTTAGCCACTAGCTCTGCTCCCAAATTTGCAGCTTTAGATTCCAAACTTGATTCTTGTTGGAGATTTTCTAGCAAGCCAATACTAACTATATGTTTGTCATTGATGACAACATATGGAAAGTAGCATGCATGGAAGTCTTATGTAGTAAGCTTTTAGCATATGTAGCATGGACATGATATCAGCATGATATCATGGGTGCAGAGGTTAACTATTATTACAGATAGTTATATAGAAGTTGGTGTCAGTAGTGTTCTTGACAGAGTAACAAACAGTGTTCTGTGTATGGTTGTCTGTATAGTTATCATGGAGCCTTGCACGCTTGGATATATAATGAAGATATATTAGTGATGTTACGTTCATGGATGCAAAGTCTGATGATCAGTAGAAGTGAAGTTATGCAGGCACTATTCACCAATAGCAGTTTGTTGTGTTTATTCAGAAGAGCCGACAAAGATTTTATTAGTTCTGGAGTTGTGCCTATCATTACAATATGCACCCTTGGAGTTAAGCTTAGAGAAGAGTTAGTGATGTTTGGTTAAAATCGCATAGAGTAATTTAGCTTGAGGAGAAAGACCCAGTTGTTTTGGTAGAGCCGATAGTGTGTACCGTGCATCTATAATTATCTTATTGGATAGGTCCCAGAATGTGTTGTGTGCTTACTAGAGCCCACTAAATTTTTATTGGAGTTTGTTATGGTTTATCTAATATGATTTCAAGGTGGTTCTAACAGGCCAACTTGATTATATCATTTAGAAGAAAGATGTTTATAGGCATTCATTTGTGATTGCTTGAGTGTGATTCATAATTGATTAAGAATAACAAATTTGAGTGTGTGAAGTTTTGAGCCATCAGAAGAAGGTCTATGTGACCAAGAAAAGTATTTGTGCTATACATTGGAACTGATCCAAACAGCAGGTCAAAGCACAATTCACCAAGATCCAGATATAGTGTGTATCTGTTATTCATAAGGTTGTAGCCTTCACCCCTTTGAGCAGTGAGCTCTCAGATAGTGCATCCTCTCCCCTAATAGGGACTATTGTAAAAGACTCCTAATAGGGTCTGACCCTTGACCAGGTCTACTATACTAAATATATTGTAAAGAAACTCCTAACAGGGTTAAGGATCTTCTAACAAGGATCATAATACACTAGTGCAGAATATTAGTGGGTGTCAATTCCCACCTGGGTTTTTACCTATTTGGGTTTCTCCGTAACCAAAATATTGGTGTTTTTTTCAAGTGTTCTTTCATTGTGTTTATGCTTTATGTTTAAGTATACTTAATTGGATAAAGAATTGAAACTTGTAGATAACTAATTCACCCCCCCCCCCTCTCAGTTATCTCTTGGGACTATTCCTAAATTGGTATCAAAGCATGGTGCCTTAGAGAGAAATTTTAATAGCTTGAGGTTGATTAGATGGCATACTTTAGAAAAGATAGTCCTAATTTTGATGGAGAGAATTATCTTGATTGGAAGAACAAGATGGTGACTCATTTGCAATGCATTGCTTTTGAAGTTTTTGATGTAACTATCAAAGCAGTCAAGATCCCTTCCCTGGAAGACCTTGCTAAAAATGATGCTACTGATAAGAAAAAGGAATTATTTCATCAGAATGCAATAGCCAAAGAAGCCCTTATCAGTTCCCTATCTGATGGTGAGTTTTCAAAAATAAAGAAGGTAGATATAGCCCAAAAAATATGGAAGCACCTAGAAGACATATTTGAAGGAGACAAACAAGAAAAGGATGTGCGTAGAAAGACATGGAAGAAAAGATACAATTCATTAGAAATGTTACTTGAAGAAAACATTAGAGCCTACAATCAAAGGATCAATGAAGCAGTTGTTGGAATCAGAAACAATGGTGGAGAGATTTCAAAGGAGGACATTATGGACAAGTTAATGACTACTCTCACTCCAGAATATGAAAGAAAGATCAACATCCTTGATGAGACCATGCAACTTACATCAAATTTCAAGAGAGAGACCTTGATCAGAAAAATCTCAAATTTTGAGATTTCAAGATTGAAGATAGAACCTAAAAGTGAGATAGCCTTCAAAGCAACTGTTCATGGGAAGAAATCTGCAAACACTTCTGCTAATTTTGATGATGATGATAAAGAGAAAACTTTAGATGATTTCATTACTATGATTTCCAAGAGAGAAAAGAAAGGAAAAGAAAAGTATGAAGGTCAATTACCATTTAAATGCTTTTCATGTAATAAGATTGGTCACTTTGCATCTAAATGTCCCTTAAGAACTAGAAAGTTCAAAAATGACTACAAGCCTAAATTCTCTAAGGAATGTTACTATGCTAGAGATGGATTCTCAGATGATGATTCAGCTGAAGAATAAATAGGATTCATTGCTATCATAGAGAAAATGAACAATAAGATAGATCATGAAGATAAGAAAGAGAATCAAGAGCTAGCATTAATTTCACAAGATGATATAAGGATAGACTGGATTATAGCTAGTGGCTATTCACATCACATGATAGGTGATAAAAACATATTTGTTCATCTGGACAAATACAATGGTGGCATGGTTAGATTTGGAGATAACACTCCTAAACCCATTGTTGGTAGAGGAGACACCTTGGATGGAAAGAATAGTACTAATGATGTTCCCTATGTAGATGGTTTGAAACATAATCTTCTTAGTGTTGGATAGTTACTTGGAAAAGGTTATCAGTTCGAGTTCAAAGATGACAAATGCATCATTAACAACAAGGATGGTGTTATGATTGGATCAGGCTCAAAGACTAAAGGTAATGTTTTCCAACTCAGTTCAAAAGCAAGTTGTTTTGTTGCTAAAGTTGATGACAGTTGGTTGTGGCATAAAAGACTATGTCATATCAATTTTGATAACATAGTAAAGATAAGAAATGTAAAGGTAGTAAGAGATCTACCTAGCATAGAAAAGCTAGTTGATACTATGTGCAGGGAATGTGTGATGGGAAAGCATGTGAGAAATTCATTCAGGAGCAAGAAAAATTTAGCAGAGAACAAGTTAGATCTGATTCATACAGACCTATGTGGTCCAACTCAAACAAGATCATACTATGGTGAAAGGTATTTCATTTTGTTTGTTGATGATTATACTAGGATGATGTGGGTTGCATTCTTGAAAGATAAGTCAGAAGAATTTGAGAAGTTTAAAATATTCAAAGCTAAGGTTGAGAATGAATTTAGACTAAAGATAAAATATTTGAGATCGGATAGAGGAGGAGAATTCACCTCTGACAGATTCTATGAGTACTGTGAAGAACATGGCATAAAGAGATAGTTGAGTGCACCTAGAACCCCTTAGTAGAATGGAATTGCAGAGAGAAGGAATAGAATCATCCTTGATATAGCGCGCACCATCATGATTGAAGGAAATGTTGCACACACCTATTGGAGAGATGGGGTCAATACAGTAGTCTACACCATAAATAGAATTCAATTGAGGCCTGACGCTAATAAAAAACCATATGAGTTATGGTTTGGTAATGTTCCCATAGTAAAATACTTTAGAATCTTTGGAAGCAAGTGCTACATCAAGAGGGATGAAGCAGTAGGCAAGTTTGATGCAAAAAGTGATGAAAGTATTTTCCTTGGTTATTCTACTAAAAGTAAAGTTTAAAGATGTTTCAATTTAAGATTGAAAAAGATCATTGAAATTTCTCATGTCAAGCTTGATGAAAATTTTATGGTTCAAGAAAGATATCATGATTACTCACCCATGATTGAAGAAGAACCCAGACCCTCCACTAGTGAAATAGTTATTGAAGAAATGTTTGATAGTATTGATGTGTTATTCAATGACCTTGAGACAAGTGAAGAAGATACTCCTAAGGCTATTGAGTCAGTATCAACTAAAGTTCCAAAGTTCACATCTAGAAACCATTCCAAGAAAGACATCATTAGAGATCAGAGCAGCAAAGTCTTAACAAGATCACAAGCAAAGAACTCAACTAGCAATGAAGCGGTATGTTTACTATCTCATATTGAACCTTTAAGTGTTGAAGATGCATGTAATGATTCAGATTGGCATGATGCTATGAAAGAAGAACTTGATCAAATCATTAAGAATGACACTTGGGAACTCATCCCAAGACCTAGTGATAAGAATGTGATTGGAACAAAATGGATATTCAGAAACAAGATGAATGAAGATGGAAGAGTAGTAAGAAATAAAGCAAGGTTACTATGTAAGGGATATGCACAAAGAGAAGGCCTTGATTATTCAGACACATTTGCACCTGTAAGCATATTAGAAGCTATTAAGTTATTTCTAGCTTATGCTACAGTCAAAAACTTCAAAGTTTATCAGCTGAATGTCAAGTCAGCATTCTTGAATGTAGATTTGAAAGAAGAAGTATACATTGAGCAATCGGAAGGATTCACTTTATCAAATAGACCTGATATGGTATGTAGATTGAAGAAGGCCCTCTATGGACTTAAGCAAGCCCCTAGAGCCTGGTATGAAAGACTTGATGGATATCTAACTAAGATTGGATTCAAGAAAGGTGCAGCAGATTGTAATATATTCATTAGAGAGACATCTGAAGGTCTACTACTTGTAGCTATATTTGTTGATGACATTATCTTTGGAGGTAATGACAAACTAAGTGCAGAATTTTCCAAAGAAATGCAAAATGAGTTTGAGATGAGTATGATTGGTCCTATCAAATACTTTTTGGGACTAAATGTGCAGCAGACAGAAAAAGGAATTTTTATTAATCAGTCCAAGTATGTGAAAGAGATACTAAAGAAATTCAAGATGGATGATTGCAAGCCAATAGGAACACCTATGATCGCTAGATACAAGCTTACAAAAGAAGATGAGTCACCAGCAATGGATACACCATTGTACAAGTCTATGATTGGTAAACTCATATATCTTACTCAGACTAGACCTGATATTTCCAATGCAGTTGGCATAGTTGGAAGATTTGTAGCAGAATCTAAGCAAAGTCACCTCATGGCAGTAAAGATAATATTCAGATACTTGCGAGCACTATAGATTATGGTCTATGGTATCCTAATTTAGAAAATGTTGAGCTTCACGTATATACTGATGTTGATTAGGCAGGATGTGTAGATGATAGAAAGAAAACATTAGGTGTAGAAGTGTTTCTTAGTGATAGACTTGTCACTTGGACAAGCAAGAAACAAAATTGTATTTCTTAGTCAACAGTAGAAGTAGAGTATGTTGCAGCAGCCCTGAATTGTTCCACAATTGTTTGGATCAAGAAAATGATAAAGGATTTTGGCATTCAAATTGATTATCCTATAGTTATTGACTATGATAACACTAGCACCATCAATATGTCGAAGAACCTTGTGATGCATTCAAAGACAAAACACATTGAGATCAAGTATCACTTCCTAAGAGAGAAAGTAGTAGAGAAAGAAGTAAAGTTGGACTATGTGACTACTAAATATCAATTGGCAGATATATTCACAAAGCCCTTTCCTAAAGATACTTTTGAGTATCTCAGGGAGAAATTGGGAGCAATTCCCTTCCCTGATTCTACTTTAAAGATAGAAGAAAAGGCATCAGTCCTCTAGGAGTGATGGAAGGTTGACTACTCTACCTCAGGAGTAGTACCAGTGCTTAAAATGAATGGTGCACTTTGCCTGTCAAAGGGGGAGTAATATACAAAGTCATGAAAAACAAAAGCAAAGAAGGAGAAGTATACTAAGGGGGAGTAGTATTTAGTCTTGGAAGCAGTTCAGTTGAGGAAATGGAGAATATTGAAGATTAGTGCAGCAAAAGGAGGATTCATCTTTGGGGGATTTTTTGATGAGGAAATGGAGAATGTTTAAAATTATTTCTCATTGGGTTGGTGGTGGTTTTTCATTCCACATGTTGCCATCAATGCCAAAGGGGGAGATTGTTGGAGATTTTCTAGCAAGCTAGTACTGATTGTATGTTTGTCATTAATGACAACATATGGAAAGTAGCATGTGTGGAAGTCTTATGCAGTAAGCTTTCAGCATATGTAACATGGACATGATATTAGCATGATATCATGGGCGCAGAGGTTAACTATTAGTATAGACAGTTATATAGCAGCTGGTGTCAACAGTGTTCCTAATAGGGTAATAGAAAGTGTTCTGTGTATGGTTTTTCATACAGTTATCATGGAGCCTTGCATGCTGGGATATATGATGAAGATATATTAGTAATTTTACTTTCATGGATGCAGAGTCTGATGATCTGTAGAAGTGAAGTTATGCAGTCACTATTCACCAGTAGCAGTTTCCTATGTTTATTCAAAAGAGTCGACAGAGATTTTATTAGTTCTAGAGTTGCGCCTATCATTACAGTATGTTCCCTTGAATTTAAGCTTAGAGAAGAGCTAGTGATGTTCAGTTAAAAGTGCATAGAGTAATTCATCTTGAGGAGAAATACCTAATTGTTTTGGTAGAGCTGACAATGTGTAGCGTGTGTCTACAATTATCTTATTGGACATGTCCCATAATGTGTTGCATGCTTAGTAGAGCTAACTGAATTTTTATTGGAATTTGTTATGGTTTCTCTAATATGATTTCAAGGTGGTTCTAATATGCCAACCTGATTATATCATTTAGAAGAAAGATATTTATAGGCAGTCATTTGTGATTTCTTGAGTGTGGTTCATAATTGATTAAGTAGAATAGAGCAGAGTGTGTGAAGTTTTGAGCCATCAGAAGAAGGTCTATGTGACCAAGCAAAGTGTTTGTGCTATACATTGGAACTAATCCAGGCCTAGTTCACCAAGATCTAGATATAGTGTGTATCTATTAATTAGAAGGTTGTAGCCTTTGCCCCTTTGAGCAGTGAGCTCTCGGACAGTGTGTCCTATCCCCTAACAAGGACTATTTTAAAAGACTCCTAACAGGGTCCGACCCTTGACCAGATCTACTGTACTAAATATATTGTAAAGAAACTCCTAACAGGGTTAAGGATCTTCTAACAAAGATCATAATACACTAGTGCAGAATATTAGTGGGTGTCAATTCCCACCATGGTTTTTACCTATTTGGGTTTCCCCATAATCAAAATATTGTGTTGTGTTCAAGTGTTCTTTCATTGTGTTTATGCTTTATGTTTAAGTATACTTAATTGGATAAAGAATTGAAACTTGTAGATAACTGATTCACCCCCCTCCCCTCTCATTTATCTCTTGGGACTATTCCTAACAAATCTCTACTACTTTTCTTCCTCTATTCCATATCTCTAAAACTCTACCCCAGAACCCTCCTATAAACTAATTCTTCTACCACAAGTGGGATGGAAGAAAGAGATAACTCCTAAGCCCAAGTCAGCTCCTAAACAAACAAACATTAAATGCAATGCAAGTCAGCTCTCAAATAGCCTTACAAATAATTAATTTTCCATGTCAGCCTCTAGATCTACCTAGGAGAATGTAACACACACTAACCAAATAAATGCAACAAGTCAGGCAACCAAATCCATAAGAACTCCATTTGGTAAGCCAAACTACCGAGTGTCAGCAAAACTACCAAGAAAGTCAGGCATTGCTGAGCAAGCACGTCGACCGAGCACCACAAGCATCATCGATCATAGGTTCTTCCGAGCAGAAGAAGTTTTCCAAGTTCCCTTCAGCAACCGAGTCCTTCAACAACCAAGCTCCATGGCCAACACTAAAATCAAGAAACACTTCTCCAACCGAGTCCATTTGGTCAAACAAACCACAACCAGTCACCGAGCTCTATCATATGATCTCAGAATGTTTTGATTTCATAGTTGGAGGTTCATCCTAGTCATTTCAGCCTACCAGTTGAGTTTCATTGCCACATCATTAGTATTGGTGAAGTTATTGAGGTTTTTGTGTATGAAATCTTTCAGGTCAATTTTGAAGGCCTTAGAGGCTCAAGATCGTGATCGACCCCTGGCTGACTGGCACTAGCACATATCACGCACTGTAGATCTTGTCATGGCATTTCCAAAAAGGGGTTGCAATAGAAAAATAGAGCTACAGTTAAAAAGTTATGGCCTTCAGAAGTTGGGCTACCTAAAAGCATATTTTGTATTTCTTTTGAGCCGACCCTATTGTAAAAATTGTGAAAATAAAATAATTCTATGTATAGCCGGCCTTAAGGGCTAAATTTTTGGAACCTTCTCGAGTGGTGGAAATTGCCTATATAAAGAAGGCCCGTGGTCTTGTCTAGGCAGTTCTGGGTATTGATTCAAAGCTTTGTCCTACAAAATATTGTAAGGGAATGCCCATGTGGCTTTGCATATTGTAATTCTAAAAGTTTGTAATTCCACATTTGTGGAGATAATAAGAAGCCAATTTTTTGTTCTTGCATATTATTGTTGTTTCTCTGCTTCTATTATGTGTTTGTGGTATTAAAGGGAGCACCCTTCATCAAGTGGTATCAGAGCAGGAGTTCCTGAGTGTGTAAATAGATTGCCGACTATGAGGCAGTTTGCACCAGGACCGTGGTTAGGGTTTTAGCACGCATCGCAAAAATACCTCCACGAAGGGAACATGGCGGAAGAGTTGGTGTTGTAACACCTGAGGTTAGAGCGCTCCAGAGACAAGTGCGAGCATTGCAAGAAGAGATTCACAGAGGAATGAATTCTAATGTCAGAGATGAAAGTGAGGATGAAGCCAAAGAAGTAAATGATGATCAAGAAGAAGAAGGTGAAATTTTGAATCAAGAAGAAGAAAGGCTTTTCAAGCCATTTCCAAGATCGAGAAAAGACCTAAGATCGAGGTTCCTGCATTTTCAGGAAATCTTAACCCGGAAGAATTGATCGACTAGATCAATGAATGTGAAGAATATTTTGAGTATGAAGATATTGAGGGCCCTGATAGGGTCAAATTCGCGAAGGCCAAACTGAAAGGTCATGCGAAGATCTGGTGGCAAGAGATTCAATTGGAGAAAAATAGAAGAGAGAAAGATAAAATCACAAGATGGGATCAAATGGTGGATAAATTGAAGTGACAGTTCATTCCTGTTGATTATGAGCTTAACCTACTGAAGAAAATGCAAAGTTTGAAGCAAGCGGGACAATCTGTCTAGGAGTATATAAAGGAGTTCTATCGAATCCTCATCAGAACAGGCCATGCGGAAGCTAATAAGGAGAAATTTGTTCGTTACCTTAATGGGTTGAGGTCAAGCATTTAGGAGGAGCTAAATCTGGTTCGAATGAACAATATTGAAGAGGCATAACAGTTTTCCCTAAAAGTAGAGGAAAAGTTGAACAAGAAGTTTGAGATCAGACAAAATGGAAGAGGTCGCGGTGGATGATCTAGTGGACAATCATATGGAGGCTGAAATGAAGATCTGAAAAAAAAGGATGAGGCTAGTAGTAGTCAAAATTAGAGAGGAAACAATTCCAATCATTTTCAAGATCAGAACAATAGAGATCAGAGAGGAAGAGGAAGAGGACAAGGTTCAGGAAGAGGAGGCTTCCGTGGAACATGTTTTCATTGTGGAGAAGAAGGTCATAGAGCATTTGAATGTCCTCAACACCAAGGAAGGACAAATAGGAGGAATGAAGGCTAGGCCAGAGTTGCACATGTAGATGAAGATGCTAGATCATAAAATTTTGAAGATGCTAAAAGAGGAGAAATGTTGATTAACAAAAGAGTCATGCTGAGTGGTGAGAATGAACCTGAACAAAGGAGGAGCCTATTTCGCACTAGATGCAAGTGTGAGGGTAAATGTTGTGATGTGATTATTGATAGTGGAAGCACTAACAATTTAGTGTCAGAAGAGATGGTGACAAAGTTGAAGCTCAAGAGATAGAAACACCCACATCCATATCGAATTGCCTGGGTGCAGGATGACCACAAGGTCATAGTCAATGAACAGTGCCTAGTAAAGTTCAAGATTGGTGGGTACCATGATGAGGTACTATGTGATATCATACCTATGGATGCATGTCACATGTTGTTGGGTAGGCCATGGTAGTTTGATAGATGTGTTGTACATGATGGTCATGTAAATACCTATTCCCTGACAAAGGATGGAGTGCAACATAAGCTAAAGCCATTGAAGGAGACCGAAGAAAAGGTATGTGGTAATGCGAGAATAACTTTTGTTGATGGAAGAAAATTCCTAGATAGTATGAGGCATGAGCATGTGTGTTTTGCTTTAATTCCAAAAGCTGGTAAAGAGAAAGTAGAGGATGTACCTATAGAGGTTGCATATTTGTTGAATGAGTTTCAGGATATTGTATCTGATAATGTACCTGATGGATTACCACCAGTAAGGAAGATCAGTCATCAGATGGATTTGATTCCAGGAGCCAGTTTTCCAAACAAGGCAACACACAGAATGACACCAGTAGAAAGTGAAGAGTTGAACAGACAAGTACATGAGTTGTTATAGAAGGGATTGATTTGAGAGAGCCTGAGTCCATGTGTTGTACCAACAGTATTAGCACCAAAGAAGAATGGAGAATGGAGGATGTGTATAGATTCTAGAGCAATAAACAAGATCACAATCAAGTATAGGTTTCCATTGCCACGAATGGATGATATTATGGATTATTTGAGTGGAGTTCTGTATTTCTCAAACATAGATTTGAAGAGTGGATATCACTAGATTCAGATCAGAGAAGGAGATGAATGGAAGACTGGTTTCAAGATAAAGGAAGGACTGTATTAGTGGTTAGTCATGCCTTTTGGGCTAACCAATGCACCGAGCACTTTCATGCGGCTCATGAACAAGGTTGTGAAAGAATTTCTGGGTAAGTTTGTCATTGTGTACCTAGATGATATTTTGATCTTTAGTAAGACATTGGAAGAGCATATGATGCATATTCGTATGGTGTTTGAGAAGTTAAGAGATGAGAAATTGTTGATTAATTTGAAGAAGTGCAGTTTTGTGAAGAAAGAGTTAGTGTATTTGGAATTTGTAGTTTCAGCAGAAGGTCTAAAAATGGACCCAGAGAAGGTACATGCTATCCTTGAATGGCCTACTCCAAGGAGTGCTACTGAGGTAAGGTCTTTTCATGGTTTGGCTAGCTTTTATAAAAATTTTATCAAAAATTTTAGCAGTATTTGTGGACCCTTGATTGAAACAATGAGAGGGGATAGAAAAGAGTTCAAGTGGACTAATGGGGCAGATAAGAGTTTTAAATTGTTGAAACAAAAAGTTATAAAACAACCTATTTTAGCACTTCTTGACTTTAATAAGGTGTTTCAAGTATATTGTGATCCTAGTGGTACTGCAATAGGAGCTGTTATGAGCCAAAAAGGTAAACCTATTGCTTATTTCAGTGAGAAGTTAAATGATGCCAAGAGAAAATATTATGTTTATGATCAAGAATTTTATGCTATAGTTCAGGCATTGAAGAAGTGGAGACACTATCTACTTCCTAAGGAGTTTTTTTTGTATATTGATCATCAAGCTTTGCAATATTTGAATAGTCAAGGAAAGTTGAATCAAAGGCATTTGAAATGGGTTGAGTTTTTGTAGAGTTATACATTTGTTTTGAAACACAAAAGTGGAAAGTCTAACAGGGTTGCAGATGTGCTTAGCAAAAGGAAACTATTACTGACAGAGATGTAGATTGAGGTGGTTGGGTTCAAGGAACTCAAGAATTTGTATCCAGAGGATCCTGATTTTGGTGAAGCTTGAAAAGCTTGTAAAGAACTTGTTACTCTAGACAGAACGAAGTGGTTGGATTTCATCATTCAGGATGATATGCTATTCAGAGGGAGTCAGTTGTGCATTCCAAAAAGTTCTATGAGGGAGAATCTCATCAAGGAGAAGCATAGCAGAGAATTGGCTGGACATTTTGGTCATGATAAAACCCTTGCTTTGGTTAGTGAGAATTATTATTGGCCATAGTTGCAGCAAGATGTCAAGAAGTTTGTACAAAGTTGCAGAGTATGTCAGATGGTGAAAGGAGTGAAGCAGAATACAGAGTTGTATCAGCCATTACCTGTACCAAAGAAGCCTTGTGAGGATATCAGTATGGACTTTGTTCTTAGTTTACCAAGGACACAGTGGGGACATGATTCAATTTGTGTGGTAGTTGATAGATTTTCAAAGATGGCACATTTTTTTCCCTGCAAGAAGACTAATGATGTTGTTCATGTAGCGGAATTATTTTTCAGAGAAGTGGTGAGACTACATGGTTTGCCAAAGAGTATAGTTTTAGATAGGGATACTAAGTTTGTTGGATATTTCTGGTGTACATTGTGGAAGAAGTTTAAGATAGATTTGAAGTTCAGTTCATCACATCATCCACAGATTGATCGACAGACAGAGATGGTGAATAGGAGTTTGAGAAATTTGCTAAGATGTTTGGTTGGAGATAAGCCAACAGGATGGGATTTGATTTTACCACAGGCAGAATTTGCATACAATAATTCTGTCAACAAGAGCACTGGTAAATCACCATTCTAGATTGTATATGGGAGTAGTCCAAGCAATGCATCTGAGTTGAGAAAGATAGATAAAGGAGAAATAAGTAGTGTTGAAGCTAAGGATTTTGCAAAATATTTGAAGAACATCCATGAGGAGGTGAGGAAGCACATTACCAAGATGAATGCGCAGTATAAGGCTAAGGCAGATGAGAAAAGGAGGCATAAGGAATTTCAGGTTGGAGATGAAGTCATGGTTCATTTGCGAAAGGAAAGATTTCCAGTTGGTACATATAACAAGTTGAAAATAAAGAAGTTTGGGCCATGTAAGATACTGAAGAAGCATGATTCAGGAAATGCATATGAGGTCGAGTTGCCTACTGAGCTGAATATTTCACCAGTATTTAATGTTTCAGATTTGATAGAGTATCATGAAGGAGGTGTTGAAGATGAGGTTACAGTAGCACAGTGGAGTATTCCAGCAACCAGTTCAGATATCAAGGAGATTGAAGACATCTTGGTTTTCCTCTGCACACCTGAGTCGTGACAGGGTCACTTCTCAAATTAACCCGGGTGTCTAATGCAGGAGCATCCTGGGTGTAAGAGCAATCTTGCATCACCCAAAAATATTTCTGTTTGCTTTTCAATAAGGGTTATCTTGTGCAGAGCTGCTATTTATGGAAACTTACTATTTTTAGTAAGTTGGTCATATGATCTCAAAATATTTTGATTTCACAGTTGGAGGTTCATCCTAGTCATTTCAGCCTACTAGTTGAGTTTCATTGCCACATCATCAGTATTGGTGAATTAATGGAGGTTTTTGGGTATGAAATCTTTCAGGTCAATTTTGAAGGCCTTAGAGGCTCCAGATCGCTATCGACCCCAATTGGTTGGCGCTAGTGCATGTCAAGCACTATAGATCTTGTCGTGGCATTTCCAAAAAGTGGTTACAATAGAAAAACAAAGCTACGGTTAAAAAGTTATGGCCTCCGAAAGTTGGGCTACCTAAAAGCATATTTTGTATTTCTTTTGAGCCGACCCTAGTGTAAAAATTGTGAAAATAAAATAATTTTATGTATAGTCGGCCTTAAGGGCTAAATTTATAGAACCTTCTCAGGCGGTGGAAATTGCCTATATAAAGAAGGCCCGTAGTGTTGTCTAGGCAGTTCTAGGTAGTAGATCTGGGTATTGATTCGAGGCTTTGTCCTATAGAATATTGTAAGGGAATGCCCATAAGGCTTTGCATATTGTAATTCTGAAAGTTTGTAATTCCACATTTGTGGAGATAATAAGAAGCCAATTTTTTGTTCTTGCATATTGTTGTTGTTTCTCTGCTTTTGTTATGTGTTTGTGGTATTAAGGGGATCACCAGCCAAGTAATCGAACTCCACTAGATAGTTACCAAGATTGCTAGAATCCTGAGGAACCGAGGATGCCCCTACATCAAACACCTAGGGTAAATAAGAAAGTGTGTCCCACACTTTTCTCCTTTAATAAAATCAGGCATCCACTTTATCTTCACATAAGGCTTGTCAATTCATGAAGCCAGGAAAATGAACAAGTCCATCAGCCAAGCCCTTCTTAACCGATCTACAACCAACCAATCAGCATGTTCAAGAACAAGAACAAACTGAACCTTCAACTCATCACCAACAACAACCTGATAAAGCCCAACCAGATGCTCTGTAATCTACATGTGAGACAACCAACTAAACATGAAAATAAATCTTCTCACCAACCTCAGCAAGGTTAACAACATCATCGATAAGCACATGTATCTCATCAACAACCACAAGTTTCTATACATGTTTCATGTCAAATTCCACCAACTGAACATCAAAACCAATCTCACATACCTCTTCCACCTCCACACTTTCAAAAATAACCTTTTCAAATTGTCTTCCATCTCAGACTAGTCTTATAATTGGCTAGATAACTTTCTTCCAGATCAGTATGTTCCAACTCCGATAAGTTCTAAGAAAGACAAGAACAATTTCCTTCACAAGGTTCACAACTTGGTTCTCCATACGGTTCAACAAATCTACTTCCCGCCAAGAAAAGATCTCAGAAATATTTTCTTCCAAAACATCAGAGAGATATGTAATCGCCCTAGGGTCCAATCTTCTTGGAGGCATCTTCAAGATCTTCATAAACCCAAGGAAAAAAATCACCAACCCAAGGTCCTGGTGAAAACTGCCTCAACTTCGGTGATCTGTCCACACACTTAGGAACTTCAAGCTTTGATACCACCTAATGTAGTGCAAGGCCAAGAGAATCCCCAAAGGAGATGTCTGAGCCCCCAGCTAAACAACCACACAATAGAATCCAAAATCAAAGCAAGATATGATAACAGTCTAAACTCTTTATTCAAAATAAATAATTGCATGCAATGTGCCAGGCTGTAAGGCCTTCCCAGTTATAGAGAATTACAAAGCAAGTAATATTTCTTCAAGATCTCTGAAGATCCAATCCAAAATAAACCCTAGCTAGCCATATCTGTAACAATAGGCTACAAGAATCTGGTAGAAATATGGACAACAAGATCTAAACTTGTGCTTGCAAGACACCAAGCAATCTTCTTGTTCCTAAGCCTCAGTCACTAGCTCTACTCCCAAATACATAGCTTTAGATTCCTAACTTGAATCTCTACTACTTTTCTTCCTCTTTTCTCTATCTCTAAAACTCTACCCTAGACCCCTCTTATATACTACTTCTTCAGCCACAAATCAGCTAGAAGAAAGAAATAACTCCTAAGCCCAAGTTGGCTCCTAAATAAACAAACATTAAATGCAATACAAGTCGGCCTTCAAATAGCCTTACAAATAATTAATTCTCCATGTCGGCCTCTAGATCTACCTAGGAGAATGTAACACACACTACCCAAATTAAATGCAACAAGTCAGCCAACCAAATCCACAAGAACTCCAGTCAGTAAGCCAAACTACCAAGTGTCAGAAAAAATACTAAGCAAGCTAGACATTTTTGAGAAAGCACGTTAACTGATCACCACAAGCATCATCGAGCACATGTTATGCCGAGCACCAGAAGTTTTCTGATTTCCCTTCAGCAACTAAGTCCTTCAACGACTGAGCTCCTTGGCCAACACTACAACCAAGCAACACTTCTCCAACTGAATCCATTTGGGAAAACAAACCACAACCAGTCACCAAGCTCCATCAGTGAAGTAGACCAAACTCCAACTGAGAACTATCACCAAAGACCAAGAAACTCCAGTCTTCTATCGGGATTATCAACCAAGTAACCAAACTCCACCAAATAGTTACCGAGACTACTAGAATCCTTAGGAACCGAGGATGCCCCTGCATCAAAATGAAAGTGGGTTCTTATCAAATGTCTTAATGTCATATAAGTGTGTCCATAGGAAAATAAGCTAGAAGGTAAGTTACAATTTACAAAATAGAGGTGGGGATGTTTTAATAAAATTATGATGAAGAATTTCAGCTCATTTAGAATTTACTTCACAAGATGATACTCTTCACTGGGAATTATTTTACCAGTAGAAGGGGCATATTATTTTTCACTAGGGAAGTGTATAAATTCTTTTATGTAGGGTGTCAATTACGTGAAAGGGTTTGCACAAAAGTTACGAGATGGGTAAAAAAGGAAGTGAGTGCACATGTATAAGTAAAAGGGGAGAATTGTTTTTACTCAGAGATGAGGTCACCAGAGTTTTTCAATTCATCAAAGGTTTGAAGTTGAAGCATTTTTATTTTCAAGTGAAATACTCTCCCAAGTGAAATAAGATTAAAAGATAAAATGGAAAGGTAGAGAAATGAAGTAAAGTGATTATGAAATTTATTGAAAATACACCAGATTTCTTGGCTCCCACCAAGGTGAATCTGTATTTCAAGATACATTAAAATGCTACATGTTTCCATCCAAAATGTAGTGGTTATTTTAAATTAAAATGTGGAATGTGTGAAAATCGGAACGTTGGGCATGATGTGCAGAGATAAAATCTTTTTCACCCAATTGAGAAAATGTCCTGCTAGAAAGATTGCACTAGGTGAAAATGTAGTTACAGGTGAATGCACCAAGCATAAGGAACATTGAATGTAAAAGTAATGTAAGAAAGAGTTGCTAGGTAAAAAAATTTACATAGGGATTAAAAAATATTTGCAAAAGTAAAACATGAAATCATTCCAAAGAGGGTGAAAAGCATTTTACAGAGCTAAGTAAAAGGAATAATATGTAGTAAGCAGTTGGAGTAAATATTTTCATAAGAATGAGGAATTTTTCATGAGTATTATTATGATGAGAATAAGTCATGAGGTTTTCACTCATGTGAATGCAAGGTTAAGCCAATAATTCATTTCAATTGCAAAGGGAGGAAAATGATGACTGCCAAGTGTCACATGTGAAGTAAAGACAAAATCAAGTGATTTTCAAGTGTGAAGTGAAATTTTTAAAAAGGAGAATAATTAGCAGATCAAAACAAAAGGTAGATGTCACTTTCAGGTGCACCAAGTGTGTGAACAATAGTGTTGAAAGAGAGGCAAAAGGTGCAAACAGCGGTAGCAGGGCAGATTTTCTTTAACAAAATGAAAGAGAATGAGAATTTTTTTATTGTAGGCCAAGCCAGAGGAAAAAGGACAATTGTTAGCATGAGATCAAATCTGGAGTTCCCTTCTCTTCTATTTATTTCTTTCTTCTTCTTTTTCTTAGGGGTTCTGAAGTTTCTATCTTAAATTTTTCTATGAATACAATTAGTGTTGAGTCTAAAAGTTTGAAATAGAATTTTTAGATTGTAGATTTGTGATTTTATCAATGAATTATGAACAACTTGTGTACTTAGAATATAATGTTGCAATATTACCTTGAGGATTGTTCATTTATTTTCATTTGAATGCAAAGCATTGAGAATGTCTTAAATTCAGATCTTTAGTATTCTTGATTTGTCTTAGTTGTTTTCTACTTTCTTCCAAGGGAAGAATTAAATTATTTTAAACAACTTGTAGTGAGTTTGAGTGAGTAATTTTGGATCTATAAGAAGAATCTTGTAGTAGAAAGAGAAGATCTATTAATGTCAAACATTAATGAAGAAATATTTATCAGTTATATTTACGTTTGTTGATGGAATTCCATTTGCATTCTCTCATTTGACTCCATCCCCTAGGATAAGCATTGATCTATGTAGGGATTAATTCATTTTCAGAATACATCCACATTCAAATACTTTGTACTTTCTTGTTTTAGGTATGGTTTTAAATATGTTTTACTCACAAGTTTGCAAGAATGATATGTAACCAAAATAGAGCCAATTCTAAATAGTTTTACGTATTCTAGTCAAACAAGCTAGGAGCTATCTGATGTAGGCAATGTTCATTGTTATTTCTTTTCAATTTGACAACATTGCATAGGGTCACCCACCTAGTTTTTGCAGAGAAAAAAGTGTAGAGTTATTTGTTCATTCCTTGAGTAAATACTTACCAGTTGGCCATTTGTTTTGAACTTCTATTGATAGAATTAGGCTTATTATTAGGAAAATCTAAAAGTACGATAGGAGGAACCAACATGGAAAATGAATGAGAGGCATATGTATCTCTCCTACACAAACTCTACAAAACCTATGTAGGCCAACCTAATGGGAACAATGGATTTTATAAAAATAATGGATCAACCAAAGTGCAAAATAGATAAGAGTTGATGAAAATATAATAATAATTTGAATTAGGATTTCAATGTCATAAATTATTTGTCTTTAGAACTTGGACATGAATACAAAACCTAAACTATTGATGTGCAACACTAAAGCATGGTTTTTCATTTTTAAATATGTGAATAGATTCAAAATAATATAAGTGCTTTCTCCTTGGAAAAAAATCCAAAGATTGATTCAAATATATTATTATAACAACATTCAATCTCTAGGGTTTAAACAAAATTTTATGACTTTTTACAATTATTTAAAACCCTCGTAATTGAATTTAAAAAATGATTATACTTATTAATTCACAAACATTATATGCCTTATCACTTCATGAAAATAATTGTCACCTCTGTTGAATATGAACTAATCAAATCAACAACTTTTATAGTGAATGTGTAGGCATTTTTTCCTTTAAAATGTACTTCTTTCCATGGACATGCAATCTTGTACAAGAGACAATCAAATTAATAAATTTTTGTTCAAATATTTATTATAGAGTGAATTTGTTAATAGAAAACACAAGACATAATAAAATCAAAGACTACTATTATCCTTTGAAAAATAATTTTAAAATATCAAAAAGTTTCTTCACAAGATTTCTCTATGAAATTCTCCAACCCCTACAAATGAAAATGATTTAACATTTGTAATGCCTCTTTAAAAAAATTAAATAAACTATTACATTTTTTATCAATCAAAACATCATATTTCTTGAGAATCTTTTAATTTCATCCAACTTTAAACATTAAGAATTTTCACATTTTATTCTTCTTTTAAGAACATTTTAAAAATTGCAACTAGAAACATGTAAAGTAGCTCAACTTCCAAAAGCCATAACTTTTAATTTGTGTACCATATTGACTTATTTTTTAAAAATGAAGAACCAAAGATTTATACTCTTTTAAAAGCTACTATGTCATTTTTGGTAACTTTTAGGGCCAAATCATTTCATTTAAAGCTTCGAAATCCAATTTGGATAATCTAGCACCACTTTCTTAAAATAGAAAGTTATTATTTTTAGAAAAAACAAAGTTTGACTTTATCAAATCATTTTAGGAGACCTTTTAATGCAAACATGATATTTGACAAGCTTGACAATATTGATATTGGCCAAATTTGGCACACAAGTAGATTTATTTGTTATTGACTTGGTTTACACAAGTTATGACACCACTCAAAGTACAAATTAGTATGACACTTCACAAATCATATCAAATCTTTGACCATGGACATAAAACAAGAAATTGGACATAGGATCCAACACTATCCTAACAAGGTGTATTATTAAGGTCAAAGTTGTCCATTGTTAGATTTCAACACTATAGGAGAATGATGCATTTAATTTTAGATTCTCTCTAATCATAGGGCAAACAAAGACACCATCACTACTCCTTATACCAATCTCCCTTCATCAAGTAAGGGAATTTATTCCTTCTTATATTTTAAACCTTTGTATTTTATGTTGGTTTATTCCAAGACATGTTATGATCTCCTTGTGAAGATTATTGTTTCTCATAGTATTTTTCCAATCACAAATGTGTTCAATTGTGATATGTGTTACTATAACTAATAGTAATGTTGAAGATTAATTATCTGATGGAGCTGATGATGAAGACCAACCAAGATAAGAGGAATAAATTATGATAGTAGAAAGGTTAGATCAATTATTGTCTTTTCATCGATGTCAAGTAATTGATTTCTAGTTTATATTATGTTGTCATATCATTCGGTATATGATATAAGTTGAATGTGTTAAGAAGAAGAAGAAATGAGATGTTGTGAAGTTGAAGAACTTAAATGGACAACTGATACAGATCGGACAATGATTAGATCATGTTAATATAATTTTTTTCTACCTAAAATATGATTATGTTAAGTCGGTAAAGCATGATGATGAAGATTTGACAAGTTGCTAAGTTAAGTTATTTTGACTACCGAGTAGGAAAGGTCACTCAGTGAGGTAAAGGTAAAAGGAAAGGTCACTCAGTAAAGCAAAAAGAACTCAAGGAACTGAACAACAAATAAAGGTTTAAGGCACTAAGAGAAGGTAACCAAAATTCAAATGAAGAACACCGAGCAAGGAACAAATATTAAATAAGGATTGAATCAATATTTGATGATTAGCTATGATGAGCTAGATGATGATGATGATGAGGAGGAGGAGGAGAGTTAGTTACAAGAGATCTATGGATGGGAAAATTCAAGGTGAATATTTACGGCAAGATCTAAATGACAAAAAGAGATAGAACAAGTTTCTAGAAAAGTTCAAGTTTCGAGGAGAAAAGAAAATGTATTATCGAGATCCAGATTCAAGGTATAATAAATTGACAGTTAAGATGATCAAAAATAATAATAATAAAGGAGATTAAGAGGCAAAATTTTTCTATATAAAGGATGATCTTGTATGATAAATGGTTGGCAAATTAAATAGTTGAAGGGTCACAACTAAAGTAGTGAAGAAGGAATAGAGAGATTCTAAGTGGAAAAGAAATATTTGATGAAGTGTTGATGCTAGTAGATAATGAAGAATTGAAGTGAAGATTGAAGAGTGCACAGGGATCTAATTGAGAAAAGATAGTTGCAAATCTACAAGTCATTTTATTTATTATTTCTTACTAGCATTTGTAATAGAGTAGACCTAAGATTCTTACTATAAACCTTGAAAAAGATAACATTCTAATGATATTTTGAAGCCCTCTAACAAGATCACTCCTAATAGGGTGAAGATCCTAACAGATCTGAGGTAAATCCCTTGACTAGGTCACACCTAACAGTGTGTATTGTAATCTTTAACTAGGTTGTCTCTTAACCGGGTGTACTTCAGAAGAGTATTTTCTTAGTGGGTGACAATTTCCACAGTGATTTTTCACAAAGATAATTTTTCACGTTAAATATTGGTGTTACATGTTGTGAATAATTTGTGTGAATGATTTATTGATTGTTATAGTTTATTTACTATTGTCAATTTATAGTGAACTATGTTTAACCGAGTTGCTACTAAGTTAATCAAAGAAAAAAAATTATGGTATTTTGAATCAAGAATTACTAATTCACCCCCACTCTCCATAATCCAATAATTGGTATCAGAGCTAAGTACTCTGAAGACATAATTTTAAAAGACTTGAGTAAAATATCTAAAGATGTATAGGAGAGAAGTACCTAAGTTGAACAAAGAAATTTTCTCAACATGGAATAGAAGAATGAGATTGTATCTATCTACGATTGGAGAATCTACACTGCATCTATTGGATAATGACTACACTCCACCACCTATCAGACCTTTGACAGTGGATCAAATGAGAGAAAACCAAGAACACAACTCAGTTATGATAGAGATTGTTTCTTCCCTCTACGATGTTGAATTCAATGATGTTAAGGATTGTGATAATTCAAGAGAGATGTGGGATAGGCTTACACTTACCTATGGAGGGGATAGGCATGTACAAAAAGCTAATGGTTATAGTCTGAGGGGAAAGTATGATGAAATGAGAGTGAAGGATGAAGAGAACATCACACAATATAACAACAAAATCAATGAAGTTGTTAGTGCCATCAGAGGTGTTGGTGGAACTTTGACTAGTGAATAAGTGGTAAGTAAGATCTTGAAATCTCTTTCTTCTAAATTTTCTATTAGAGTATTTGCAATTTAGGAATTGAGATCTATACCAAACAATGTTGTTACTCTTGAAGCCCTAATCGGTAAGCTGACTGTATTTAAGCTTAGCAATTATGATAATAGTCTACTGACCATTGAAACTACCTTCAAGACATCTGTGAGCATTGGACCATCAAGAAGAGAAAGAGAAAACTATAGTAATTCATATGGAAATGAGTATAATAGTATTCTAATCGAAGAGAAAGAGAAGGAATAATTGGAAGCACTATTGGCTAAAAGACTACCTAGAGGTAAAGGAAAGTACAAAGGCAAGTTACCATTGAAATGTTTCAATTGTAATAAGATTGGACATATTACATCTAAATGTCTTGACAATGACAGGAATGAAAAAAGAGACAACCAACGCCGAAGATTTAGAGACTTTAAGGAGAAAGGTAAGAAGTCTTGCTACCTAGCTGAGGAAGGCGTAACTGATGGTGAATCTGATGATATCGAAGAAGGATATGAAGTTGTCTATGTTGCAGTAAAGGAAGACTCAGATGAAGAAAAGCATGAAGATGAAAAAGAACTTGTTTCTCATGTAATTAAACAAGACCCATGGATTATTAATAGTGGATGTTCACATTATATGACTAGTGATGTTGATAAATTTGAGAACCTAGAAGAGTATGATGGAGGATTTGTCAGATTTGGCAATGATGCTCCATGCCATGTGAAAGGTAAAGGATCCATTATATTAAATGAGAAGATGAAATGTAATGATGCATATTGGGTTAGAGGACTAAACTATACTCTGTTGAGTGTTGCACAACTGAACAATACTAGCCACCGACTAGAACTTCAGAATAGAAAGGTTAAGATATATGGTACTGATGGAGATCTGATTGGAACTGGTGGATAATCAAGAGGTAATCTATTTTATCTTGATATTGATGCAAAGAGTTTCTTATTTGTTAAAATTGAATATGTATGGCTATGACATAAGAGACTTTGTCATGTGAATTTTGATAACTTGATCAAACTAAGTAAGAAGAGTAGAGTCAGAGGACTACCGAAGTTATGCAAACCTGATAAAGTGATGTGCAAGGAATGTCAAACTGGTAAGATGACTAAGTCAATATTTTTAAGAAAATCTTACTCTACTAATGGTATTTTGGAACTGGTTCACATTGACCTTTGTGGTCCTATTAGAATTCAAAGCTATTATGGAGATAGGTATTTCATTTTTTTGTTGATGATTATTCAACAATGATGTCTGTTAAATTTCTAAAAGAAAAATATGATGCATTTCAAATGTTTGAGTGGTATAAAGAAAGAGTTCAAAAAGAAACAGGTAGACAACTAAAGTGTTTAAGATCTGATAGAGGAGGTGGATTTATCTATGATGAATTTACCATCTTCTGCAATGAGTATGGAATCAAGAGATAAGTATCTACATTGAGGACTCCACAAAAAAATGAGATAGCTGAGAGAAGGAATAAATCCATTGTTGATTGTGTTATAACTTTGTTAATTGACAAAAAGGTTGCACAAATATTTTGGAGAGAATCCATAAGTACTGGAGTTTATACTTTCAACTGAGTATATTTGAAGAAAGGTACAAACAAGACACCCTATGAACTCTGGTTTGTTCAAACACCAAATGCAAGTTACTTTAAAATTTTTGGAAGTAGGTGTTATCTACTAAAAGATGCAAGAAATGGAAAGTTTGACTCTAGAGGAGATGAAGGTATATTTCTTGGTTATTCATCAAAGAGCGAAGCATATAAATGTTTGATCAAAGCCACTAACAAAATTGTTCAAAGTGAAAATGTGAGGATTGATGAATTTCCAGAAAGGAATGAAGAAGATAGAAAAAAGGAACCTAAGGATTACAAAAGATTTGTCTATGTGTAGGAAAGTAATTCAGTTGGCACAACCAAGCACCAGCAAGAAGAAACCAATGAACAAGATGAACCTCCACCGAGAGATGAAAACATTGATGAACAGTATATCGAGCCTGTATTAGAAAAATATGTGAGAAGACACCACTCAGCAAGAAGAATTATTGGAGACAATGCAGGAGTCATGAAAAGAAGTAAGTTGAAAGATAATACATGTTTGATTTTTGAATTTGAGCCAAGATTAGTAAAGGATGCACTAGAGAATGAATATTGGATGAATGCTATGAAAGAAGAAATTGATCATATTGAAAAGAACAACACATGGTCATTGGTACCAAGACCCAAGGACAAGAATGTGATTGGAACAAAATGGATTTTCAGAAATAAACTCAATGAGAAAGGAGATGTGATCAGAAACAAAGCAAGATTAGTCTACAAAGGGTATGCACAAGAAGAAGGTATTGACTATGGTGAGACTTTTGTACCCATTGCTAGATTAGAAGTTGTAAGAATATTGCTTGCATATGTTTCCTACAAGGATTCAAAGTTTATTAAATGGATGTTACGTCTACATTTCTGAATGGAATTCTTGAAGAATAAGTTTATATTGAACAACCTGATGGATTTTTTGACAAAAACAATAAGGATATGGTATGAAAACTACATAAATCTTTATATCGATTAAAGAAGGCACCCCGAGAATGGTATGAAAGGATGCACTCTTACTTAATCAAGATTGGATTTGATAGGAATAGTGATAATAGAAATTTATACTTGAAATGTGATAGTTCTAATGAAATTTTGATTGCTGAGATATTTGTTGATGACATTATATTTGGTGGTAATGAGATAATGCCTAAATCATTTTCTAGGGAAATGAGAAAGGAGTTTGAGATGTCTATGATTGGAGAGATTAAATTATTTATTGGACTTCAAATTCAACAAGTTAAGGATGGGATCTACATAACTCAATCTAAGCATATCAAGGAGATCCTGAAAACATTCAATGTGAAAGACTCAAAACCGGTTGGAACACCGATGGCTACTGGTTGTAAATTGACAAAGGAAGATGACACTAAGGAATTGAATGAGACACTTGACCAATCCATGATTGGTAAACTAAAATATTTTGTACACAATAGACTTGATATTTCACATTAATTTGGTATAGTTGCAAGGTTTTCTACAAACCCAAAGGAGACACATTTGTCTGTGGTTAAAAGGATATTCAAATATTTGAAAGGGACTGAAGATTTCGGTCTGTTATACACAAAAGGAGGAGATTTTGATCTCAAGGTATATGCTGATGCTAAATGGGCTAGAAATATTGATGATAGAAAAAGTACTAGTGGCAGAGCTTTCATTTTAGGAGAAAGGCTAGTGACATGGTTAAGCAAGAAACAAAGTTGTATTTCACAATCTACTGTCGAAGTTGAGTATGTTGTCGCAGCTATGAATTGTTCTAATATTATATGGATAAAATAACTACTAGAAGTTATGCATGAAGAGATCATTGATCCAATTATAATTTATTGTGATAATATCAGTGCTATTAACATATTAAAGAATCATGTGATGGATTCAAAGACAAAGGATATATCTATTAAGTATCACTACTTGAAAGAGAAAGTACAAGATAAGTGTGACATTAGAGTATGTGAATTCTAAAGAATAGATAGCTAGTATATTTACAAAACCATTGTCTAATGATGCTTTTGAGTATCTCCAAGGTAAGTTAAGGGTTATTCCCTCATCCAATGTGCACTAAGGAAATATGCATGTTGCAACAATTCAAGAACTCATTAGAATATATATTTTTTGAGTTGATGCTAGTGTTCACTCTTTAGGAGAAGTTTGAAGGAGTAAAGAAATTTTATGACTTCAATGAAAATATATACACTTGAGGTATCATTTGAGATTTTTATGTTTCATTGGCATTTTTGTCAAAGAGGAATAAGTTTGAAGATGTCTGGAGAAGTCTAGAGGGAGGTGAATAAGTCAATTTATGTAAAGGAAAGCTTATCAATTGAGGGAGAATATCTATTGGCAATTTGGCTAAGTAGATATCAGAATGTTGTCATTATGGAAACATGTACTCAACATGAAGATAGCATGATTGCAGGAAGCAGTTTTGTATGAGCACATTTGAAAATTGTCTAAGTACAACAGTGTTTACCAGTCTAATCAGAGATAGTTTTGATTAGCAATGTTCACAGAAGAAGGTTCAGTGCATGCGCACTTGAACATGGATCATTCTATGTATATCAAAGCCACATATGAGAGTGCAAGTCTATACGGCATGTATGGAAGAAGATATTAATGTTTTACAAAGACAGTGTTGAGCCGACCTAAACAACGTAGAAGATAGAATATGATTATATTGAGTTAAGGGATTATTTTGTTTATCAAAATAATGACTTAACTAATTAGGGACGACATCCTAGATGTTAACCCTAAGATAGCATATAATAAATTTATATTTTGAGAAGAGTATAAAGTATTGTAAGCCGACAGGAAGTTGTTTTGTAATAGCTTGTATATATGTAAGTACAATGTAATGTGAAATATGCAAGAAAGATATAGTGATTGCGATAAGTTGATATATGATGCAAAATTTTATGTTGTAATAAGAAAGGAAGAAAGTAATGTAAATCAAAGTGAAGAGCCTACAAAGCTAGATCAGAATAGTAAAGCTATTCGGCATCAGTAAAAAGGTTTTTGTATCTTACCTTTGTATCTGAAGCTATTATTGTATATTGCATGTTTGGGCAGTGAGCTCATCTTGAAAACATTTTGTTTTGTAATAGAAACTCCTAACAAGGTTGAGGCTTCTAACAAGGCCTAGATTCCTTTAACTAGGACAGAGACACTATATGTATGTAATAGACTCCTAACAAGGTCAACATCCTTAACCAGATACTTTTGATTAGTGGATCAGTTGCAGGTACCATCCCCACCTAGTTTTTCCCTTGGCTAGGTTTTCCTTGAGAACAAACATGGTGTTATGAGTTCATTCATTTTATTGTTATGCTTGTTATTCAGTCTATTTAATTTAGTTTCTTATGCAAGCTACAAGTTAATTTATTATATCCATAATTGGGAAAAAGTAAAAGTTTGTGAAATATTGATTCACCCCCCTTCTCAGTATTTCCTATTTCTAACCACTGGTATCAGAGCTTAGTTACTCAGAACAAAATTATTCAGAAAAATCCTAATAGCTTGAGTAAGATCTCTATGGATATGGATCAGTTGCAGAAGAATCTTGATGAAGCTCTTGAACAGATTGATATTCTTACTGAAGAAAGAGATACTCTGAAGGAGAGATATGATGATGTGAAAAAATACATTGAAAATTTAAAAGAAAAGATAGAAGATCTGAAATCAAAGAAAGAACCTACAATTCAAGTCAAGGATTGTGATGAAGCTTCAAAACTAAAGAAAGAAAATGAGATCCTTAAACATGAGCTAAAGATTGTAGATTTGAAGTAAAGCTTGAAAGATGACAATAGAAAAGATGAATCAAATCTAAAATCTGAGAATGCAGATCTGAGATCTAAACTTACCATAGTGACATCTGAACTTGAGAAAACAAAATTGCAGTATGTTGAACTTGAGAAGTACAATACAATTGTGAAAGAAGAACTAACTCAATCTAAACAACATCTTGAGAAATTGTATTCCAATAGTGAAAAGATTGATGAACAAATGTCTTATCAGAAACCATCTTATGATAAAACTGGTCCTGGATATCTTGAAGATAAGTTCCCAAAGGAGATTGAAGAATTGGATGTACCAAAAGTAAGGAAATCCACAAGATCCACCTCCACCACACTGACTAAGAGAGTTAAAGAGATGGCAAGTGGACCAAGCAAGAGATAGAAAAATATCTTTATACCAGTGCAAAGGATAAGCACACTAGTAGAAAAGCCACAAGCAGATGAACAGGTGAGTAGCAACAAAAAGAAATAATGGAAGCCTATGATAGACAAAGTGAACCCTTTGATTATAAATGAAGGGGATTTCACCAAGCTGAACAAATATTATGAGATGTATAACAATTTTGAGAAGTTAAATCTTGAAAATGAAGTTGTCAAAGATATGATCCTTGTTGACAAGAAGTTTGAAGATATCAAAGGCAAGATCCTTGATAACTTATATGAGAAATTGATAAATAGGAAGAAGAGAGCTATAGAAGAAGACATAGGCATAAGAGAAAGGTATGTAAGAAAGCTTTGTGAGATTAAGGATGAAGATCACTTCAGAGAAATCATGAAGAATTTAAGTACTCATTTGAGAAGGAAGAGAAGGACAATATTGATAATGGGAGGAATTTATGAAGAAGTAAATAGAGAAACTGAGGAAGTAGTTGTAAAGGTAATGACCTCTGGACCATGAGAATTAGTCAGTGAATCTAATCAAGTGGTAGAAGTAGAATATCAGACTAAATTATCACCATCTCCCCCACCCTCTATCAACATTATTGATGAATCTATGAACATTGAAGGCATGAATATCACCATAGACAGAGAAGAAAACCCATTCAATGACCAAGGAGTCGATGTTGGCAATTTGACAGAAATTGATGTGTAAAAGGATGAAGCAGAAAATAAGGAAGAAATGGTAGAGATGAGAAAAGAAGAGAAGGAAGAAAATCATATTAAAATAGAAGAAGAGGAGCATGTGATGCAACAAGAGTAGACATAAATTATTTCAAAGTCAAAGAACATAGTAGAAATACCACATAGACCACTGATTGAATCAGTTTTTGCAAGCTTAGGGCAAGAAATTGACGATGATGATCAAATAGAGTTGATCTCATCTCTAAATAAGATAATCGGAAAGAACAAGAAGGTAAAAAGCTTGGAAGGAGCATTACTTGAGGTAACCAATAAACTTCAAGGAGTGATATCAACTCAAGTCAGTGAGGTTGATCCCCAAGCCAAAGCTAAAGAAGTAATAAAAGATTTTGACATGGAATTCACTAATTTATCAGATATTGTATCAGTCAAAGCTCATGCAGCCCATGATGCACAATTATTTCAAGTTGTTTGCCAAAATATTAGAAATGATTTGGATAACTTGGATATATGCATAAAAGAATTAAGAAGATGTTTAGAGAGAGGAAAAGCATTGTACATTCAGTGTACACAATCCCATAGCCACACATCAGAAATATCAGAAAAGATGAAGAATAAGGAAGAAGAATTACAAGTGACAGTGAATGATTTACAGAGTATGAATGTAAAGATCAGAGATATTGAGAAGAAAGAAAGAAAAATTTATGATGACATGAGACTTCTTGAGGATGAAAAAGAAAATAAATTGAAGAGATTTTCTCTACTCAGAGAGCATCTATCACTAAAGATCAGTATTGTGGAAAATCAACTGGAAGAATGTCTTTTATCAAAGACATCTTATGGAAAATTCACATATGCAAACCTAAAGGCAGTTGAAATAGCATCCTTTGGCCTATGTGCATTACTCAGTGTTTCTGACTTAGTAAAGAAGGCATGGGACAAGAACATAGAAAATCTGAAAGCAAATTTTGCAGATTGTTTTGCAAGCATTCCAGCCTTGTAGTATTGAGATCAAGAGGTAAATCAATTTTGACATACTTATAGAATTGACACCTTTGTCATTGTTGTCAAAGGGGGAGTAATATAGTATGAAAATTGTATGTATATAGAAGATACTGATATGTGGAATAATATGAGTATACTCTTAGGGGGAGTATAATTTTTTTGATAAATAAGTATACATGTATAGACATGTAGGATCCACAATTTTGTAATGGCCGTATGTTACATTTTTCAATTTTGTAATTAAAGTTTTTTGGGACTTAGCCAATTTTCCCATATGTTGCCACCAATGACAAAGGGGGAGATTGTTGGCAATTTGGCTAAGTAGGATATCAGAATGTTGTCATTATGGCAACATATACTCAGCATGAAGATAGCATGATTGGAGGAAGCACTTTTGTATGAGCACATTTGAAAATTTTCTAAGTACAACAATGTTTACCAGTCTAATCAGAGACAGTTTTGATTAGCAATGTTCACAGAAGAAGGTTCAGTGCATGCGCACTTGAACATGGATAGATTGATAATGTAGTGGAAGGATATGTGTGATGGAAAATATTGTGAACATGTAAAGAAATGCATACTAACCTCATAAATAGGGAAAATCTGGAAAATGCTGATTTTTGATGTCTGTGTGCAGTTTCGGGCAATTTTGCAACCTGTTTCGGGCTGGAAATGTCGAGACAGAGAAAACCCAAAAAACTTTTATCTTTCTAGCAGCAGGTAGTCTTTGACCCCGATAAAAGGTCAAGGACTACTTCAAAATTTTGAAGGTCATCTTTAACTTTGTTTGTGGATCTTGGAAGTTCACCAAAAAGTGTATCCAAATCCAAGCTCCAATCCATAGTCCTATACCTATACCTACAAGAAAAAGGGGTTATGTTGTTTGGATGAGGGGTTTGACTTGGTCAAACCTCGGTTTGGAATCAAACTTAATAATGAAATTGAAATGGAGAATGCTAGCAAGTAGTAGAAGTAGATCTAACAATGAAGCTATGCAATTCAATAGATATGCAATTGTATTTCAAATGTAAACAAGTATATTGATATGAAAGCTTGAACACAACAATGACAAATGTAAATCAAAATCATGAATGTAAATCCAAAACCTCCATGATTGTATGCTTGGAATCCACCTTGATAGAAGAATGAATGGATCTAGAAGATGAACAAAGGATCTTGAAGGAAGATCACACCATCATGATGGCTAGATATAGGGTTTGAATGATGAATCTTGCATGCTTGAACCGAATCCCTTGGCTTGAATGCTTGAATCCTTGATCTTCAATGGAGAACTTGACTGCTTCCTTGAAAATGCTTGTTGAAATGCTTGCTTGATCTTAAAAATCTACTTGAGAGCTCTTGATGAATAATGGATGCTATTGCTTGATTGTGGATATGAGATGATGTGAAAAAGTGGATTGAAATGAAGGAGGAAGGCTTCCGTTTATATTGATCTAGGGCACAAACCTCTAGAGAAGGCTGACATTGGAGAATTAAATCCCAATTAATCTTAACCCATAGAAATATACCTAGATTAAATGAAATTTAAGGATTTATCATTTCAGAGACCAAAATAGCCGACCTGGAAGTAGTAAAATAAATCTTTTTGAAACCCGACATCTGGAAATCATGGGACCTTGAAATTTGAACCCTAGGTCAAGGATGAGGTAGACCCCACCTTAGGTTAGGGTTGAGGTCATCCCTGACCTAGGTCAAGGTCGAGGTCTTCTTTGACCTTGAGGTTAAAAACCTCAGGACCTCAATCTAGAATGCTAAGAAATGCATAAAGATAGTGAAAACAAGTAGAGAGAGAAGTTGAATAGGGGGAGAAAGCTAGATCCATCCAAAGACCCGATCAAGGCACTTGACATGACCCCAAACCACTCACGGAGGGCTAAACACTCTTAACATGGAAGTGCTTCCATTTTAAGATGATACATTAAGCCCCCACTTTAGCAAGAGTATGGATTCAATGCAAACTCTTGGTAAAGGAGAAGAAAGAAGAGATCAAAGTGGATTCACAATGAGATAAAATATCACTCAGCTAAGGATAGAAGCCCCTAGGCTAAGGATTCTAACTCAACATACATGCGCGAGGGTGTGAAAACAAAAAAGGAAAAAGACACAAAAGAGGAGTTAGTACTAAAACAAACCCACATCAACTAGCACAAGAAAGCTTGCTAAGAAACATTTCTCATACTAATATCATATTTGGAAATCTATCATAAAAGCATAAATGATTACATAAGAAAGACAAGAGAAACACTATAAATAACATAGCTTTATGATCTTGTCCTACTAGCATGAAAGAGAAAAGAGAGAAAAGAGAAAGTGATTACCTCACCCAGTAAGATGCCCACTTTACTGTGAATCACCAAGCGAGGGAGAGCCAAATAGGTAGCCAAACCTAATAGTTCACCCATAAACTATGCTTGCAATTGTAATGCATCTTCTAACGGCTTTTGGAATACCCATAGATCCACCTTGTATGACTATGAATATGAAATGTGTGTCTCCTTGGGATTTAGCAACTTATGTGCATTACCTTCGGAAGAGTTAGCATATAAATGTGTGTCTTTTCAGGATTTAGCAACTTATGTGTGTTACCTTCCAAGATTTAGCATATTGAAAATTTTGAAAAATGAGTGTCTCCTCAGGATTTAGTAACTTATGTGCGTTACTTTCAGAAGATTTAGCATATAAATACGTGTCTTTTCAGGATTTAGCAACTTATGTACATTACCTTCCAAGATTTAGCATGTAAAAATAAAAAACTATAGTACAAGGGAGACCCTATATATGCCCCCCTCCTTATCATGGCAGTCTACTAGACAAGATAAGGAAGAGGAAGAGGATACCTACTTCACAATGCAAGGAGATATCTTGTTTAAAACAATGTATACCATATTCTTAGCAAGGGATAGTGACCCCAACATCCAAGAGCATAGGTAATCATGAAAAGAATATGTCACTCATGGAAAAAGGATCCTCAAAGAAATAGATCTTATCAACAAGACCCCCACCAAAGAGGAATACTTTCGATAAAATATCATCTTTCAATAGCGGGAACAAAGATTCAATCATCAAGCCCCCTACAAACAAGAGGAAGAGGAATCTTTGGAATGAGGGAAACAACTCTAACACCAAAGTATGGGTGAGAGTTTATAAAGAACATAATTTGCAACATAAAGAAGAAGTGATGACTTAGGACAACAACTTCTCATATAAGAAGGTTGTCCATAGTCAAAATATCTGTCAATATGATGAAATAATATTGCAATATAAAAAAAGACCACTAAGCTAAGGAAAGTAGTTCCCTAGACAAAGAGAGAGAAGAAAGAACCTTTCCCCCCAAGGATAGAGACAAGGGGTATCTTTGTAAAAAAAATGTTTTAGAAAAGATATCTTGAATAAGATCTATGGATGATTATAAGCATAATGCAAAACCATAGAAAGATAGGATAGAAAGAATACCAATTAAGCTCAAGGCACAATATATGCTAAGAGCCTAATGGATCCTAGGAGACTGGATGAAAAATACACCTCTTTCCCCCCAGTCATGAAACAAGAGGGGAAGAAAATCTATATTATATCAAAAGAAGGGGAATCCCCTATATCAAAATTATGAAGGAATTGTAAAACTGCACAAGAGTGAGATATAATTCCTAAAGTATCTCTTTCTCTAACATAAAATTTGAAATGTTTACAATCAGCAAGTAAATGCTTATTGCTATAATGAAAAGGACATTTATATTTGTATAAAGCATCTATCGGCATAGGTCTAAAGATTTCTTTCTTCGAATTCATTAACTCAACATATACCTTCTTAGCCACTTCTTGACAAACATTAGGGTTATCTAAGATAGGTGTGGGGAGAAGCATGTGAAGAGCAGGACGATGATTAACATCACCTACCTTGACTTGAGATTTTGAACAACCAACACCATACATATCCAGTTTAGGGGGTATATGAACTGGAAACCTAATACCATGCTCATTAACTCCAAGCCCTAAACCTTTATAACCTTGTTTAGTCACCATATTATATCTGGTAGTGTACATATTATGTAAAGCTTCTACATGAGGTGATTGTTTATCATGTTCATGAGTAAAGGTTGTATAAGGTGGAATAATAGGTTTTGAAGAATTTTCTTTACCCTTTCCTTTAATATCACCATGAATCAGAGGAGAAGGTAAACCAAAGAAGTCTTGCACATCTGCATCCTGAACTATAGCTTGAATCCCATCATAAGTACGAGAAGAACTAGGGATAGCAGATGGAGAATTAGGTATCAAATTAGGAATAGGAAGATTAGGAATTAGATTAGGATTGATAGGATTAGGAAGACTAGGAGATGGTGTATCATCTACCAAATTCTTCACATAATCCAAAAGGGTAATAAGACTACCACATGAATCTTTAATGAAAGTTTTGAATGTGGGAAAACTAGTGTCAGTCAATTTCACAAAAGCATAAGCGAGTGCAAAATGAAGGATCGTCAACATAATGAAGTGAATGATACTATCATAAACATCATAGGTATGGTAAAGAGATGCTAAAAGAAGGGTAATAAAGAACATGACCACACACCAAAGCATCTTAAGAATCTTCATAGTAAATGAAAATGCAAGAAATGTTTTTGTATTTTATTGAATATATAGATTTTTTTGTATTTTAAAATTTTAAAATGCAAGAGTATAAAATAAACCTAATCTTAATGCAAGAAGAGATTAAATCTAACACAATAGGGCATCTAAATCCGCAAAAGAAAAGAGGGTTAGTATGTCAGGTTCACCAAAATGAATAAGGTGAAAATGGGGTTGTTCACCTTATAGGATAGATTGATAATGTAGTGGAGGGATATGTGTGATGGAAAATATTGTGAACATGTAAAGAAATGCAAATACTAACCTTAAAAATAGGGCAAATTTGGAAAATTTTGATTTCTGATGTCTGTGTACAATTTCAGGCAATTCTGCAACCTGTTCTGGGTTGGAAATGCCAAGACGGAGAAAACCCAGAAAACTTTTATCTTTCTGGCAATAGGTAGTCTTTGACCCCAATAAAAGGTCAAGGACTACTTCAGAATTTTGAAGGTCATCTTTAACTTTGTTCACGGATCTTGGAAGTTCATCGAAAAGGGTATCCAGATCCAAGCTCCAATCCACAGTCTTGTACCTGTACCTACAAGAAAAAGGGGTTTTGTTGTTTGGATGAGGGGTTTGACTTGGTCAAACCCCATTTTGGAATCAACCTTAATAATGAAATTGAAATGGAGAATGCTAGCAAGTATTAGAAGTAGATCTAACAATGAAGCTATGAAATTCAATAGATAGGCAATTGTATTTCAAATGTAAACAAGTATATTGATATGAAAGCTTGAACACAACAATGACAAATGTAAATCCAAAACCTCCATGATTGTATGCTTGGAATCCACCTTGATAGAAGAATGAATGGATCTAGAAGATGAACAAAGGATCTTGAAGGAAGATCACACCATCATGATGGCTAGATCTAGGGTTTGAATGATGAATCTTGCATGCTTGAACCAAATCCCTTCAATGGCTTGAATGCTTGAATCCTTGATCTTCAATGGAGAACTTGAATGGAGAAGAGAACTTGAATGCTTCCTTGAAAATGCTTGTTGAAATGCTTGCTTGATCTTGAAAATCTCCTTGAGATCTCTTGATGAATAATGGATGCTATTGCTTGATTGTGGATATGAGATGATGTGAAAAAGTGGATTGAAATGAAGAAGGCTTCCTTTTATATTGATCTAGGGCACAAACCTCTAGAGAAGGCCGACATTGGAGAATTAAATCCCAATTAATCTTTACCCCTAGAAATATACCTAGATTAAATGCAATCTAAGGATTTACCATTTCGGAGACCAAAACAACCGACCCGGAAGCGGGAAAACAAAGCTTTCTGAAACCCGACATCCAGAAATCATGGGACCTTGAAATTTGAACTCTAGGTCAAGGATGAGGTAGACCCCACCCTAGGTTAGGGTCAAGGTCATCCCTGACCTAGGTCAGGTTCGAGGTCATCTTTGACCCTCAAGGTCATCTTTGACCTTGAAGTCAAAAACCTCAGGACCTCAATCCAGAATGCTAGGAAATGTAGAAAGATAGTGAAAATAGGTAGAGAGAGAAGCAAAACGGGGGGAGAAAGCCATATCCATGCAAAGACTTGATCAAGGTGCTTCACATGACCCTAGACCACTCACTCGAAGGGCTAAACACTCTTAACATGGAAGTGCTTCCATTTTAAGATGAAATAGTTTTATAGAGATAGTGTTGAGCCAACCTGAACAAAGTAGAAGACATAATATGATTATATTAAGTTAAGTTTTTATTTTGTTTATCAAAATAATGACCTAACTAATTAGGGATGACATCCTAGATGTTAACCATAAGGCAACATATAATGAATTTATATTTTGAGAAGAGTATAAAGCATTGTAAGCCGATAGGAAGTTATCTTGTAATAGCTTGTATATATGTAAGTACAATGTAATGCAAAATATGCAAGAAAGATATAGAAATTGTAATAAGTTGATATATGATGCAAAATTGTATTTTGTAAGAAGAAAGGAAGCAAGTACTGTATATCAAAGCGAAGAGCCTACAAAGCTAGATCAGAATAGTAAATCTATTCGGCAGCAATAAAAAGCTTTTTGTATCTTACCTTTGTATATGAAGCTATTGTTATATATTGCATGTTTGGGCAGTGAGCTCATCTTGAAAACATTTTGTTTTGTAATAGCACCTCCTAACAAGGTTGAGCCTTCTAGCAAGGCCTAGAGTCCTTTAACCAGGATAGAGACACTATATGTATGTAACAGACTCCTAACATGGTCAACATCCTTAACCGAATACTTTTGATTAGTGGATCAGTTGTGGGTACCATCCCCACTAGGGTTTTCCCTTCATTAGGGTTTCCTTGAGAACAAACATGGTGTTATGAGTTCATTGATTTTATTGCTATGCTTGTTATTCAGTTTACTTAGTTTTGTTTCTTATGCAAGCTATAAGTTAATTTCTTATATCCATAATTGGGCAAAAGTAGAATTTTGGGAAATATTGATTCACCCCCCCACCCCCTTCAGCATTTCCTATTTCTAACAATATCATTGATGATTGTTGAATAAAAAGAGGGAGAATTTTCTTGATGGAATCAAAAAAGGAAACAATACAGAAGACTATTATTGACAGAAAGAGACAAATTACAGATGGAAGATCAAGAACAGAAAAGGAGAAGTTACTATTTAGATGGAGTAAAAAATATGAATGACAGTGAAGTGTACCATCATCAATTGAACATTGAATATTATTAGGGTTTTCATCAATGCCAAAGAGGGAGATTGTTACTATAATTGATAGTAATGTTGAAGATTGATTATCTGATGGAGTTGATGATGAAGACCAACCAAGATAATAGGAATACATGATGATAGTAGAAAGGTTAGATCAGTTAATGTCTTGTCATTTATGTCAAGCAATTGAATTATGGTTTATATTGTGTTGCCATATCATTCAGTATATGATATAAATTGAATGAGTTAAGAAGAAGAAGAAATGAGATGTTGTGAAGTTGAAGAACTTAAATGGGAAACTGATATAGATTAGACAATGATTAGATCATGTTGATATAATTTTTTTTCTACCTAACATATGATTATGTTAAGTCGGTAAAGCATGATGATGAAGATTTGACAAGTCGGTAAGTTAAGTTGTTTTGACTACCGAGCAGGAAAGGTCAGTCGGTAAGGTAAAGGTAAAAGGAAATTTCACTCGATAAAGAGAAAGGAACTCAAGGCACCAAACAACAAAGAAAGGTTTAAGGCACCGAGTGAAGGTAAGCGAAATTCAAATGAAGAACACCGAGAAAGGAATAGATATTAAATAAGGACTGAATCAACATTTAATGATTAGTTATGATGAGATGGATGATCGTGATGATGAGGAGAGTTAGTTATAAGAGATCTACAAACAAGAAAAATCAAGGTGAATATCTACGGCGAGATCTAAACAGAAAAAAGAGATGGAACAAGTTTCTAGAAAAGTTCAAGTTTTGAGGAGAAAAGAAAATGTATTACCGAGATCCAGATTCAAGGTATAATTAATTGGATGGTTAAGATTGATCAAAGAAAAACATAATAAAGGATATTAAGAGGCAAAGTTGTCTATATAAAGTATGATCTTGTATGGACAAATGGCTGGAAAATTGAATATTTGAAGGGTCGCCAACAAAAGTAGTGAAGAAGGAAAACAGAGATTTCAAGTGGAAAAGAAAGATTGATGAAGTGTTGATGTTAGTGGATAATGAAGAATTGAAGTGAAGATTGAAGAGTGCACAAGGATTTGATTGAGAAAAGATAGTTGCAAATCTACAGGTCATTTTATTTACTGTTGCTTACTAGCATTTGTAATAGATAAATCTCTTAATAGATTAGACCTAATAGTCTTATTGTAAAATCCTTGAAAAATATATCATTCTAAAGAGTGTTTGAAGCCCTCTAACAAGGCCACTCCTAACAAGGTGAAGATCATAACAGAACTGATGCAAATACCTTGACCAGGTCACACCTAACAGTGTGTATCATAATCTTTAACCAGATTGGCTCTTAACCGGGTGTACTTCAAAAGAGTATTTTCTTAGTGGGTGACAATTGCCATAGTCATTTTTCCCAAATTTGGTTTCCATGTTAAATATTGGTGTTACATGTTGTGAATGATTTGTGTGAATTATTTATGGATTGTTATAGTTTATTTTTTATTGTCAGTAAATAGTGAATTGTGTTTAACCGAGACGCTACCAAGTTAATCAGAGAAAAAAATTTAAGGTATTTGGAATCAGGGATTACTGATTCACCCCCCCTCTTCGTAATCCAACAATCTATGATTTTAATTCATAATTAATTAGATTGTGCGAGCGTTTTATTTGAAGAAAGGTACCATAATACTTGATAGCATTATCTTCATGATTTTTCCTTATTTTGCTAGTTGGAAGGTGAATGTATTGTTTGGAATCTTCATTTTATTTGTATGTTTAGAGGTGTTAGGGTTTGTAATTAGAAGGTGAAGGAGGGTAGGGAGGGTAGGGACACTTTGAAAAAGGTAATTGGCTTGAATTTTGTAGAGTGTAAAAATGAACCATTATGAAGGATAACTAAACCTCTCGAGGATTCAAGTCTAAACTCTTAACTATGAACAAACCTCTAGGTAACCATAACAGTCAAGTTTGTTCATTGTTTAATAAAATGCACACCTAATCAAAAATACAAATTAACTAAAAAATTTAGACACCATAAATTAAAAATAAACATACCATATAGGTCTCTTAAGTATCTCAGTCAACTCTATGTCCAAGGTGAACATGTAGGTATAGGATGACAGTGTAATACACAAGCAACTTGTGCATATACAAAACCATAACTACCTCAGAGAAACACATACTTTTTTGGTTAATGTTTGGGCAATATATTTTGCAAAAATGGAAATGCACAACTATAGAACTATTGAAATGCAAGTACTAAATAATAATGAAGTAAATAAATGAAAAATAATTATAGAAAAGTTTCATCAAAAGATGTTGTTGAAGCTCCAACAAAATTGAGAGATAAAATTGCACACATAAGACCAAAGTAAAAATGTTGGGAAGATGTGTCAAGAGGTTTGCCTCAATCAAACCCTTAGTTTGGTGTTTTCACCTCCATGGAAAACCTTTAGACATGATGATAGAAACATATATAAACAATGATATGCTGATCATAAGACAATTAATGGAAATAGAAAATCATGAGTTACTTTTTTCAAATGCAAGAAGCAACAGAGCTTATTGGATTGAAGAAGAGAAAAAAACCTTGGGAACATGAAGCTTTGCTAGATATTGAGATGATGAAAAAATAATAAGGTGGTCAAAGTTGTGAGTGAAATGTTCTAACAATGGAGGGCTAGTGTGTTGAGAAAGTGTTGAAGAAGCCAAAAATGAAGTTTAGAGATTTCCAAAAGATTCAAGAGTGTTCAAGAGAAAAAGAAAGATGCAAAATAAGAAAGTTATATGAACAACCAATGACCTCAATGTTGGGCAGGATAATAGGGGTATTACACATTTGAGAATAAAAAGGTGTAAAATCCCAATGACCAACTCAGTCATGGATATTTGTGGGACACTATTATAGTACAAAGATGTTTGTGCAATGCACACACTTCCAAGTGCAATTTAAACCTAACACTTGAGGAACCAACCATACCAGGTGGAAAGGTGCATTTCAGATCAGATTTGAGGGCTAAGACACACAACTATATTAATCACAACTAAAGGGAAGGATCGTGTAATATGAAATTGCATAGGATCCAATTTATGAAATTACATTTTGTCCCCACTTTCATGAGTATGTTCATAAGGAAATCCTAGCTAAAGTAGCGAGAAAACATTGAGAGTGTTATACCCAATATATGAAGGGGAAGTAGAGTCTTATATTCATGTAGAATTACCCTAAGGGAAGACACCTGATTCAATTCTACATGAAGAGATGTGGAGTTGTATCACCATAAACATGTTAGCTCTAGACAAATAGGTTTTGTAAAAAGAAAAAAAAATAGACACGATAATTATATAGACATCAAACAACATTAATATGTATGGAAAGAAATTTTTGTTATGCTAGGGAATATACGATAATTCAATAGGCCTATGACTAATACAAATTGCATTATGGGACAACCATAGAAAAAAAAGAATAAAAACTTAGAAAGATAAATTTTGGTGGGTTTCCCCTTGCTAGATGATGGATAATGCAAAAGCATGCATGCACACACACATGCATGCACTCGCACGACCACATACACACACACTTGCATGTGGATCATCATCATATCCTTGAATGTTTTTTTATCATAAAGAAAGAGCGCTAAAGATAAAAGAAATATAAAAATTTAGGTCAACATGGAAGAATGCCTAAATGACCGCAACACTTTACATCATTCCAAAACATCAAAAATCAATATACAACAAATAGAAGGATCGTGAGATAAATAGAAGAAGTGGATGAAAAGTTATATCCCCTATATCCACATACCTACAAGGGTGTCTTGGGTCCCCTAGGAGAACACAAACATATATTGAAAAGCATGGAGGAATACAAACAAAAAAATACATTATAATCTAAAGATACGAAGAGACATCATTCTAATCAATCACTTCTAAAAAATCATCGACATCCTCCCAATCTTGATCATAGGAGGAAGGAGGTTGAGCTTGCAAAAGGAAAATGAATAAAGTGATGCTTGGTATCTTTCCTAAAACAAGATCTAAGGAGGAGGATGCCTCAACATTTGCACCCAATAACTCATATGAGCCAAGAATCAATGATCTCATAAAGATGGTTGACCATGTTGCAATATCATCTAGAGAGTAAAAGATACACCTCTTCAAAGAGGAGTGAGGTGACTCAATTAAAGGTTGAAAAACATGACTTGCATTGGAAATCACTAGAAGAGGGAAGTAACAAACTCTATAGAAGGTGGAGCCTTCTCAACTACCAAAATAAAACAAGAAAGAGAAGGTGACTTCTTGCGGATTAACTTAGGAACAAGGCCCTTCTCAAACTTTTACTTGGGTGGTTAAGATGAAATCTTCACATCAATTGTGGTAGGGAAAATTACCCCAAGAAATATAGAATGAAGATTTGAAGAAGAAGCAAGAGGTGAAAATGGGGTCATGCTAGACACAATCTTTCCATGGACCATGTTAATAGACTATGTAAACATAGGAAAATTGGACATATAGGTGATATGAGTCAGCTCTAGGGAGGGAGTAGTGAACACTTTCATCCTCTCAAGGGAAGTTCCATTGACATCTCCCAAGGAAGTTGACAAGACTAGACAAAAGAAGTGGTGACATCAAAAATATAAATAGAAAAAACTAAAACAAGAATGGAAGAAGACATGAGAGAAGAGAGAAAAGGTTCATCCTCGAGTTTCAAGAAACATTCGCATTCTTGATCCATCAACCATCAATGATGCTTATGTTAATGTACAAGTTGGTTTGAACGTAGATGATCACAAACAATAGATTCCTAGGAGTCTGCAACATCTTGCTCCATGAGAAAAGCCTTTGTCAGATTTGTTGTTGACATAATAGAAGGCTTAACCGATGAAATATGAGGTTTATGGATATAGGGACCATAATTTCATATAAAATACCCTTTTTTTAGATTCAGATGTTGTTGGCATTAATTTTCATTGATGTCAAAAACTTCATTCTGACATCTTGGTGATATCGGTTGGTTGTTGGCAATTTTGGTTATGCACATGTTAGCTGCTAGTTCTGCATCATAGGTTTTGGTTATTCACAAGATTGGTTTAGCATGAATATTTTTTGTTCTCTATGGATGGTGTACTAGGTTCTACTTATGGCCTACTTGTTTTGGTACACTTATATGCTTTCGATAATCAGTATTGTATGAAGTTGTCTGTCGATTCCTAGTCATTTCCATGCTTTCAGTGTACTTCCAAATGTTTCTAATATCTAGACAATGGTGATGTCCATCATATGGTTTTGGTATCATATTGTGGACACGTTCTTTCTTGTTTCACCTGTCGGTTGGTTCAAAATGTAATGTGCATTATAAACCTATTAAGTGTAACATAGATTTGGTCCTCGTGTAGCATGTTATAATTTTTTATTAATTGTGTCCTATATTTAGGATCGGTGGTAATGTATTAAATACAATTGTTAAATATTTTTGATTTGACGCCGACACACTTCTTTGGTGTGGCTAAAATGTGTATGATTAGATATCTATATAAATAAATAAAAACCTTTTGTATCTGATGGTATGTGAAGGTGCTATGTGGAAGTGTGTATGTGAATGTGGAAGAAGATAAGAAACAAATTATTAACAATGGTGTATGCAAGATAAAGTTAACTATGGAATACTATTGAGTGACCCATAAGGGAATTTTCATATAGATTTACAATGGATCAGACTATGGTATACAAAGAGAAGATCAACAATTGGATCTACTATTGGATGTGGTAATTGAGCTTAATTATTGAACTATTTCATGCATAGTCAAATGCAATTCTATCTATTCATCTTTTATCAATGAATTTTGTATTGACAGTTATCCATTTTCATATTTTAGGGTAGTTATCCCAACTGACAATGAGCCTTTGTAAAAATCACCTTAACCAGTGTTTCATTTCATGAGAATTAGCTTCTTCATGGTTTTTCCCTATTTGGATTTCCACATAAATTTTGGTGTTCTTTGTGTTGTTGTTTGTGTGCTTTCATTTTTACATCTGATATAATTGTTTGATGTGGTTACTAGTAGAAAAGAATTTAATATTGATACAATTATTATTATCATTTGTATGGTTTATGTGTTTATCATTAGAGTGGAGATTTTATTAAGTGTTTGGGAATAACTAATTCTCTCCCACCCTTAGTTATTCATCATGTTCAACAATTGGTATCAAAGCCTAGTCCCTTGTAGATAGTGCTTAACCTCTTGAGAGAGATCTTAGTTGTTTCAACAAATGGAAGGAGGATACTATTCTAATGAAGATTGGTAGATCATGATCAACAACTTTGAGAGTACTAAATCAGAACATGAGGAGTTGAAAGAGAATCTAAAGGAAGCAAATGCATGTATTACAAAGCTCGAGGAACAAATCTGAAATTTCAAAGAAAGGCACAAGGAAGTCTGTTAGGAATTGAAGGAATTAAAGGAAAAGGTAGAAAACCTAGATCAGGAAGTGAATAAATCAAAAGAAAAGGCAACAAAGTAGGAGAAGACATTGAATGTCAAGGAAAATATTATGGAATTCATCAAAGATGGGTTGAAGCATATAATAAAAGGTATTAGGAAGATTGAAGAAGAACTAGTAATTGTAATAGAGGAATGGAATAATTCTGAAGAGAATCTCAAGAATATCATCAAGAGTAAGTCAAATGAGAATGAAAGGTTGGATCGTGAATTGAAGAAGTTGAAATCTAAAGTAAAGGTATGTCAGAGAAGTATCATTTTGGATCAATTATTAAACATGTAGAAAGGTCACAAAGATAAGGAAGGTTTAGGAATTACCGTTGAATTCTCAAATCAGAAGGACAAAGGCAAAGAGAAGGTAATTCAGGATGATACAAAGGTTGAAGTGACAAACAAGGTCAAAAATAAAAATACATCTACAAGAAGACCTCTGGTAAGACAATTGAATGCTCAAAGGTACTTATATGTTAACAATTATTGTCATATTCATAAGAATTTTGGTCATAATGCAGTTGATTGTAAGATGAGAAAGGATCAAAAGGTTCAATTCTTCAATTGTCATAAGTTTGGTCATAAGGAAAGTGAGTGCAATAGTCAAGTTTCAAATCAGGAGACGAAGAGTGCAGAGAATAATATATTTCATGGGGATTTATATGTTTTCCACAACTATGGTCACAAGGCTAATCAATGTAGATTTAGAATTCAATTAGTGAAATGTAGTAGAAGGAATGTTAATTGTTTCAAATGTGGACAGAATGGTCATTATGCTAACACATGAAGATCTAGTGATGATCTAGTAAATACTGGGAGTGGTAATAATGTTTCAGTTGAATCTCAGAAAACTAATATGACATGGAAGAAGAAAGATGTCATTTATGTGGAGAGTCGCGTTGTACTAGATCCTGATACTACCTCTACTGATAATTGAGCTGATTTCTTTGGCTCAGGGGGACTTTTAACATTTTAAATCATACACCTCCCCTTCTTCAAAGCGATACCGGTTGCAAGTAGCTTGTTTCTAGTAGAAAGCATAAGAGTATTAATGATGGAAAGATGTTTTAGTGTGTAGTGCAATTGGATTGTGTTAACAATATTTAAAATTTGTTCGAAAAATCAATCATGTTGTTTTATGACTTTAAAGGTGGAATTTTTGAATCATTCGGTATTATAGAACGAAGATAAAATTTGGTAATTTGCTTGAGAAAGAAGGTTTGTGAAGATATTATGGCACCTAAATGGTCTATTTTAAGTGTTGGTGTGTCTGTAATGAAGAAAATGAAGAAGATTGAGTTGAAGGAATTTGATCACAGACATTTTAAGCAATTGGAATTTGAGTTACCTGTGGAGGATATGCAAAGAATCATAAATCTTAGATTGCACATTTAGGGAGAGTTTCCCTGGTGTGAGGATAGAGAATTTATCTTGTTTGTGTTAATTCAGTCTCATGGTGAAATCCTAGTGCTGGAAAAACTATAAGTGGTATCAAAGGAGGTAATTGAAGTGATTACTAGATTTTGCAACATCAATGAGTTACCTAGGAAGAAGACAATTAGCTATCAAGAGGTAGAAGCTCTTACTAAAATTGGTCAGGATCAGTGTACATTTCTTATCAATACTCCTGAGGATCCGACAGTAAGGTATGTTTCCTATGGTTTTTCCTATAAGATTTAGTTTGGGAATCATGATGGTTGAACTTTTGCATTAGCTGTGTATATTTCATGTAAGATTGTAAAGGAGAATGTGCAAATGGATCTGTGTAAAATGTTGTTAGAAAATTTTCTTGAGAATGTATTTATGATAGTTGAAGGTGGTTATGATTTCAATTCGGGTCACTGGTTATGTGTTTGGTCATGTACTTCATGAGGTCAATACCTAGCAAATAAAATGTTGAATGGAGGACTGACATTCCTATCGATAAGCATATTTTTAGGTATCTGGATATGTTGGAGAACACGACATATGCATGTAAGGCATATTTCGTATTTGTACAAGAGTGTATTGGTTTTGGATTGGTTATTTCTCATGTTATACCAGCAAGTCATGTTGAGGTGGGCTCCTCCTCCGGTCACAAGAGTTTGAAAGAAGTTGTCAGTGGTTCATCTCCTAAACCGAAGAAGTGAAAGACGGGTAATAGAGGAAAAGTAATAGTTATCATTTCAAAAGATGCTGAAGAAGAGAGTGTAGCAGAAGAGATAGAAGTTGCAAAAGAGGAAGAGGATATAAAGAAAACTATGCTTTCTCTAACAGGATCTGCGCATGTGGATTCTAATATGGTGAGAACTTTATTGGAGGATTATGAGTATGAAAGAATTGGTAGTTTGTGGATTGATTGTTCTTCAGTGGATAAGAAATTGGTGACGGAATTAATGACTGATCACTTGATCACTAAAAGGATCATAGTATCCAGTGTGTCTAGTATGCTACTAGGTGAATTAGTGGTGAATGTTGAGATTGAGTTGTTGCAATTTGGTGCAAATTAAAGTATAGTGGAGAAATCTATAATAAAGAAATGTAACAATGCAAAACAAAGACTTTCAAGACTTTTTGGTGAGACAAAAGATTGTTTGAAGGAATTTGTAGATATATACAAGTATTGTCTTTGGTGGCTTGTTGTTGTAGAAAATTTCAGAGGTCAAAGTGAAGTGATTGAGAAAGAGTTGAATGAGCTTGGAAAAACATATGATATCTTCAAGAACCAAGATAGAAAGTAGAGAATTAGAGTTGGTGAGCTTTGGGAAGAACTATTGTTGTTGTAGAGACAGAGGGAAGATCTGATAAAAACCTTTTGGTTGGTGAAGGACATGGTAGAGGTCTGGTTGGAACATGTTACTGGTATACTTTCTAGTGCAAAGGATTATGACTGGCAGTTTCAATCTTTGAACTAGAGAAAATATTTGACAAATTGATAGAGTGTGAGAACTTGTGTGCTCATATGGGAGCTTCCATTGCTGAGTGGAAGGAGCTTAAAATTATGAAGGAGAGGTATAAGAATTTTTTAATGTAAAGTCTATTGTATTCATTTGATTTTATGTTATCTTTTTGGCCCTTTTCCATTGTGGAAAAAAGAGGGAGAAAAGGAGAAAAACAAAAGTCACATCTACTTAGGGGGGGTTTTTGGTTTTGAAGATCAGAGATCTTTTGTCTTGAATTTTTGGTGTTTTTTCATAAATTCCAAAGGGGGTGATTGTTAGATTCAGATGTTGCTGGAATTTATCGTCATTGATGTCAAAACCTTCATACTGACATCTTGGTAGTATCGGTTGGTTGTTGAAATTTTTGGTTATGCACTTGTTGGATATCAGTTATGCATCAAAGGTTTTGTTTATTCAGAGGACAAGTTCAATATGGATATTTTTTGTGCTTTATTACTAGTGTACTTAGTTATACTTATGGCATAGTTGTTTTGGTAAACTTGTATGCTTTCGATAATCAATATTGTATGAAGTTGTATGTCGGTTCCTAGAGATCTCCATCCTTTCAATGTTCTTCCAAGTGTTTCTGATAATTGGACAATGGTGTTGTTCATCAAATGGTTTTGGTATCATATTCTGGATATGTTCTTTCTTGTTTCACCTACCAACTAGTTCAAAAGTTTTGGTGATCAAGACATGGTCTTGGTTGTGGTGTTCTGACAATATCGATAAATGTAATGTGCATTGTAAATATCTTAAGTGTGACATATATTTCGTCGTAGTGAAGCATATTGTAATATTTTCTTAAGTGTGTCCTAGATTTAGGATCGATGATAATGTATTAAATATAATTGTAACATCTTTTTGATTTGAGGCCGACACACTTCTTTGGTGTGGTCGACATGTGTATGATTGGATATGTATATAAATAAAGAAAAACCTTTTTTATCTGATGGTATGTGAAGGTGGTATGTGAAAGTGTGTACATGAATGTGGAAAAAGATAAGCAGTGAATTCTTGATGGTGGTGTATGTAAGCTGAAGTTAAGTGTGAAAGACTATTGAGTGATCCAGAAGGGCATTTGCATAGAGATTTGCAGTGGATCAAACAGTGGTATACAGAGAGAAGATCAACAATTGGATCTACTATTGGATGTGGTAATGATCTTAATTTCTAAACTATTTCATGCATAGTCAAATGTAATTCTATCAATTCATCTTTTATCAGTGAATTTTGTATTGGTAGTTAGTCATTTTCATATTTCAAGGTAGTTAGTGTGACCAGAAGTGAGCCTTTGTAAAAAGAACCTTAACCGGTGTTTCATTTCATGAGAATTAGCTTCTTTGTAGTTTTTCTCTATTTGGTTTTCCACATAAATTCTGGTGTTCTTTGTGTTGGTGTTTATGTGCTTTCATGTTTACATCTGATATAATTGTTTGATGTGGTTACCAGTAGAATAAAAGTTAATATTGATATAACTATTATTATCATTTGTATGGTTTCTATTTTTACCGTCAGAGTAAATGTTTTATTAAGTGTTTGGGAATAACTAATTCACCTCCCCCCCCCTTTGAGTTATTCATCCTATTCAACACCTTCAGTCTTTCTTCTTTTGAATAAAATGGAGGAACAAGAGGAACTCTCAAAGGTTGAGACATAGGAGTTATGTGTGCTACATGTAAAGGACTGATGAAGGAATTACTCTTATCCTTTACGTACCATGTAGGGTGAGGGATGTTTGAAAGAATAAGGAAATCAAATAGATAGGGTTTTGAATTTGGAAATGTGGGTGCCTTCCCATGCACTATCTAGGTAGATCTAAAGGAACAAGAGGAGCTGCTAAAGGCTACAAGGTCTTGGAAGGACAATGAGGTTTTCTCAAGTGAGAAAGATTGTCTTTAGCCCCCCAAAAAGGAGCTAAAGACAGAGCAATGAGATGCAAGAGAAGTCATAGAGGAGGAAGTCAAAGAAGATGGGGAAGCTATAGAGGCACCAGGTTGAACAAATTTTGATGTTAAATCCCCAATTTCATATTAATAGTAAACCATGTATAATAAGTCGCCATGGTACAGAATGGGTCCAAATGAGTGGGCCAAAAATGTTCCAAAGAAAACTCCCCACACAACACAAATGGCTTACACCTCTTAACCCAAATAGCTTGCGTTGTTCCTTCATAACAAAACTTTAAGCATTTATGGACAACAAAGAAAAAAATGTTCATGGAAACTAACCAAGCAATGCCTATCTTCACTCTAAACAAGTCAAACTCTAGATTCACAATAAATGTTGTTGAAACAACTTTGGATCCCAAAAGGCCTGACAAAGTAGTTGATCCCAAAGGTGGGAGAGAAACCATCGCATGTAAAAATGGTGGCTTTCAACATGTCATATTTATCTTATGTAATCCATTACTAAAGAGGGCCTCCTTAGTTATTACATTAGTTCGGCAGGCAAGATTAATCGTAATGCCACTAAAGACATTACCATTAATCTAAGAAGGAATGTATAAGGGAGAGGAACCTCTACGGAATGACGAGTCATTCGGCATAAAATATATATCAGGTATCTTGGCCTTTTGACTCGAAGAGGAGATCAGAGTGATTATCAGCATGTACACACACATAATCACCCGATGGAGCAAAAGATAATGCAGTGATAAAATATGAGGATTGAGGACGAAATAGACCTATGTAAATATGCAATTTTCTATTAGCCTTAGCTACAAACTTATTAGAGTTTTGTTTCGTATTACTGATATAGATAGTCGTGTTATCTCTGTGGTCTTCGCCAATATGTCGTAGGCACACACACATGCATGCGCGTACACACACACACACCATTCAATATCATGTCTGATGATAGTGAAAAAACTTAGATGAGTGATAATGGTTGGGTTATAGCTTATTGCTAGGTTATGATCTCCAGATTGGTGACCAGGTTGTCCTTAACTACTTTTTGTAATACGCTCATATAAGAATTAGAGAATTTTATAGAAACCCAATTATGTTGTGTTCCAAATATATTCTCCTCATTTTCTCAAGGGATAATGATTAAATTAGTTGTCACTTGTTCTTCATATACCCTCTATAAGAATAGGCAGCTCCAAAATTATCTGTATAGGAGCTTCAAGCAGGATCCCCAAATTGAGTCAATATATGTTGATAGTCTCAACGAGCAATGCAAAGATTTGAAAAGGAAGGATATTTTAGCAAAGATACTTTCTCCTTTAATGCTGGCATCAAACTACAAATGAACATCCTTTGAATGCCATTTTCATGGAGGAGAATTTTAGAAGAAACAAATTGGTATTGCAGGATATGGACATTAAATTTCTTGTCCAGTTTTCGTTTGCAATGGACAAGGTCAATAATAGTGACCTTGGATCCAATGTTTTCTTCAAACCTCTACAAGAACCCATTCATGAACCAATCAAAAGAAAATATAGACTTAACAGGCAATGAGCAGTACCACTCTAACATGGTCTTTTAAAGAGACGGAGAATAGTTTTTCTAACAAATGGTCTTGATGATGGAAGTCACAGAGTGTGTTGAAAGCATTAACATGTAATTATAGATCACCCTCACTGTAACAGATTGGGGAAGCATTAACTATGGAATTAGGAATATTGGAATTTGTAGGAGCAATCTTGTACCCTAAGGGAGTTTTTGAAACAACGCCATGAGTGAGAGGATTCTCAAATGCATTTTTTGTGTTACCAACAGTAGATAAAGGATTTGTAGTAGGATCAGTATCAACCACGTAAACAAACACCTCGAGTATTGGGACATTCAACTAGGGACCAGTGATGTTCAAGTGAGTATCTTGAGGGAGAGGAAGAACAATTGAATAATATGGGACATGTGCCTAAACAATACGAGTCAGTGTCCTAAGCAACTCCAGTCCCCTTTGATCTAAGAGGACTAGGTCTCTCAGATCTCCAACAATATGATTGACTTGCAATATTATGTTCTCACAACTAAGAAAACCCTCAAAATTCCCCAATTTATTCTCCAAGGACCGTATCTAATCAAAGGGAATTGTTAGAGTATATTCATGGTCAACAACAAGAAGAGGACTAGTAGGAGAATTCAAATGTGAATTGGGTTGAGAATTTGAGGTAGAGGAAGTTCCACAGACTGGAGGAAATGGACGAGGTGTAGAAGGTAATTGGCTTGAGTTGTGTAGTGTAAAAGACGAACCACTATATAGGATAACCAAACCTCTTGACAATTCAAGTCTGAACTCTCCACTCTAAACAAACCTTCAACTAACCACAACCTTTGAGTTTGTTCACTATTTAATGAAATGCGCATTTAATCAACCATACAAAATAATTGAACTTTTTAGACACCAAAATAAATAAAAACAATAACAAAAAAGGTCTCTAGCTCTCTGTTGAAGACCAACACAATTTAGGATGGCAACACGAGGTGCAAGTATCTTGTATGCATAAAAAAAATAAAGCTATCTTAGAGAAACACAGACTGCTCTAGTTTATGTCTAGGCATTAAAGGGTTTGAAAATGGAAATGCACTACAACTATAGAACTATTAAAATGGAAATATTAAATAAGATTAAAGTAGATAAATGACAAAGCAAACATAAAGAAGTATCACCGAGAGACATTGTCGAAGCCCGAAAAAATTGAGAGCTATGCTTGCATACAGAAGAACAAAGAGAAAATTGGGGGTTGTGTTAAGAGATTTGCCTCAATCAAACGCTGCTTTAGTGTTTCCAACTCCACCAATAGTCTTTAGAAAAGATAATAGAAATAAATATAACCAAACATAAACAACGATATGTTCATCATAAGATAGTTAATGAAAATGGAAAATCACAAGGAGTTACTTCCCTCAAAGACCAGATGCAATAGAGCCTACTAGATTGAAGAAGAGAAAAAAAAACCCTTGGGATGTCAAAGCTTTGTTAGGTATTGAGACGATGACCGAGCAATAAGGTGGTAGAAGATATTGTGAGTGAAAGGGTACAACAATGGAGTGTTGGTGTGTTGAGAAAGTGTTCAAGAAGCTACAAATGAATTTTAGATATTGCAAAAGGAGAGAGAGGGAGGGGGGGGTAAAATATGCAAGTTTTATGAACAACCAACAACCCCCGATGTTGGTGCAGGCTTACAAGGGTGTTACACTATCAAGAATAAGCAAGTGTAACGTCCCAAAAACCAACTCCATCATAGATATTCACAAGATGCTTGCATGGCGTGAAAATGTCTCAGTGGCACGCGCACATCCAAGCACAATCTAGACCTAAGGGTTGAGGAACTAGCCATGTAAAGTGGCAAGGTGCATTTCAAATTAGATTTACAACTAAAGTGAAGGTTCATGTAATGTGAAATTGCATAGGATACGATTTACAATATTACAAGTTGATTTGTTATTCCAATCACTAATTTCATTAGTTTTTAGTAAAAAAGTGCAGTTGAGCTGGGTCTACATTTATAGTGTCATAGGGTCATGGAAAGAGTCCTTGGATAACTATGTTGTAATTAAAAATTAATTTTATAATTGCAATTCCCTAAAAAATCTTAACATTAGTTTTTATATTGCATCTTTGTTTATTATGGCAAGAATGTTAAATATAATATAATTCAAAACATCTAACCCGTAATATCATTATTTACAGGTGATTTTTAAGGATTTTAAAGATTATTTAGGTGAAGCATAACAAAAGGAAGAGTAAATTTCTCCTACCCTAAGGAAGTTCACAATATAATAGGATCTAGACAATAGGAGAGCTTGCCAAATATCTATTGTGTATTTTATTTGTTGAGTATCATGATGAACTTATATATTTTAAGGAGACACTCTCTTAGGAAGATAGTGTGTCTTAGATGTAGGCCATGCAAAAGGAGATGATGACCTTTAATAAATGTGATATTTGGGATCTTTTCAGTTTGGTTAAGGGAAGAAACCCCATTAGTTGCAAAGTAAGTGTGCCAAAATAAATTTGATTTAGATGATCAATTATAGAGGTATAAGATCAAATTACTAGCCACGAGCTACTCCCAAAGAGAGGGGGTTTATTTTAATTTATAAAAAAACTAGTATTGTTATCTTATTAGATTCCTTTTGTCTATTATAAATGGATTATGCTTTTGAAATTGAGAAAAAGAATGTTAAAATTTTGTTCTTTCATGGAAACCTTCAGGATGAGATTTAGATGTGACATCAAGTAATCTTTGTGATGTGAAAGGAAAGGAAAATTTGCTTTGAAGCTAAAATAATCAATGTATAGTCTAAAAGGTAACCCATAATGTGGTACAAGAAATTTGATGCCTTTGCATTGAAATTAAGTTTGAGCAAGGAAGATTGGTATGCTTATGTTAATATTATTGATGGTTAAATATTTGCCATTATCTTGTGCACAAATTATATGTTGTTTACTCATATTAGTAAGATGATGATTAACTCATCTTTTTAACACATTCAACAAGAAGGAATTTATAGCTACACAAATTATTTGAGGATGGAGACCACCAAGGATTGAGTATATGGAAAGGTTTAGTTGAGTCAAAGCGATTATGTGGGTACCATTTTATGATGGTTTATTATACATGATTATAATCGGCTGAATATTTCATTTCCTATTGATACTAAGCTTTATTTAGATATGTTTTATAAATTTGATGGAATTTCTAATGTAGCTTATTGTAAGTGTTGGTGTTTTAGTTTATACAATGGATTGCACTATACAGATATTACCCATGTAGTGGGAGATTCAAGTAGGTTTATGTCTAATCTTATAAAAGAGTACTAGAATTTTGTTAAGCGGGTATTTAAACATTTGTTTCAAAATTCTAATTATTTCTTGCTTTATCGTGGTACTAATGATGTGGACAATTCATAGTATTCTTTATATAGATTAGGTAGGTAACATGGATGGTCAAAGGTCCATTAATGGCTATGTTTTCTCTTTGTTTGGAGGAATTTGGATAAGTAAAAATTATCTTATGGTCATCTTTTTCACCTTAAAAATAGAGTATATGTCTACTACACATGCCTCTATGGAGGAAGTTTAGTTATAAAAAACTTTATGTAGATATTAGTTTTGATTATAGGATTGTTAGAATCAAATGTAACAATCTAAGTACTATTTGTTTGGCCAAAAAGTATATGTATAATGTTTGTACTAGGAATGCTTATATAGTATTACTTTATATGAGAAATTGTTGAACATGTTAAGTTCTTCTTAGATACGATTAAAACTCTTGATAACGTTGTAGATTCACTTACGAACCAACCATAGATAAGTTCTCTTGGTGTAGGAAGGTCATGGGTCTTAATAATTTACTTAATTATTCATATTACCTATAAATTTATTTATAACGTATAATGTCAAGTGGGAGATTGTTAATATTTTCACGTGTCTCCAGCAATATTTTAAAGTTTTCTTGGATGCCTAGCGCATAATTGAAATATAATTTATAATTTAGATTCCTACAAGTGGAGTTGCCAATGGTGGTCACACATATATATTTAACAAATTTCCCAACTTGGGTGTGGGAATTGAGTAGAGGAGAATCTTGAACATTGTTTGTCGGTCCAGAATGAGTTAGGTGATGATTTTAGACACCTAACATTGGGTATCTACTATTATGGAAGGGCTACAAGTCAAGATGTCTATCATTTGTACAAAGGTTGATTTTTTCTATTCATGGCTCATTGAGAGTTACATTTATTATTCTAAATAGTCACTTTATTTTAGATTTTTTTTATGGTTTGATTTTGCTTGTTTTGAGATACCATTTATATTTTCTCTCATTTCTCTACAAATTGAAAATATGAAATAATAGTTTTTTTACTTGTACATAGCTGATACAAAAGTGTTGTGAGAGTGAAGTGAGTATTAGTGTTAAGTGATGTTGATAGTATACCAAAAAAAAGCTACATTTTTTAATGAGAGGTTTAGGTTATTCATTTCTATTGTGTAGAACTGGGTAAAGTGTTGCTTAGTCAAATGGTTAATCATATAAAAGACATTTAATTATACAAGCGAACATAATATTATAGTGCTTAATGGAAAAATTATGCATTGAGTAGAATAGACACTAGAATTAATTCATCAAGCTCACATCAATTCATTTACCTAAATGCTACAGTTTAGAGTTATCACATTTTATCTTTATTAAGGGAATGATTGATTTAAATGTTGGCCTAACTTCTAAAGTAGGCTGCTAACATGTGATAGAGCTTGTTAATTTCTAGAATTTTACTTAGGTTGGTATTTTTTATTTTGAAGAATATCTAATTTTTAGAATCTTTTTGTTCTTATATTTAGCGGGGAGCCTTTTTTGTTAACTAATGGTTGTTAAGAACATATTTATGTATCTACAATTCTATATTTTCACTTTTTAACTACAATCTTATATACTAATATATTATTTCTTATGTAGGCCCCTCTTAGAATCCCCCGCCAATTTAATCTTTAAAAATGAATTTCATTGGAACATCAATAGACACAAAATCAAATTGAGATTGTTCCATGCTAACTTTTCATCATCATAAAATAATTAAATAATTATATTATTCAATTAATTTAGTTCATCACCACACTAATTAAATAAATATTATTTACTTAGTCTAAACCATTGTCACATCTAATAAATTAATTTTATTTTTTAATTACCTCAATTTCTATAGAAAATTAAATTAAATAACATTTTATTATTAAAATTATCTATACTCACTCCTTTTTTTAGAAATAAATATTTTTCCCTCCCAAATTTTATGGTTGCAACAAGTTACTATTTTTAGAAAATACAATCTTACCCATTCATCTTAAGCATATAAAATCCAAACCCCCCATTTTCTCCTTGATCATAGGAAAGTATTCTTATTCAATCTCCATTACAGATCCCATCCTCAAATTCTAGTCATCCATCATCCTTACCAAAAATCTATAAATTTGTACATCATCCTATGTCAGTCTAGCAATCATCACTCAATCATAATGGATTTTTGTAGCTAGTGTTTGAGCAACACATTTGAATCTTTGAAGCAAATATACTTGACATGGGATCTAAATTTGACAACTTTGTTATTTTTTATAATTCAAATTTCATTGTCAATTAATTTTATGGTTTAAGTTCTATTTTCTTCTTATATTTTGGTAACCACGATGAGATCAAACCCTTACATCCCCTAATACTTTAAACCAAATGTACTACTTATTTGTGTTTTTTTTAGCCAAATGTTTCTTCCCCAAATTTCTTTTACTAAAATCATCATGGCATTGTAGCCTTTTCATCTCCTATATCATTCCAAATTGCAAACTTCATATATCCTTAAACGGTAAGTCTTGTGACCATCACACTCATTCTTCGCGATTAATTATCGTCGATCGTCGATCTAAAAGTCTAAGGAATTGAATGGTAATGTTATCCTATAATCAGGTTAACCATTATCTAAATATGTTCCTATCGAGGCCAATCTGTTTGTGATGATAAAATGGCCAACTTATGAGAATATTGCAAATGAATCTAAAATGGCGTTTACATCAAAATCCACTTTCAAAAGTATAAATACTAATCAAGCTATAATACTTCGTACCATTAAATCATAGTACCTTTTTAATCCATCAATAATTTTAAAAGATAACAATAGTTAATGATGAGTTTTTGTGAGACATACCTCTTCTTTCTACAATATGCCCTAACCAAAGTCCACTACTCAAGGAGTTACCTCAATATAGTTCCAACATACTAATTTTAAATGCTCCTAAGGGGATCCTTCCGACTATTTACCTTGAAGTTGGAGATTCGAGGTAAATATTTCAAGACATTAGATTGGCGATGTGTAGCTTTCCATTTTGTAACTGCATATATCTTCATCCTTGTTGCCATTACCCAATTCTCCCTTCTTACAACTACAAAAGAACTGTTGTGTCAATCCACAATGTGTAAAGTGGAATTTCCATTGAAGCCCATATAGTGCTCTTTGTAATGCAGGTATCACAATTACCTTTTTTAGGTATGTCACATTGGTGAGATGGCATGGACGATTTGATAGTTTCATGAATAATTGATCATTAACTTGGTATGTGTTTGTGGGGAAGCTATGGTGGATGAGGTTTTGACAATTAAAGCTAGTTCATGAGCTAAAAGAATATTTTAAATAATTTACTTTAAATTACTACAAAATTATCGATCATCATGTTTCTCGCCCTCATTAATTTGTTTGATCACAACAATTTACTTTGTCACAACTAACCTCCATCAAATGTGCCAGAAAGGATACAGTTCAATCACAAGCTTACACGTGACTATGCCTCGTAAAATCTAGCCGTGTTGCAAAAGCTATATAAAGACAATGCTTATATGCATAAAGAACTAATCGTATTACATGCGAATCTCCCTGGGTTATTGTTATGACAACTTCACCCATTAATGTAGCAATCAATTAGAATGATGCTTTTTATTAAGAGGTCCAACCGCACGTGTGCAGTAATGTCATTTATCAATAAGTATGTTTGGGGGAATGTGTTTTCCTCAGCTTATCCTTCTTTTTAAAAATATGCAATCAATTTCCTAGAAACTATCTCAAGTCTCCAATAAATTTTGATAGATTCAATCTACTTTCACTTTTATATTAACAAGTTTCATGTGCATTCTACCTCCTTTGCCAGGATATTTCTTCTTAATTCATAAATGGCAATTGGAACATGCTCATAGCATCCACTGCCGTAACCTAAGCCATTCTATATATTGAGAATATATTAAGGATGAACTATGGATTCCCTTCCCTTGGTGCAGTGTCCAAAACATACTTGGGTAAACTATACTAACTAACCATCTAATTTTCAAGTACTTTACCATTAAAAAAGTAACTATGGGAGAAATGAAATGGATTATTCTATTACAGTATGACCACGACTTCACAATTCAAAGCTTGGGATAGTAGAGCTATAGAATTTGTACATTTGTTACAAACAGTACAGTTAAGAGGCTGTGAAATATTATTGGGAAATGGAATAGCAGAATGTAGGAAAATGTTAAACGATTGTAGTGCAGCAAATAAAAGACACTGGATGATAATAACACAATTAATTTATTTGGGACGCGTAACAAAGTATTATGCAAATTCTTATAAAGCATTGCATTTATATATATCTTCCCTAACTCCCTATGGAAAAGTAGCCATCCAACAAATAACAGAAAAACTAAAATCACTGGGCCGGTAAGGTGACTTTATTATAAATGTAAACCTTAACTTACAACAAATATAAGCTGACCATAAAAATATTAAATGTTGCTTCCAACAAGTCTTTCCAAAGAGCCAACTTCAGCTGGCAAGCCATATGTTTTAACTGACATCCATATTTAACGGTGACTTTTCCATTTGATGAATCTCTCAAGTTTCAGGCTAAATGTATTTTCAACTCGCATAAAATAGGTGAAGGTCTTTCCTTTAAGGATAAGTAATAAATAAATAAAAATTATCATATGAAAATGTATAGCTGGCTTTATCTTGTCAGACATGCTTCTTGAAGAGCTGATTCTATCCACTAAGTTCAAACTTGAACTTCATGCCCATAATAATCGATTGATCTGATTTTTAAGAGTACATACTTAAATGGTACAAAGACAATGGAAAGCAATAATGTACTTCATACAAGAGGTACAGCTTTAATGTTTCCAAAACCAAATATCCCAACTGTAGGTTATATAACTATAATACATGACCTAACTACATTTTCCAAATTTTAAAAAAGAAAAAGAAGAGGAAAAACAAAATATTAGAGAGGAGAATTAAAAGTAATTAAGTCACTTGCTCCTAAACCAGCACAAAAACTTTGACATACAACAGCTAAAGACATGTAAAATTAAGGAGAGGATTTTATCCGGTGAGCAAAACATATCTCCAAGTGCCATGCACACCTCTTACAGTGCAAGTTGTGAAAAATGGCTATTCAAATCATTCAATTCCCAGATGACCACTTTACCATCCATGCCTGTAAAAGAAACCACAAATATCAAATATGAACTGCTAGAAAAATGATGCCTATAAAATACATATCAGAGTGCCCATATTGATGTTTATACGAGTGCATACATGTGTCTAGGTGTGGAGGAGATACCTGAGGTGCTGAAATGCCTTAGAGTTGTTTCACCTGGATGTGGTAGTGGAACAATGCAGCTGAAATAACAAACCGCACCATATGCAAGAGAAAATAGCAATCAGGAAATTTCCAAGTGCTTAATCCTGTAAAGTTATGCAATTCAGCAAATATATATGAGCTTTCAGATTAGGATGAGTCAAATACGTTATGCAATTCTCGTGCGATCCTCCAGGAGCCCTGGATGGTTCAACAGAATCAATGTTTGATCCATGTTTTGCCTGACCATAAAACTTTCCAAAAGCTTCTGAAAACTGCAGGCACAAAAAATAATGAAGATAGAACCTTCTGAAAACATCTGTTCAGGTATAATTTATTTTTTCTTAAATACCTTGATAGAAAAAATCTTTTGCAAAAATTAATATGCTTTTAGTAAAATAAGGAGAGATATACCTACAACTGGGGGTCTCCGGCATCCGTATTTGCATAGTAAGTATTAAAATTTACAAGAATCAACTTCTATGGAGTATTACACATTGACATAACTAGCATGATTGGAATTTACATAGGAGATCAAGGGAGGTAGATATAGTTATATTATTGATGGAGTTATCATGTTCTGAAAGAAAGTGATGGAAGAAGCATATGGATGTCTTAATACGTCAGCATGCTTCTCTCAAGAGAACGAAGGGAAAATTGCAACAATGCCATGATGGAATTCAAATAGTAAGTTAGAGCTATTTCAAAACCTATAACTAATTTCCAGAAAATCTAAAGATGATACCGTCAGTGTGATTTTACATCAACAATCTACATATGATTAATAAGAAAAACACACTCATACCTGTGAGCCATATTTTGAAGTAGTCGCAGCGGATTTTTTTTCATCAAGAAATTTTACAAAGCTCCTGAGGTCATGGCACATTATATCATGGGAAAGTTATGTCAAAGTGTCCTCTATAATCCATCTCTCTATAACAAAGTACATAAACTGAAAGTTATGACATCTTGATCAACTAAACTTATGACCTACCATGTTCCATTGCTGTCTGCTGCGAATAGCATAGGGTTGCAATCAAACCCTACACCCACCACCACCCTCTCTGAGAGAAACAATATCTGTAGAAAAAACAAGTTGAGCTTATTTTATATGATTATCCTACTTTATCCATGTACCCACACAACCAAATAACAGCGTATACTTAACTATTAACTCTTGGGAAAAAACTTGGAATTGTATACAAAAACAAAAGGCTATATTGATATCAAATCACAGCATTTGTGTAGTTCAACCTATGGATAAGTTATTGCAAAAGAAAATGCATAAAGTGAAAAAAGAGAAACGCTGACCCACATCACGAAGTGGCAAGTCCCGAAACGCTACTTCCTGGGCCACTGCCGATGGCCCCACATCATCAATGAAATATATTGTCGAACTATGTCCTTCAAAAAAACAATATGAAACAAATTATTTCTGCTACCAACTAATGATAGTACTAGGGAGTTAAAAGTATGAAAAAACAGAAAAGTAAGATATTATTTTTCTGTAATAGAATGTGAAGACACTGAGATGCATGCTGTTGAAGTGAGTGGGTGCAGAAAAAGCCTCATTTCACAGCTCATCATTTAGAATCTTAGAAGAGATCTACAGATGGGATGGAAACTGATTTTGCAATAGTTTCTTCGTTAATGTAGAAAAATAATAAATATGTATATCCTAAAGCTCAAATTCACTACAAAAGAAATACATAGTCTTCACCTATTGAAGACAAAGCAGCTCAAATGCAAACAGGACTGATTTTAAAGTTGGGTAACATTTTAGATAAAAAAGAATTAAAGATTTTCATTAATTGTATTGTATGTGACACTCAAAATACTCATTAGATAAATAATCTCTTTGAATTTAGCTAATCTCTGATTAGCAACTAAGCAGCCTCACCTTACTCCCAATCAGTTGTGGGCTCGCATTACATACTGTAAATTACCGTGCATCTACCAAAAACAAGTATGTCTTTACTTCCTTTTTTATATATGTGTCTTGCAAATGGTTGAATAAAAAAGATGCCTGTACACCGTCAGCTACCTACTTCTTCTCCTCATCTGATTGATCAAGAGGCAAGTCAATGCTTACAATGTAGAGGATCGTGAGAGAACAAGGGGGCAGAACAGATAAATTGACTTCAAAAATTTTGATTTATATTGAGATACCCCATTTGTATTCCAATACATTTTGTTTTATTGACTTATGCTTCATTATCAGGTATGCAAATTGCTCCTTCATCCCTAAGATAAAACTATATATTTTTTATAGTTCTAACTTTCTAAAATCAAACAAAACTTGGGTCCTGGAACTGCCCTTAGCTGCAACAGGTCCATGAACGAAATTGTAAGACTAAGATTAATATATGAAATTGATATAATTTATGAGATAATTTCATTTATTAGGTCTGACAATCTTTGCAGTTCACCAAGCCCTTAGCAGTTCTCCTATGAGTTCTCGATGGGGAGAAATCCACAATGGGCTACATATTTGAGGGCATGGATAGGGCCAAGGGGGCCATTAGAGCCATGTATGAGGGAGTTGTGTAATAACCCTCCTATAGTTTGTTTTTTCAGTTTATATTGCCAAGCTCTTTTAGGCCACTTTCATGTGTGTTGGTTATTTCAGTGATATTTGAGGATATGGATGTATGACTTTATATTGTGATTTGATTTATTATGAGTCATTGGATAGTTGTGTGATATCATGTGTTCACAATTAATTTATGGTTATATTCATGATGATTTATTATAAATTATGATATTACTATATTAATCGATTTACTGATATACTGACCCCATATCTGTATGCACATGGATCATATGTATGTTTTACATTTCTATTGGGCATGCTTGATATGTTGTGGGATGGAGTCGTAGTTACTTGTAATGTACCAATCCCAACCATTGTCTATTATATGTGTGTGTGTGTGTGCGCGCATATGTTTCGTCTTTGTGATGGTAGGAATGCAGATACCAAGCATCGACTTCCTTGAATTCTCAGGATGAGCGTGCCCTATCACAATGTCTCAATGGTAGAAGAGTGAAGATAACAGACAGGTTCAAATCCCAACCTAAGTCATTTATTGTCCTGAAATAGTGGACAAGTATCTGATTGTTTACCCTCTAAATTCGTCAAGGTGATGTGAATTCGTGAATGCTTGATTATCGTATTGTTGGTGTAGTCAATTTCTTTAGGTTTGCATGCATGTGGTTTGATGTAATTTTTGTGTTAAAATAGATAAAGGATTTAATTAAGGTTAATTAGGTGATTAATTAATTAAATCTTATAAAGTATTGAATTATTAAAATAAGGGTATTTAATCAATAAGAATCAATTAAATACTAATAGTTATTAAAGGGACTTAATTAAAAGTCTAATTTTGAAAATAGAGGATTTAATTAAATATTAAATCCAAGTTAAAATTAAATGTATAATTTATATAATTGATATTTAAATAATCAAGTTGCATATTTATAATATGTTAAAAATAATAATTATTAATCAAAATATTATTAAGTGACTTAATTGTGCATTCAATTTATTAAAATGAAGAATTTTATATTAAAGTTGAGTTAAAAGTCATTAAATGGAAAAAAGTGCATATTATTAATTTAATTAAAATTAAATCATGCAAAATGGGTTTGATAGAAACAAAGTGAAGTTGAGTTCTGATTGTTGATTGGGAGTTGCATGCTTCAGTTCTGATTATTGAATTTTCCGTTATAAGAGCCTTTTCTTGGCCATTTTAAACACACGGGTTTGTGAAAACGCACAATACTGAGAGGGGGAGGGGGTGAATCAGTATATAACGCAGACTTTTAAAAGTAAGAAGCAGAAACCAAAAGACACACGCAACAAAGAAGACAAGACACGCAGAATTATCTCGTGGAAACCCAAGACAGGAAAAACGACGGCAACACTATCCAGATGGGCAACTACCCATTACAACTGAGAGCTACAACTCTCCTCAACTTTACAAGGTCAGGCTCCAACCTAAATCAGAAGGCTACGACCTTCATTACAAAAGATATATGGTTAAAACATACTTTCAATCTGTGTCTTCACAAAATTATGAAGACGCTGCAGTAATTCTGTTGATTCTACCTAAGAAGGAATCCTTGTCACCTCTAGACAAAATATTGATAAAGATTCAACCTCACTGTTTGTACCCTCTGTATACTCTTATCAGCACAACCTGTTTTTGCAATCCCCTTGCGTATTCAATGTCTCCGGTTGAAAGCAGGCACCTCTGAACTCACACAGCTCCTTCTTAGTTTTTCACTATTCTGTCTGTGGAAACACTTTTTAGAACTTCACACTGAAAACATACCCGACAATGCCTTTTTAAAAGAAAACTTCAATTCATATAGAGTATGAAACTTGTAAGCACAGTCTGACACCCGAGACACAGCATTTGACCAACTGTGTTCACACTTTGCATTTTCCGCTGTTAATGCTTAACTGTTAAGATGAAGATACAAGCTTTTTCTCAGACGTCTTTCATTCTGTTTCAAGTCAATCTTCAGCACCCGTTTTTCAAAACTTCACGCTCTGATTACAGACTCTATATCCATCCCATTTTTACACTGCTCTCTAATATTTTTGTGAATCTGCACCAGTTTTTTTTTTTTTCCAAAAGCACGCTGTTTGATCACTCAATGAAACAGGTAACTCATCATCGTCTCAAAAACAGTTTCACAATGTCGCATAGCTCTCAAAAAAAACTCCGACTATCACACCTGTATCTATCTTGTCTTTCGTTCACAGTGTAAAGAGCACCGCATTCTGTTTTTGACCAACTGTCTATTTCTGATCCCGCGTATATTCTAAAAATGGAGAAACGGCTCTGCGTATGTATGTCTAAGCACCACACTCGGTGATATCTGCTTGTCGCATATGCACAGCACATAATCACGTCTCTCTTAAAAACTCCCCGACTTTTCTATTCAAACAAACAATCACGTGCTGCAGAACAGCGGTAGGTGTATTCTGCATGCGCTCAAGACCTCCGACAGTATCCTCCTCTAATTAACTCATTTTCACTCCTCGTATATTACTGTCATGCTTGCCTCCTTTTGCTTAACCTTCGTTTTTAACAAAACGGTCACTGTCATATGTGTACACCAGCGGATGGAATAATTACGGCAGTTTTTTGTCACTATCTTTTCTTTAATAGACACCCGTCCCCATTTTGAACTCGTGTATATGCAGAGAGGAGCGATATGTTCTTCTGATACTTGTTTTTCACTTCATTCATCCACGGAAAGAAGACATAACCAGACCCGTTTTTTATTTGCGATAATCTCTACTTTGGTATTATGCGATCATAGCAGAAGATGAAACTGTTGCTGTGTGTAAGATACTCACAGAGACGTTTTATATGACAGACTGCATTCTTCACGGGATTGCCACATGTTAAAACTGCGGAGTTGTTAGTATCAGACTTAGCACCATTCAGTACCTCATCCACGCACAATCATTAAATTCGTCTCAAAGCACAGTAGACCAGTTACACAGCAGAATACAAATGATACGAGCACCAGCTCTCTGCTCTGTATACTGACATTTAGATAGTGTAGTGACAGGTGTTAGACCGGTGAACACAGCACATACGATAGGAAGTGATGTTAATAGGCGACACTTGCAGCAATTACAACAAACATGCCACCCAGCTAAAAACCAACGGTCATCAACGACAGAAAATTATAACAGTTTGAAGGATAGAGGTTTTGGAGAAATTGTCTGGATTGTTTGAAGAATTGTTTTCAAAGCTTAGGAGTATTTTGGAATCTTTGCCCTTTCGTTTTGGTCATTGTTGTTTCAGATCTGCTTGAAAATTCTAATGTTTGAGAACTCTCGTAAATTTTGCTTTCAAAAAACTTTCTTCGTGGTTGTCTGATTGTATAAGCAATTTGGTTGTTGGAAAATGGTTTTGTTTTATATTGTTGAATTGATTTTTCATCGTGTTTGAGGAATCTAGGAAAATGAACGTTGAATTATTATGAGAAGAACAATCTTGTAATTCCCAGATCTGTAAACCTTTGTGTTCAACTTAAAGAAAACTATGTTTAAGCAAACTTGTTAAAACCCTAGGTTTACCTTAGAAGAATTTATAGCCTTTTGGAATTGGAAAACCTACCTGATTTAATTTGGAAAAACTTGATTTTTGATCGCATATCCCTCCTAGAAAATTTCTATGGAACTATTTGATTATATTTGTAATTGTATATATATATATATGATTGATATAAATTTGTTTCTTCTAAAAAAATGAAAGATGGACAAATACAGACGAAATTATTTTCATTGGAGATTTAAAAAATAATAATTAAATAAAAATAAATAAAACAAATTCGGGGGCAGGGGTTTTATTTCCCCTCACCCCACAACAGACTGTTGTCGTGGCAGTAGAACTGCACGACAGCCACTACTGTCGTAGCAGCACGAGGGTGGGCCCAGTCCCCCGCCCACATTTTATATGTTATATTATTTTATTTTTAAAAGAAGTTTTTTAAATATATTTTATTAAATTAAATTTTATTAAATATTTATTAATTAGTAATATTAATTATTATTTCATAATTAGTTAATTTTATTTTTAGTTAATTATTTTGTTATATATATATAGAGGTGAACTTTGTTTTTATGCAAAATTGGTTAAGTCGATATGGAAATGTAAATGGAGTATTTGTATATGGGTTGATTTGGTTGTATGTTTATATCTATCTAGATTATCAGTCAAGGAATTGTGTTTTACTTTGACGTTTTTATTACCATGTTAATTACTTGTGCTTGCTCATATCTTTACTATATAATTGGGGTATTAGTTGACTCTAGGGGTTGTGCCACAGACTTGGGGGTGTGTTTTCTCTATTGATTTTCATACGTCTATTTATCATGCATTGTGGAGTTGCGTAATTCGATCATTCTTGCCCAACTTTTGTTGTATTAAAGCTAATGTTTTGTGGTCACTTTGAGAGTGCTTTTATGATATCAGGGTTTTGAGAACCAAAGTATGTTCCTTATGCTTTCCATGGAACTATATTTATGATCATTGTATGTTTATGAGCTTAGGGTGGGTAATCTAGATATATAGATGGGAGTGGTTTGCAATAAATGTCAAGGCCCACAAGTGGCTGCTAGGATCACTTATTGTAAGTAACTTAATTAAGTGATAACATGATGCATTAATTGGGGTTTTAAAATGAATTAATAAGATGTGTTCCTCACCCATGCTTGAGTGCTAATATAGGCTAAGATGGAAGATGAGATGATGCTTGCCGCCCAAAGAGATGTGTGCCTGGTATAGTTAATAGTCTTGTCTATATGAGAGGTTATTGATACCGCATATGGTCACTTGAGTGCCAAGGTCCAAAGAGGCTACCAGGACAAAACTCAAGGGTTAGACATATGTGATGACACTTCCCTATATACATCTTAGCTTTCTTACATATGTTGGTTGTCTTTGAATTAGTATGTATACCTTAGCATTATGAGTTGTACCTTTTGAGATAGAGAGTTTTCAAGATCCGTTGCTTAGTTCTACCTTATGTTTGGTTTTGCTATTATTAACCAAGTGGGGTCTGATGTTATCTCTTCAGCACGGTGGAGTGGACCTTCAGTTCCACGAGATCGTGTGGTAATGATCCTTTTACCATTTGAGAATCTGAAGTTCCTGTTCTAGTGTTAGATGATCCTTGTAGCAATTACATTCTTTCATCTTAGGTGTTATGCTCTTATTCTTCATTTATTGTTTACATACTTTGGTACTTAGATTGTTATTACATACATTGCAACTTATGCAATGGATGTTAAATGTTATGTATACCTTATGGTATCAACTGTATTTATGATTCACACTTATATGATGATGTACATGTTATTCATTTTCTTATGAACAGTTTTGTACTTGTAGTTATTCTTAATAAATAATTAACTTACGTAATTCTACGTCATGGAACACTTGGGATTTGTAATCTGTAAATAAGTTATACTTATGAGTATGTATTGTCTTTTGTTATATTGCTTCCACATTGTTATTCATTGTTGATTGCAAACTCTTAAGAAAAAATCATTCTGTAAACTTAGTAACATGTTTTAGCTTAATTTGTCTTGGGTTCCTTGGTGGGGCGTTACACTTGGTATCAGAGCCAAGTTTCTACACTGGGAACTCTAGGAATTTTGTACACTCATTAGATGTCGAGTAGTTAAAACTAGAAAACAAAATTTAGACATATAACTCTCGTCTTTAGGCCGAAGTTCATGTCATAGTAGAGTGCGTGGAAGTGGTAGAATTCATCACCCTTCTGCGAGTATCAAAATTGAGAGTGTGCATGAGGAAAATAGGGAAGAGCATAGTGGAGAGCAACATGCTGAGTCAGAAGAACCTCATACTAGGAAGCTACTTCAAGCTATTCTAGATCGCCTACCCTTGCACGATAGGGTTGAGAAGGAGAACAATCATGATGAATCTCACCATTCTGGGAATGAGGAGAGACCAAGATCCAAGAGTTCTAGAAGGAGAAATACTGCAGTGGCCCAGGATTCCATCAAGGCTAATCATATGAGAGATCTTTAGGTCATGACCCCCTCCCTTTGATGGGAAAGGTAGTAGTTTTGAGGCAAAGACTTGGCTTATTGGTTTGGATCGATGTTTTGCTATGCATCCTTATGCTAGCAATACCAAGGCAAGGTGTGCTATCATGCACCTCACAGACTTTGCAGCCACTTGGTGGAAGATTGAGGAGCAGAAGCTTGAGGTTAACACGGATACCATCACTTGGGAATTATTTCTCGAGAGCTTTCATGAGCGCTTCTCATCTGGTCAATGGAGACAGCAGCACGCAGATGAGTTCCACAATCTGCAACAATTGTCTATGACTGTTCAAGACTATGAATGTCGCTTCTTTGAGCTGAAACAGTATCCTGATTTTGTTGAGGATTCATCTTTGATGGTACAACATTTCATTAGAGGACTTAATGGTCCCATTATTGGGGGAGTTAAGGTTTTCAAACCTAAGACCCTCAAGGAGAAGGTTATTAAGGCTACATTGGTAGAGACAAATTTAGCTTTGGGTCAGGATGGACAGATGGGTGTTCAGACTAGTGGTCCTACACCTTCAGGGTCTAGGGGTAATCAGTCTTGGAGAGCTGGGAACTCTAGGAATCCTTCTACCTTCTCACAAGGTAATCAGAACCAGCAGTAGAAGGAATCCTTTCCTCCTACTCAGGGTGGTGGTTCTCATTCTAAGAGCTTCCGTAACAGTCAGCGCTTCAGGCACAATCAAACTAATCAACCTGCACAGAGTTCCCATCAGGATTATAGTAGAGGTAGCTTCCAACAATCTAGTGCACCTTCTGCTGAGAGAGGTGGTAGTAGATGAGGTTGTTTTTCTTGTGGACAATTTGGTCACATTGCGGCCAATTGTCCACAACAACAAAGCGTCTGTTGTCGTAGCAGCATAGGGGTGGGCCCAGTTCCCCCCACATTTTATATGTTATATTATTATTATTTTTAAAAAAATAAGTTTTTTAATATATTTTGTTAAATTAAATTTTATTTAATATTAATTAATATTTATTTTTATTAAATATTAGTATTTAATAATTATATTATTAAATATTAGTATTTAATAATTATATTATTAAATATTAATATTTATTAATAAGTAATATTAATTATTATTTGATTATAAGGTTTTCATAATTAATAAATTATTTTGTTATATATATATAGCTAAGTTACCACATTCGCCTGTTGAACCCCAAAGTCAAGAGTCTGTTCGTTTGGAATTCGAAAACAGTGCGAATTCGTCCAAAATTCGAATTTCTCAGTCAAAATTCACTTCCAATTCGGTCAGCGAGACCCTGTCAGAATTTAGAACGAATTTTGCTGACTTTTAAAAAGCGCAGGCGAGCCCAAAGCGAATTCCAAATGAATTTGGATCGACTATTCCCAGTCGTCGGTAATGTTGACTTTTTTATATATTTTTTAATTTTTTGGGGCAAATACAACCCTAAATACATGCCATGCAAGCATTCTTATCATCCTATGCAGGTATTCTTCTCACACAACATTTTCAGTTATGGGCAAGACTTCCCTTACTCTCCACTCATTTCTCTTATTTAATATGCTTTGCTCTTACAACACGATATACCAATTTTTTTTTCAATCGTCTCCAACATATCATTCCTACAATGGTGTTTCCTTAGTTAAGTCTGCAAGTAAACACAACTTTACTTGGAATTTTATAAATCTTTTTCGTGCATATTCTCCAATTGTAACATTCCATGAATCACATTCCGTTTGAGGTGTCTTCAACTATATCAATAGATTCAAATTTTATCATATAAAACTCTCCAGCAGTTGCATCTTATTATGAGAATTTTCAACAATATTTGACAACTCTGATATTGTTGGGCTGTTTTTGGAGATGTCTGGACATGGAGTTTTGTTCAAATGTAGTGTTGGGGAATAATAGAGGACCAATGAATGTGCCTATGACATTCTTTCTACAAATCTCACGACTTAAAGAAATAACATCACATGGTTGGCTGAATGCCTCCATTTGGCGTATTTTTTGAGGACTTATCTAACCATAGAATGCGATGGATAGGTGCATCATATTACACCAAAAAAGATGATCTAGACAATGACGCTAGCATGATGACACGGCGTTTTAGCAAGCAAGCAGGTCGTTTTAGCAACGGGATTCTTCTGGCAGCGACAGTCTTCTGCTAGCACGAGTCTTCTAGGAGTTATTTTCGCAGACTCCAAAGCATATATATACATTTTTTGTATGATATATATGTGTGTGTGTGTGTGTGTATATATATATATATATATATATATAATTCTTATACGAACGAACCCAGCCCAAAAAAAATTTGGACAAATTTCGAACCCGCATCCGAACCAAAATCCGAACCGGTAACTTAGATATATAGAGAGAGGTGAACTTTGTTTTTATGCACAATTGGTTAAGTCAATATGGAAATGTAAATGGAGTATTTGTACATGGGTTGATTTGGCTATATGTTTTATCTGTCTAGATTATCAGTTAAGGAATTGTGTTTTACTTTGACGTTTGTATTACCATGTTAATTACTTGTCCTTTGTCATATCTTTATTGTATAATTGGGGTATTAGTTGACTCTAGGGGTTGTGCCAAAGGCTTGGGGGTGTGTTTTCTCTATTGATGTTCATACGTCTATTTATCATGCATTGTGGAGTTGTGTAATTCGATCATTCTTGCCCAACTTTTATTGTCTTAAAGCTCATGTTTTGTGATCACTTTGAGAGTGCTTTTACGATATCGTGGTTTTTAGAACCAGAGTACGTTCCTTATGCTTTTCATTGAACTGGATTTATGATCATTGTATGTTTATGAGCTTAGGGTAGGTAATCTAGGTGTATAGATGAGAGTGGCTTGCAATAAGTGTCAGGGCCCACAAGTGACTGTCAGGATCACTTATTGTAAGTAGCTTAATTAAGTAATAACATGATACATTAATTGGGGTTTTAAAATGAATTAATAAGATAAATGTTCCTCGCCCATGCTTGAGTGCTAATATAGGCTAAAGATGGAGGATGAGATGATGCTTGCCGCCCAGAGAGGTGTGTGTCTGGCATAGTTAATAGCCTTGTCTATATGAGAGGTTATTGATACCGCATATGGTCACTTGAGTGCTAGGGTCTAAAGAGGTTGCCAAGACAAAACTCAAGGTTTAGATGTATGTGATGGCACTTCCCTATATACATCTTAGGTTTCCTACATATGTTGGTTACCTTTGAATTAGTATGTATACCTTTGCATTCTAAGTTGTATCTTTTGAGATAGAGAGCTTTCAGGATCCCTTTCTTGGTTCTACCTTATGTTTGGTTTTGGTATTGTTATTCGAGTGGGGTTTGATTTTATCTCCTCAACACGGTGGGAGTGGACCTTTGGTTCCATGAGGTCGGGTGGTAGTGATCTTTTTACCATTTGAGACTCCGACGTTCCTGTACCAATGTTGGATGATCCTTGTAGCAATTACCTTCTTCTTTCATCTTTGGAGTTATGCTCTATTCTTCATTTATTGTTTACATGCTTTGTACTTAGATTGTTATTACATACCCTACAACTTGTGCAGTGAATGTTGGATGTTATGTATACCTTATGGCATCAGTTGTATTTATGATTCACACTTATATGATGATGTACATGTTATTCATTTGCTTATGAACAGTTTTGTACTTGTAGTTATTCTTAATAAATAATTAACTGACGTAATTATACGTCATGGAACCTGTTGTCGGGATAATTGTATGTGTGGGTTATTATGTTAGTAAAGTATTATGTTACTCTCGGTCGTTAGTGACCGAGAGGTTAGACAGTTATGTCACGACGCTTCGGTCGTGACCCTTCGGGTACTTTATATACTCTCTCGGAGGTTGGACATGGGAGATATTATTGTATGATCATTACGATGTATAGGTACTTGCCAGTTTGGAATGATTAAAGAAAGTATTTGTTATTCTCTAATATATTCTGTGTTTATTATATTTCCCGTACTATGTCTGTGCAATACTAAGTTTACCCCAGCGGGTAAACATCTGGCGCCGTTGCCGGGGAGGTACTCGGGAAGAGAAGTGAGGAAAGGATTTATGCCCAATGTTTTAAATAAAGATAGAAATAAAAAGGCACAAGATGACAAAGGCGAAGCCGCACAGAAGGCTTTGATCTCCGCGCAACAACGTGAACGTCGGTATAGGCTGAGGCAACTTGCCAAGGACCAGCTTGCCGGAGGGTTGCCCGAAGGGAACCTCGGAAGTGGTACGGAAGGTGCAGAGGCCGACGGAGAACAGTTCACTTCGCTGGAGCATCGGAGAGTGCGGAGTAGGGAAGAACTACTTGAGGAAACACAATTGAGACAGGTCTTACTTCAAGAAGAGCGAGACCGGTTTGAAGATTTGACCTGTACACCACGTGCGGAGGACCGAGACCACGAAGGGAATCGTACGGTCGAAGGTGACGGTACTGCCGGAGGTGCCAGTGACAGTACGGCCGAAGGCACTGCGAATGCACAAGCGAACCCTCCGTTGGAACCAAGGACTCCACACAGTACGGTCCCACCAGTCACACAACTACCGCAAGGGCAAGTGCCATCGGTGAACAATACACATAGTATTCAGGGAGGTGTGGGCACGAGTGGTATCGGTGCACCGCCTCCACCGCGGCCAACCATGGCGGTGAACAAGCAGAAGTTACCAAAGTTCACGGGACAATCGAAGGAAGATCCAGTTCGGCACTGCCGAACGTGCGAAACTATATGGACTGCGCACGGGGTAACTGACGAGAATGAATGGATCCGCCAGTTCCCTGCAACACTGAGGGAAGGTGCCATTGATTGGTACTCGGATGTTGACAAGACGAGCCTGACGACATGGGACCAGGTCAAAAAGGCCTTCCAGACAGAGTTTCAATTGTTAAGAGATGATAATGAGATATTAGCGGAAATCTACAACACTAAGCAAGCAAAGAATGAGTCCGTCCGTGCGTACGGACGACGACTCAAAGAACTCATCGGGAAGATGGAGTCGGCCCCAGCGGACGAACTGAAGAAGAGGTGGTTCATAGAGGGACTCAAAACCTCCCTACGAAAGAAAATGAAGATAGTTCCACCTACTTCGTACAGTAATGCATACAACCGAGCAATGGATTTAGAGAGTGAGTGTAAGACCTCCAAGAAGATGAGGTCATCTTCTGATGATGACTCGGAGACTGAAAGCAATGAGGATGGGTCGAGCAAGAAAGTGCTCGCGTTGCAAAAAGACCTTGAAAGAATGATGAAAGAACTCAAGGCCGCCAAGGGAAGTACCAGTAAGATAGAAGAAGATACGGTGTGGTGCACGGACTGCAAGGAAGCAAGCCACACAGTAAACAGAACCCTTAGGATTTATAATCTGTAAATGAGTTACGCTTATGAGTATGTATTGTCTTCTGTTATATTGCTTCCGCATTGTTATTCATTATCGATTGTAAACTCTTAAGAAAAAAATTATTCTATCAACTTAGCAACATGTTCTAGGTTAATTTCTCCTAGGTTCCTTGGTGGCGCATTACAAGTTGAGTCTAAGTATCGTGCCATTTAGGAGATCATTGATAGGAGACGACACCTCCAGCTTCACAAGCCCCTCCATGCAACTGCTGATTTCCTCAATCCGACATTTCCATTACTGCCCTCATTTCAAGGTGAATGAGGAGGTTCTTAACAGGTTCTACTCAATGATATTTGCTTGGCAATATCAACCATGACTCCACCCCAATCACACTAGAGGAGGTTGATCCAGAATCTAAGTGGATTACTGAGGCTATGGATCTTATCTTTAGTGACGAGGACCTTGAATGGGTTGACCAAGCAAATAGAGAGGTTGATGTTGTAGCCATTGTAGAGGAGGATAGAGCACAGGAAAACACAGGCACAACTAATGGTGAGGGTGACATAGAGTCACAGGCAGAGATTATGGCTGGCGCATCATCTAGGACCTACCTTGGACGCTTTTGTAAGAGAGATGTAAGCTCCTTTAAGCCATAGACTTGTAGTTATTTGCTTTTGATATTTGTTTGGAACATTTGACGTCATGGATTTCATATTCCATGAGTTTTGTATACATTTGACAAGATTTATATATCTAAGTGTGCTATTTCCTTCAGCTACAATTTCAGTTTATACTTATGTGATTGATGTATACTTGTGTATGTGATTAAATTAGCTTCTCTTTCATGTCAGATGATGTTATTGTCTTTGAGGCTTATTTAAGAAAGGGTGCATGAAACAAGTTTTGAATCCTTAAAAATCTCTAAATTTCTTGGGTTTTTCACTTTGCTGAGTCTACATTGTGTTTTGTTGCCAAATCTTGAGTCCCAAGTCAATTCACCCTCGCGAGTCCAAGTCTCGAAACTATGATAGACACACACCTTTGGAAGATAGGTCATAGTTATAATATAGTTATTTATAGCTCCTATTTTAACTCCTCTATTGATAGTGCTCACCACTCTCTTCTTAAATCCATCTCCAGTGTTAAAGGCAGGTATGCCGACATCTCCTGTGACAGAAGACTTCCTGCCCAAATCTCCTTATGTCTCCACCAAAAAACATTGAAAAGCACTTATTTTTCTAAATGGAGTTAATCTCTCTAAACCTCATTTCATAAATGTTTGTGAGTTTTTGAATCCTTGTTACCATTTCCTACAAAACAGGCAAAACAAAAACAGAGAAGAAAATGAATAAAAAGAATGACAATATTCCATTTCTCCAACTGATTTATTTATTTTTATTGTTTCCAAGCCTTCAAGTTTTGATTTTTCTACCAATGCCTGTGTTGCCTGCAAATTGGATAGAATTGTAAATTCCTACTTTAACCACTTATGTGCAGTCCATTTCATAATACTATGTTGTATTTTCTCTCTTATCAAAGACCGGCTTAAAACGGGCAAAGAAATAGACTGCCTTGGGATTTAAGAATTAAAAAAGGGAACTAACAGTTTTAAAAACGATTTATGCAGTTTAAACTTGATGTTTTAAATTTCAGTTTTTTATGTCATGATGTTGATTGTCAAATATCCATGCAATTCAATAGAACTAATCTTTTCCTCTTCTTGAACATGACACCTATTCAATAATTATTATTTATTCATGTCAAATATTCTTTTTTTTTTAAGCAATTTAAAGATTTTTCTTTTTTCTAGTCACCTCCAAGTACCCATCTCTAATTTTTTTTTTAAATGTTGTGCTGATACCCGTCCCTTTTCTCACGTACCAGTACAAGTCTCATGTTAACTATGCTTTCCTCTCCCATTGCCTTTTAGATATCATTTCCAATTCCTAGTGCACAAGGATCATCTTCTCACTACGGGCTTCCCTTTTGAAAAAATGTCTCATTTTGATGTATGGTAAGCCTCCATTATTTGCTTTATCTTATTTTAGTTTAGAAGCATTGGATACAAGTGATAGAAAAATACAAGTACCAACAAAACACTTATAGAGACCATCTGCCTCAATCTAGAGGCAGTTACAGCAGCCTAAAAACCAATATTTTCATTTAAGTACAAGAAAATCCAAACTGCAAAGAATAGCAATAAAAGGATTCTCAACGAGGCATTAAAAATGAATATTCATTCTGAAAGTTCTGTTGTTCTTATGACAAGAGAATATAAAAAGACAGAAGAGAAGCCACTGACCTACATAAGCTAAGCTGTTACCACTTGGAGACCACTTCGCCCCAAAAGCCCAACTGTAAGCAAGATCCAGCTGCACCACTTGCTGCAACATAGTTGGAAACCATTTTGTCAAATAACTACTAACTTGGGCTCTTCATGTCTAATGTAACTGGGTCTACCTTCATTCCTTAGATATGAGAATCAAACTGATAAGAAGAAAACATTGGTATCATAAAAAAGAAAGCCAGAATTCATCTATAAAGCTTTAATTCATACTATTAAAATACTTAATGTACATATGATAATCACCTTATGAATTCAACATAAATGCTGCATGTTGGAATTACAGATATTGGATTGCTTAAAGAGGATGGCAGGGATTCATAACATGAGTTAATTTAGATTTAAAAATTTATCTTTTCACTATTTACAGCCATGTATCACAAGTATTGTAATTTGAAATAATCTCTTGTAGGAGGATGAGACCATATTCAAAGGAAGGATAATTTTACAGCCATTTGTGTGAATAAAAAATTTCTCTATGATAAAGATCATTTCCAATCTGGATCTTCTATACAGTGTTTCTAAAGCCATGTTACACAATAGACACTTCACAGAAATTAGATTGCATAAAGAAGATGACAAGAATCCCCATCAGACTGGTTATATAATGGTTTTAGAAATTAATTGGAATTTTAGGATCATTTCTTCTTAGGAAATTAAGAAAATGTAGACTTTTTAGCTGTCAAGGAATTTGTGCAGTTTGCCAGGTCGTGGTCTAGTGGTAAGTTGGTACAGCTACCACTAGAATGATCTGGTTCCTATTCCTAGTAGGCAGGTTCTCCACAACAATAAAAAAGTGTAGTGCATGGATTTTAAAATCAATTCCAATAACATTTCAAGGAAATTGATAGAAAAGATTTATTGATAAGGTTAAGTCCTCGTGTATTATGAGCTCCATAATTTAGCCCAGGTTCAAGTCCCATGGGCTGAGAACCCTTTAATCATAGGAGGGTGAAAGCTCACATTTCAGCCTCTTTTAACTTTTGTGCATCCTAAGAGGGCCTGCTGGTGAAGACATGTACACCATAAAGCCTAAAGGAGATATGGTTCAAATCGATAAGGGAGGTACAGTTGTAAACCTCATTGAACACTATGTAAAATAAATGGAAAACAATTTCCCAGTGATCTTCCACAAGGGGGAGTTCAAGACACCAAATTTGCATCTTGCACAGCCCCTGTTCCTACCCTGTGCTACATGTCTGCTGTTTTTGCTAGTTGGCCCTATAGTCAACATGGCATTCACTTCTTATTTTTTGCAGTATTTAGCCTTTCTTATGACTGCCAACAGCAATCTTGGCCCTTTTAACAAACCTTTGTCATTCTACAGTCAGCCTTATGACAGCCTTGGGTGTTACAACAAACCCTTGCCCTTCTACAGTTAGCCTTATGACAATCTTAGCCATTTTAACCAACATTTGCACTTCTACAGTCAGCCTTATAACTATTCCAAAAATAATACGAGAAAATAAAAAGACCATGACAGTTAGCTATCTTGCAGGAATTTCTCCTCCTTCCAAATTGATTTGTCAAATCAATTTAATATTAGATACCCATCGCCTTAAGATTCCTAATTTGATACCCAAATGTTAAGAAGAATGAAAGCATAGAGATTGTGCGAACCGTGTGGTGCACACTTCAATGTGTGTACACTGCATTTATTAATGTAAGGGGACGTCACATTGGTGGTTAAACTTAAATTGCGTAAGAAACCTTTTTTAAACATAGCTAAAGTGGTGTCATTGCATCATTATCATAAGCAATAAATGCAAATATAATGTCTAAAAATTACAGCCTCTAAACTCACTCTTAGACCTAAGATTATCAAGTACACCCAGAGTTGTGTGAAAGTTGAACTGGAAAAATCTCTTCAAATTAATTGTTCTTAAAACTAGCGGAAAAAAATGGTAATAATCAGTGGATTGTGAGAAACTTCCATTCAAATGTCATGTGTGCACTCTCCATTGAGAACCAGAAAAGGCACGTTGATTAAGTCAGAAACAAAATTCTCCCCTCTTCTCTGTGACAAATTCAAACTGGTTTAATAACGAGATCCTACTACTAACTCATCTTTACATCTATCAACAGATAGAGGACAAGCTAGTTGAGTTGATTAAGTCCAAATTCAAGCTCAAGATTGACACCGTAATGCATCAGAAAATCATATCAAGGCTAATACAAAGGAATGAAGGAGAAGAACATTATTATAACAACTCAGAGTAATTCCTGCTAACAGATGACTCCAGGAGCACATAAAAGTACAAATTCAAGCACTCCAATTGATGGAGTGCACAAGAATGCATGTCACAAAACAAAACAGCACAAGATAAGAAATTTGTTGCAAAGGCAATGATGTCCTACCAATAACAAATCAATATCTACGCAAAAGGGAAACACAAGAAAAGCATGTTGAATCCAAAAAAAAAAATGGTATATCATACCCCTCTACAAACTGAAAAGAAGAGGAAAATAAAAGATGGAGATCCTACCCGATCATTGTTTATTTAGTTGATAAAATGAGTTCTTACAATTCCCTTACCTTAAATCATGAAGTCAAATCCACTGGGCATTAATGTCAAATTGATAATCATTGCACATATATACTAAGTTTTTCAGTAGCCTAACCAAAAGAAAATACTGCTTCTTATCCATACAAACAATAACAATGAATATCTTACAGGCCACCGGGACTTTTCTAAACAAAGTGTAGATATATTTATATGAAAGAGTTCCAAAAATCCCCAATGTGCTAACTAGAGATGATAGAGAAATGTGGAGAAAACAATAAGGGCTGAAATATGCTCATTTGGAGAAATGACAAGATTTTAGCTTGAAACACAACATGATACAAAAAAAATTGTATGGGTACTATAAGCTGCAAGGTAAAAGCCACGTAACTTGAAAAGACAACTTAAGATAGAAAACCAATTATAAAGTCCACACCAATATAAGGATGCTATTGTGAAGAAATTATGAAGAAAATACCTTGGCATTGTCTCTTAGAGTGGATGCCGAAGTGAAGTTAGTTTCTGTTCAAAGATTATGATACTTTAGATGATAAGCACTGTGAAAATCCTATTACAAAAAGAAAGCAATGAGCAAACATATTTGAAGCCTATAAAACTCAATGCTTACATAAGCTGTACCAAGGAAGATAAAATACAAACTTAATGGTGAAGAAGACAAATGACTAATTTGCAAAGACAAGGACCGCCAACACAAAGACATGGACTGCCAAGGGAATTGCAAAGAAGAGGATTACCAAGGGAGTTGCAAATCAGAGGAATACCAAGTGAATAGTAAAGAAATGGTCCGACAAGAAAATTGCAATCAAAATTTTTATTATTGAAGAGACTAATGCAACTACAAGTAGAAAATAAAAATAACAAGGATGGAGGGAAAAAAATGGCTTCAATTTGTATATTTATCTTGTCATTTGGCAGAGATTTGCCTACCATTTCAAATAAGATAACAGGGGTTTTCTCATTTAGCAAAGAATTTCGAGTCACTTGAGATGGTGAAGACTTTTGGGAAAAATATTATATGGCAAAAGTATTCAGCAACCGAGAATTCATGACAGCCAAGAAGGAAGAACAGCATCACAAAAGCACAAAGAATAGATAGAGTTGTCTTCTGCAAGACTGTACAACAATGTTTATCATGCTAATTTTACATTGTTGTAAAGCCTGACATAGTCATACAATAGATAGAAAAGGTTGTATGTCAAGATTTCTCTTAAGAGTATAGCACAAACCTTTAATATGGCTATTCCAAAACCCTCTAACAAGACCATCTACTACCAATCATACTAGCCCGAACATTGATATGTACACGTGTTGAATATGACACAATTTCTGAATAGTGAACACAAATAATTGGGAAATAAAGAAAATCTGAGGCAAGCTGAATGATTTTCCTTATAAAACTCGTTGACCAAGGTTTAGCTTGTGCATATTGAGTTTTGGTAAAAATACTTCTTCACGTAACTAAGATTGACAACTTAGCAGTAATTCTTCTCCAGATGACCAAGAGCTGAATTAAATAACTTTACACAACCAAAGTTCAGTGTATAGTCCCAGCCAAATTTGTTTGCCAACCCATTCATGTTGAAACTATCTTTAGCCTCAATCGGTCCATACACAGGCTGAGACCATGGGTAGTTCCGGTTTGTCTCATGGAAGATATCCTTTCTTGACACTTTGTTCCTTACAGGAGATTGCACCTTTCCTAGGAATCAGTGTTGTTGGTTCTCCAAGATCCCCCTATTCTTCCAGTCTTTTGACATATCTCTAAATCAGCTCCCTCTCCTCAAGTACTCTCTGTGTGCTCCTTGTCATTTCCTTCCAAGGAAAGAGGTGCTTGATTGGTCTATCAAAGAGGATATTTACCATCTGTACATCAAGGTCACTTGGTCCTCCCCTCTGACTTGTCTCAGCCCCAAACTAGTGTTTTATGTTGAGCATTTCATATGGGTTGTTAATGGGATCATTGTTCAGCCAAACTATCTTTAGCATCATTTGTCTCAGAGTAACTGGAATTGTAAAATGCACCCTTGTTTTTTACTATTTTGTGTTTGTTTGTTTGCTTGAGTTTGAAGAAGATAGAAAGAGCAGAAATATATATTGCAAGATATACCGAATTATAAAAGCAAACAGAAATGAAATAACTTGCAATTACATGCACATTACAAGCTATATTCTGAAAGTACAACACAGAAGTAAACCTGAAGATAACCAGATGATTAAATCTTATTACAAACATTTATTTGACATACCCATTTGCTAATAATGTTGAATAACAAGCTACAGAAGTAATAACCAGCAAAAATGGTATCCAAAAGCCCTAGGCACTCATCACAAATGCTTCCAACTTGGACAGGAGGAAAAAGACAGATCAAACAATGTTTGAAGTGCCATAAAATATCAAATATCCACACCAAAACCCCAAGTGCCCATTCCTAGAAGTCTCACGCCCAGAAATGAAGATGTACGGCCAGCTGCAAGGAAGTACAGCCAGAAAAAAGGAAGGTACTCCAGCCGATACAAAGCATGAGCCAACCATGTAGTGCTTTGGGTTGTCAGTACAATTGGAGTATGTTTGAGCACATACACTCCAAGAGGCCCAATAGATTGTTTGTGGAAAGGTTGAATGATCTTGTATATATTCATTACAACCTTCATCTTAGACATTGACAGATTTAAGACCATGAGTCCACCCCTATCATGCTAGAGGAGGTCGATCCAAAATCTGAGTGGATCATTGAGGCTATGGATCCTGTCTTTAGTGACAAGGACCTTGACTGGGTTGACCAGGCAGATAGAGAGGTTGAGGCTATAGCCATGTCAGAGGAAGAGAATAGAGCACAAGCAAACACAGGCACAACTGATGTTGGTGAGGATGGCATGGAGTCACTGGCAGAGAGTATAGCTGCTACATCATCCAAGACCTACCTAAGACACGTTTGTAGGAGGGATGCAGGCTCTTCTAAGCCATAGACTTGTAGTTATTGTTTTGATATTTGTTTGGAACATTTGACATCATGGATTTCATATTCCATAGTTTTGTATACATTTGACAATATTTATATATCTACGTGTTTTATTTCCTCCAGCTACAATTTGAGCTTATACTTATGTGATCGATGTATACTTGTGTATGTGATCAAATTAGTTTCTATTTAATGATTTTATTGTGTCCTTAACATTTATTTAATAAAGGGTGCATGAAGCAAGTTTTAAATCCTTAAAAATCTCTAAATTTCTTGGATTTTTCACTTTGTTGAGTCTAAGCTGAGTTTTTTGGCGAGACTTGAGTCCCAAGTCGAGTCACCTGAGCCCAGACCGAGCTGAGTCCGAGTGTTAGAACTATGGTATAAACCCTAGAATAAATATCATGTTAATATCTTGCCTGTACAACTGATTATTAGAATATTGGTAAGCCTGCAACCTTGATCTTATGCAACCAATAAATATGTATTTGCAATTTTAATCATCTTTATTGCTAGTCAATGTTAATCATCAAATATAATCAATGAATCAGAAATTCAGATTTTCCAAAGCATGCTCAATAATAATAATCCCTCAGAATATAAAGAATTTTTCTAACAATTACAACAGCACTAGTATTAGACCCATGCCCCAAAGCTGGCTGTACGGAAGGCCTCACACGTTATCATTATTGCTGGAATCTATATTATCACTTGTCTTCTTTGTATGGTGGCCCACCATAAACCCTTTGATCCAATATGCTGCAGAGGTCTTCACCTTATTGAAACTCCTTTATCCATGAGTACAGTTAGCAAAACAAAGGCTGCACTTGCTTTACATTTGTATTCAACAAGCTGTGTTCAACTTTAGGTAGGTATGGCAGCCTTGGGGAAGGTTGAAACAACAGAATCGCCCCTTGTTAGCTTGTACACTGGCACTGAGTAGCAGACATTATTTATTAAGTCTGAAAATATGAATAATGATTGCTGCTCACAGTACTTATATCAATATCACTAATTTTCCAATATTTTGGAAAATGGATGAACAAGTATCAGAATTCTAGAAAATGCCCTCAAGATCTTCAATGATTTGCTAGCAAATATCAATCAAACAATCACTATCACTAAGCCCAAATGCAATTCTTGTGTAGAACCGCCTCAAAGGGTATGAGGGTTTTCATCCTTAAATCTAAATATGGAAAACACAGAGTTTCCATCCTTTGGATCTCCAACACCAAGGATTTTTGTCCTTGAATGCTTCAAACTCCAAACTAGAAGGAAACATTTGAAATGATGAAAATTGGATAATTTGCTTTGTGCTTTGACCTCTTTTTTGTAGTTACCTTTTTTGAACCTTAGATGTAATTTTATTTTGATTTTGAATTCGTTCCGCCCACCCCAATTATTTAAAAATGCTTTTAATTGCATCCAAGAGTAATTTTTAAAATAATACATAGAATCTAAATAATATTCAAGTGGCCTCCTTAAAAAGAAGTGAGCAGCCCCACTTAAAACATTATTTTTTTAGTTTTGAAAAGGGAACATGATAGCCAAAAGCAATGGTTGCTTAGAAACTACAAGTAAATTTCCACAACCAATGCGAACTTTGCCAGCTATTACTTTTTTAAAAGCCTCTCTAAAAGGATTTGCGTCAATCTTAATATGCCAATGGTTTTTCTCGTATCTACTTGTATTAACCATCAAGGGACCCAACTAAATAGAACTGTATATTTTTTTAAAAAGTGCCACAATTCATCCTTCACAAAGGAAACAAAAGCCATAGAGGGTAGACAATACAAATGAAGCAATAGTCACTGGCCCCAGCAGGAATAAGAGTAACCAATTAACTGGTGCAAGAATAACAGTTTATATCAAGGTATTCGCACCCAAAGGAGTTACACGAGCAACGTACCCCACCCTATTTCCATGTCCAAGCATAGCGTGAAAAGTGTTTGATTCTTACCCACAAGGACCCACAAAAAAAGTACTTTATCATTCAAATGGACTAAGCCAAGAGATTGCGGCCCTAGAAAGTAATACCTTAACAAATTGAAACTCCTAAGGATTTTTTCAAAATAAAGAAATAGCCATCTCAATCACATAATAATGTGGCCCCTACCAAATGGGCTATTCTATAAGAATAAACTGCAAAACAACATGCCAAATGGATCCATGGGTCCCAATTCACAGCATACACCAACTAGGCATGTGGGCCCCTCCAAATAATTATCAGAACCAAATAAGTAAAAAACTAGAGGTGAACAACTAGATGCCAAGCAGGATGATGACCAAGTGACTAAACACCACATATTAATTGATTAAATTGTTTAGCAATAACAATTACACCATTGTTTGATGCTACTAATATAGAGAAAAATGCCTACAAGAAAAATTTGAAAAGATGCACTAACAAGGAGCAACCTAAAAACCACACACCAAAAATAGAGTGATAAACCAAAATGGAACTACCATGTTTTTGGTGAGACAATCACCCATGGACTCAGATGCTCCTGCATTGTATAGAAGATAACTCTTGACTAATGAGGATCTCATTTCAAAAGTTTGTTCATCAATCACAACATCTCAAACAGCTTCAAGGATACTTGGATGTCTCTTTTCCATTCAAACATTAGAAAACAAATTGTTGGCTTACTTCTTCGAACTAAACATACTTAGCCAAATTGGAGGCTAGACTAGCGAATACCTCTATGCCAATTTTACAACACAACTCAACATCCAAATGCATGCATAAACTTCAAGGTTTTGTTCTATAATTTCCATTTTAGTATAAATGAAATAAAATTTTGCATCCTATTATAATAAACACAAAATATTGTTTTTATCACTCAAATGGTAAACTCGTTAGTTTTAAGTTGTGTCCCCACATAATCCAAATTCGTTATCATTAAAAATAGCAAAGATCCCTCTCCATGTGCACCCTCGGAATAGTAACAAACAAAAATTAGATTTTATTACTATCACTCATTTAATTTGTCGTTGCACCAAATACAAAGTCATTAGTGTCCTATAATGCTAAGGATCCCCCTCCATGTGCAACTTCCGAGCCCTCTTACCATTACTCCACTCGGTATACAATTTAGAAATATTAGTTCTTATTCATTTACTTACACTAAAGTCCTGACCCCTAATCAAACACAAATTCATTCACACCATCATATTCCTTTCGTGATCCATTCTCCTTATGTTGTTCTTATTCAAACCATTGCTATGTCATTCTTCAAACGTTATTCCAGCAATAGTGACTGTAAGGAAACCCACGCACATGCAATCAGCAGACACAGCAGCAATGTTGATAACACGAGCTATGGTATATTCATTGCATTATTATACAGAGATCATACAAATGCACCAGGTATGTGCTGACCAGGTAGGCTGATAATTATACACCACCTAAGAAGACAAAAGTATGTATTATCATCTTGTATACACATGCATAAACTATCAGGGAAAACTATGGCATCCATATGGTAAAAATGTGTTTGGAGGTTGGCTTTCTAAGATAATGAATTCATAATATTAAAAGACAAACTTCCTAAAATTATCTGGATTCTCCACTATAGACACACGCACATATGAGCAAAAACAAATATTGATTGTGAACAAATATCTGAAGTTGAAAATGGACCTCGCCAAACTTCATGTCACAAAAAGGGCTGACTGTTGAATCCCTGGAGAGACAGTAAAAGAGTGTATTAGGTTGTGTCATGCATACGTTTTGAACTCACCACTTGACTGAAGAAAACCTTTTACCACTATAATTTTCAAGTTATATAATTCATATAGATATTATTAAGAAAAGGTGCAAATAGGTTTTGCTATTATATGACATGGCAACTTAGTTGGCAGAAGATCTCATTTGCACCAACCTTGTATCAACTCCTTTGATGAATGTAGAGAATACACGACACTTTCCATCTGCAGAACTTGTTGCAAGAAGAACCTGTAAACAAAATGTCAAAAAAGAAAATTTAAATTTTAGATATTATATATTTACAAGCATAAAAAAATGCATAGGTATAATTGGTACCATCATCTGATTCAAATTATGATCCGCTTAGTTAAAAATCCATTAACAGCTATAAAATTACACAGCAAAGAAACTCTGCAAGTGCAAGTGCAAATAAGGAAACAAGGAAAATGCATAAAGTTTAAACAGCTAACAGAACAGCAATTGATCCAAGGAAGGTCAAAAATTCATATAATCTTAAATGTGTGACATATAAAATGTGAAATCTGAAACAGTTTTTGTTGTGTAGGGTTGTGCATAAGGAATATAGATTATCATTGAGATATTGTATACGCAATGCTCTTGTAACATAATAATGGTGAGTAGTATACTTATATAATTGCATTCAATGATGAAGGTCACTAAGTCATTGACATCTTCATCCTTGAGCCACCTTATTTAAATGCTGCCATTGCTTGCTTACACCTCTAGCCATTTCTTCCCCTAGCTTGCTAAGGCCCTTCTCTTATCTAGAATTTTCTTCAATTCTAAAGACTAGTTGACCTTAAATCACATTCTAGAAATGCAATGGACTTTATGAGATTGGAATCTACCTTTCTAGTTCAGTCACTGGGTTCTTTCAAGTTGACATTAGTATTTGAAGGTGTATATCTCCTATTCATACCCCCTTTAAGTTGCAATCAATTTATTTGCAACATAGTCTACCCTCTCCAGTGCCTAATAGCCATGTTTGGTGAAATTAGAGATCTCTCCTATTGCTTAGGTCAATAAAATATCACTTTCACTTTGTCAATCATTTAATGGGCCCCATTGATTGTTTATGTGCATTCCTTGGGGTTTCAGACAATTTGAGGTAGCTAATGCAATATACTGACCAAGAAGCACAATGCTACACTAGCACTGAAATTTTGTTTGCGCATGTGTCCTCTAGGTACTGCGCTGCCATCCTGAGATCTGCACTACAGTCAGATAGAAGGTACATTTACCTATTTATAGCCTAGCCTTTACTATTTCCATCTCTATTCTGATCTTTTCACTAACTACTTGATACTACCTAATATCATACTCCTGCGAGAGCTCACTAATGACCATACTTTGATGCAATGCAGTCCTAAGCTTCTCTTTTGATGATCTACTGTTGAACCTGCCAGTCATTGTTTGCTAATGGCCGATTCTGTTTCTAGCATTGTCTCAGTATTTTCCTACGGCAAGGGGCTCTCCTTTTCTGAATGAAGAATATTTTGAAAATAGGATACCCCATCTATCACCAAATCTAACTTATGGAGCTCATCCGCTCTCATTATCAGCCTCTCCTTCGTCCACTTCTGCTACTAGAAACTGCCTCACCTTTAAATCTTTTTGATAGGAAGCTGCAAGTGTCTGTTGGTTGAAAAAGGTATATTACCTAAATGGTTTACCATAAGTCCTATTCATGCTCACATGTTTACTTAGGAATTTAAGAATATTTCTAAAAGTCTCTAGTATATGTGTGGTCTTATCCTTTAATTGTATCATGACATAGTATTAAGACACTTGTCAAAATCTTGTATTATCCTTTCTCTCAATCTCACCTTTATAAACAAGGCCTCATATGAACATTATGTAAAACCTCTGATCCATATATCATAATTCATTTTGCATCATAATCAGGAAATTCTTTCTCTTTCTTATCTCATGGTATGTAATATTTTTTTGCAGGTGACCTTGGGAGCTTGACTCCATTGGTGACTCTTAAAGTGTCTACTCTATCAAAATTAGCAGCTAATCCAAGTTTCACAGCTCAGATCCACCAAGGCACAAGCAGACAAACTCAAGTAGATGGCACAACCATCCTTAGTCAGCACTATGGGGCTTCTTTTTTATATTCTTCAGTAAAGTCTTGAGGCCTTCTTTTCCAATCCTCAATCCATAAATCCTTCCACCTAGTTGTTACACATCCAAAAAAAAATGTACAGTCAAATTTCAAGCCAAAAAATTGTCTTTCTTGTTTATAAGCCATTCTTGAGTTTTCATTCCCAGTACTGCTCAATTATGTCATTGCCAATTCTAGTTAACACCTTAGCAAGGCCTACAAGAGAAGGTTATCAAGCACATCAAGTAAAGTGGATGCGTCAATGTGAATTTGATAAAAAGTGGGTTAAGTGCCAAGGTAGGGAAATGATAACTAGGGCTCCTAGAACACATCTTGATGGAGCAAAAGTCCTTTTGATGATTTCAAGTCAAGAAAAGGCTCACAAATGATATGAAACGCACCTCAAGGAAGAATAATGAGTTTTATCAGCACAAAAACAAGAAAATTTAGTCTTCTAGTGACATAGATGTGGCCTCAAGCTTTTGTGTGCCATTTTGGGGTGATAATCTCTCAAGTGGGAAGAGTGTAATCTTAAACGTTAACAATGAATTAGAACATGAAAATCACTTGACTCATCACAACACCTTTTCATTAAAGTGACCAAACTCAACATCAAAATAGTATGAAAAAGTAACACTTAACTGGTTCGGGACACCCAAAATGATTTGATTGACAAATCTTCAACTGCAAAATGGAATGAAAAAGTGCATTTAACTAGCTAGAGGCACCCAAGATGACTTGAGTTTACCTTATATACCCATTCGCATCCAATGGGTTTCTCACCGACAGGCAACTCCACCAACTCCTAGGTATGATTCCTTATTGAGGCAACATACTCAACCTTCATAGCAGCTCCCAATTCAAATTTACCTTGTGCCTTTGAATACCTTTGTAGCTTAGGTATCAAAAAAAAAAGAGATTTGATGAAAGAGAAAATTGAACATATCAATTGTAATGTACCCAAATTTTGGTGCTTATTCAGCTCAGTGTCCTATTTTATTTCTGGTGCGCCTTCAGGAGATCATTTAGGACACTTTGATTCACACTTACTATTTTTAGTAAGTCACTTGGATGTTTTGCTCATTCTTACTATTTATAGTAAGTCAACGGCGTGATTAGTTGGCATCATATCTATATTTGGAAAGTGGATGGATTATTCCCATGACTTGACATTGGAAATTATCAGGGGTTTAATGATTTAAGTTAAATTATTAAAGTTAAATCAAGTTTAACTTTAATAATATTAATTATATTAAATGACTTTATGATATGACGACATAAAGGGGGTTAAAGTGTGTTTAAGTAGTTTCATAAAGTGACATTATAAAATGACAATATAAAATCACTTTAATTAATAAAGCTCTCCGGCTTGTTCAAGAAGCTACTTCATAAGGAGGAACTAAAAGTAAAGAATGATTTATCCCACATTGAGCGTGTTGGTTCACTTGGAGTTTGAGGAGTCTTTATAAACGAACCTTGTCTTCCTTCAAGAACATGTTATGTGATTATAATATTGAGATAATTTCCTCCATTGTTGTTGTTATTCAGTAATTGGATTATTCTGAAGACAATACCCCTTGGTACTAAGAAGGTTTGGACAAAAATTCACGCCTTCAATGTGAGGTGGATTTCAGAATTCACCATTGGAGTTTAAAGAACAGAGATTTGGTAGAAGCGAGATAATACAGGCAAGGTCAAGTTTATCCTGAGGCAGAAACAATGGCATCTTCCTCATATTGGCACAAGGCTTCAGATTTTGATTGAATGACAATGATTTGAAGGTACTATATTTGCAGTCTGTGAGATGTCTCCTTATATTCAGAACCTCCATCGATTTCTGTGCATTTCTACTTCATGGTGTTGGCATCTAAAGAGGGAAAATGTGGGATTGAAGATCTTCTAGTGTGGTCGTACTATGCAAACACGTCCAGGCAAACTGTGAATCGATTTGTCTATGGTATTGTGGCCAGACGAACAATTAATACTTCTGAACTTTCCTTCATTGGCTGGGTGTCTAGTTCTGTATTGCGGCTGACAGTTCTGGGCAGGTATTTACATGTTATCCATTGATATTCGCAGCCCAGGTGCACACAAGTTACAGATCAATATCCCTCTTGGTTTTGTTTGTTGTTCGAACTGTATTTGGACATCTTGGTTCAAGGTGTCATTGCTGTTAATAAACAGATTTGTTAGTGATCAGCCATTTTTAGGCATTGGTATAACCCAAATTTCTTATTTGTTTGCAAGTTGCTGGTTGCAATATGTTAGGAGTTAGTTGGTCAAGTGTTTGACAATATGTCTATATGATGCCTCTGAATAACAAGTACAAATATTGAATGCAAAATGTTTGGTGTAATGTCTATGCCTCTTGTAGAAACGTTTTCAGACTTTTTATATATTTTTCCAGCATGTTTTATGACAGCATGATGAAGTAATGTTCTTACAAATACCTTTATGGAAAAATCAATATTTTGTCACTAAGCATGACAAGTATTTGACAAAATTACAATACATAGTGTTTGTGTTTTATAATGTGATTCGGTACAAGAAAAATCAGAAATTACATGACAATCTGAACAAGACAATTGTTTAACAAAATTCCTCTGGGACATATTGAATATTTAAGGACAAATATTGGAAGGGGATATTACAGTGATATCAGGGCATCAAACCTGCCATCCTGTTGGGTCTAATTAGAGGATTATCAAAATGCTCAATATGAGAAAATTTGTGAAGGATCATGTCCAAGCATAGCAAGATAAAAGGGAAAAAGTACTCAACATGTTTGATGAATATGATACTCTTCCTACACATGTTAAGAGAGATCTACCCTTCATTGACTACATTGACTTTCATCCAACACTACATTACAAGACTGCTTTGGGAAAGAAACAATATTGTAAGTTAGCTCATGATCTGCTTGTATAAGGAGGGTGCAAAAATTTATATGAGTTTTCAGCGGTCACTATTCAGCCCACAGGTGAACAAAAATTCAAACCAGCTATTGAAGAAAATCATCATGAAGTTCCCATTGAAGCAAGTGATTGTGAAACAAGTACTGAACTAGCGCTTGAGAGAGAGATTAAAGAGGAGGCGGTGACTAAAGAGGAATTGAAGTCATTGAGTTTGCACGTTGCTGGGAATTTGGAAAAAGAAGAAGAAAAACCAACTACTTGTGACTTGCAGCCTACACATGGTCATGGGAAAGATGTTAGTGATTGCACAAGTTTCTTGATAGGAAGTTTGGAGGAACAGCCATCCTACAAAACTATTCACACTAGTGCATTTGATGGGCATACTAATAGCCCATATGAAGATGTCTCACAGTCAACCAACGATGATGACTCCACATCTTATACGAGTGTTGATGCTTATTTTGGTCTGGGTGTAATGGTCCCTACATATGGTGCAAGTCTTTTTTGGGATTTATCTACTTTTGACCATAGTGCTAATCCCACTTCCTCTATACAGTTGGGCATGAAAGATGATATCAATAGCACTGATATGTGTAATGAAGGACAATCAACTGCTACATGTGAATCTGATTTCTCTCATACACCTGCTAGTTCACATATTTTGGAGAATCAATTGAAAGTTACTTAAGATAAAATTGTTGCAGCTCTGTCACATTATATGGGATGGTTGAAAAACATCTTTGGAAGGAACAATTGGAGAGGAGACAAAAGGAACTCAAAGAGGAATTCTCACATTTGCAGGTGATTAAGGGATGAAAACAATTATATCAAATTATCTACACCTACTTTCAGATTGAGATCATCTCCTCGATCTTGCAGAGATTTATTCAAAGGTCTTGAGGAAGAAGGAATAAGTAGACATCCTTACCTTCAAGCTCTCAAATACTAAGGACACCCTAGAGGCCACCTTAGTGCCACTTCATGAAGCTGAAAAACAAGTAGATAAGCTTGGTGAAAAAAATTGTCACATTCTTCTTCAGCTCAACATTCAAATATGATAGATGAGGAGGATCAGAAGATAACAAAAGTTGATGAACTTCATGTGAGAGAATTGGTACAGGAAGATTCAGTTTGCAGCCATGACATTGTTACAAGTAAGCATGATGTTGATTGTAAATCAGTTGTGGAGGAGGAAACTTCATTCTCAATAGCAATAATGATGGGAAAACACATCAAGAGTTAGAAGAAATAGAAGGAGAAAAATTCACAGGGATGTGCAACTTGCAGCCATAAGGAAAAAACTTTGATAGGGAATGCATATGATTTCCAACAAGTTACATCTCTTAGAGAAGCTCTTGAGGGTGAGCTCTCAAAAGAGGAAGTTGCACAGACCTTAGCTCGTTTTAATACTGCAGATAAATTTATTGAATACCTCATCTAGATTTTTCATTCTAATAAGGGACCAAACAGACCTAGGGATGGAGTCTCAGCATCGAGCCTGCAAACACTTAGACGAGCACTTGGAGCAATAAAATCAAATAACCTGATTGTGCCATCACATTTGCAAAGCAGCTATACAGAGCATTTGCAAGGGGAGAGGTACAAGAGGTTACCTCAAGGTCTGTAAAGATTGAACAGTTAATAATGAAGTATATGATGTTGGGAGTAATGAAATAACTAAGGTCAGCAGTGGTTTTGTTATCACTGAGGATGTGCATGATGATAACACAAGTGTAGAATGGGATGAATATGACTCATCCGCACTCAGTAGGCAAACTGTGCATAGTAATGCATTTCACTGTAATTACATTGTGAGATATGCACATTCTTTTTCATTCAGCCCAACTGCTGATGACTTGATGCTCCGAATGACACCTAAGACTAGGGTGAATGATTGGTATGAGGCGCTTTTTCCTATAGAGAAAGCACCTAAATCTTGTAAACCTTCCCATTTGCTTCTCCGGTATGGTTACTATTTTGGGATACAGGTTAGAGAGGCAGTGTTGTGGCAGTGGAACATTCCATCTACAATCAATTTAGAGCAACAGGATATTTCAAATAGTGGAAAAGTTGGATGGCCTTTTTGCTTGTGGGATCCAGGTGGAGCATTCCCATGGATAATTATGTTTCAGGGAGCTAGACGGAGGGGACGGAGGGATTTGTTTCATCCATTTCCTAATAGAGGTTGGCATAATGTAGAGCTCCCACCATCATTTGACATTAGAGGTACATGTGGCTTTGGTTGGATAGAGGATCTTTTCATTTATGATAGCAGGGCATGGCAAGTTGACTTGATTGATTATGCAAGTGGGGTGATTTGAGATCGTAGAATCCACAAGTTTGGTGCATTGTTTTTTAGGGACCATGATGAGTGGCATCACAACTCCAAGCATGGTGATGTTAACATTTGAGTAGCACAGTGGATTGTCGAACTAGTGTTCCAAAGGTTGATATGGGATCCAGGCATTTGGTCTTGGTGTGCACGTGCAAATTGCTTGAGGGCAAGCAATCTCCGGGAAGGGAGAACTGTAATGTCCCCAAATTTTGGTGCTTGTTCAACTCAGCGTCCTAGAGATCATTCAAGACACTTTGATTCACACTTACTATTTTTAGTAAGTCACTTGGATGTTTTGCTCATACTTACTATTTATAGTAAGTTATCAGGATGATCAGTTGGCATCATATCTATATTTGAAATTGGATGGATTACTCCCATGAGTTGATGTTGGAAATTATCAGGGGTTTAATGAATGAATTAAAGATTTTAATGATGTCCACAAGACTAATCAGTCTAAGGGACCATGGAATCACAGCCTTAAGCTAGCTCCATATTCCTTTCCATGTCTAACCTCTTGCTAAGGATCTTGACAATCAAACTAGCAACCTGGTTGATCTTATCCTCCTCAAATAAACTGTGCATGTTGTCGGCCTTCAAGATGCTTTCGTACTGAGCCTGGATGACTTCATACATTGTGCACTCTATGAGAAAGTGTCATTCAGTCTCAATTGCACACTTCCCGCAAAACATGTAAATCCTTGCTTCCCACACCTCTTTGGGCCTTTTCCATCTACCCATCTTGCATATAAGATGATGCGAAAGCATCCTCAATTGTGCCACTAACAACCTAGCTTTCCCTTTAATAGCTGCCCCTAGGTAAGCTTTCTCACCATGTTGCCTAGATGGGTTGAACACTATGATGTAGAGTCTTTTTCCAACCCATGTGATTAGTCCACATGGCAGTCTGAAATTTTTCTATGCCAAACTTTTTTTTTTTCCTCATTGGTATTAGGACACTCTTGTAACTTGATGTTCCACATGGCCATCGTTGGTTGTCCATGTTTTCAAGTTTCTTTAAATAGTTTATAAACTGAGTTATCATTGCCACCTCCAATGGGAAAATATCAGCTTCCGTTAATAGAATTTCATATGGCACTGAGGTCTTGACTTTAAGACTACCTGTGATTAGGTGCTTTTGAATTCTCTCTAACTGTCTCCATCCACATTTTGCCATCCTGCCTCCCCAAACTTCGCAGCCATAACGAACAACCAGCGTGACTAGAAAACCAAAAAGAGTTTTCTTGGTTTTCCAATCCCAAAGCTCAACATTTCTGCATCTATTTTGAGGTAGATATGAAGCTTTCCATCCCCCCTGTATCCTTTTTGCTCTACAAGTCTCCCAACTGAGTCTATAATGGAAGTCGATCCAGTATTCTTTCACAATTTCTAACGGGCTGCCTTCGAAAAGGAATGAAAGTTGTTTTCCTTCCTCTTAAATGCTTATTATTAACTTGATGATTTAAGTCAAATTATTAAAGTTAAATCTAATTTAACTTTAATAATATTAATTGTATTAAATGACTTTATGATATGATTACATAAAGGGGTTAAAGTGTATTTAAGTCATTTTCATAAAGTGACTTTATAAAATGACATTATAAAGTCACTTTAATTAATAAAGCTCTCCAACTTGTTCGAGAAGCTACTTCATAAGGAGGAATTAAAAGTAAAGAATGACTTATCACACATTGAGCGTGGAGGTTCACTTGGAGTTTGAGGAGTCTTTATAAACGAACCTTGTCTTCCTTCAAGAGCATGTTATGTGATTATACTATTGAGATTATTTCCTCCATTGTTGTTGTTATTTAGTAACTGGATTATTCTGAGGACGATACCCCTTGGGACTAAGAAGGTTTGGACGAAAACCCATGCCTTCAATGTGAGGTGGATTTATTTTAGAACTCGCCATTGGAGTTTAAGAAGACCAGAGATTTTGAAGAAGCGAGATAATACAGGCAGGTCGAGTTTATCCTGAGGTAGAAACAATGGCATCTTCCTCATATTGGCACAAGGCTTCAGATTTTGATTGAATGACAGCGGTTTGAAGGTATTATATTTGAAGCCTGAGACATCTCCTTATATTCAGAACCTCCATCGATTTTTGTGCATTTCTACTTGATGGTGTTAGCGTCTAAAGAGGGAAAATGTGGGATTGAAGATCTTCTAGTGTGATTCTACTGTGCAAACACATCCAGGCAGACTGTGAATCGATTTGTCTATGGTATTTTGGCTGGTCAAACTGTTAATACTTCTGAACTTTCCTTCATTGGCTGGGCGTCTAGTTCTCTATTGCGGCTGATAGTGCTGGGCAGGTATTTACATGTTATCCATTGATATTCACAGCCCAGGTGCACATGAATTACATATCAATACCCATCTTGGTTCTGTTTGTTGTTCGAACTGTATTTAGACGTCTTGGTTCAAGGTGTCATTGCTGTTAATAAACACATTTGTTAGTGATCAGTCATTTTTGGGTATTGGCATTACCCAGATTTCTTATTTGTTTGCAAGTTGCTGGTTGAAATATGCTAGGAGTTAGCTGGTCAAGTGTTTGACAATATGTCTATATGATGCCTCTAAATAACAAGTACAAATATTGGATGTGAAGTGTTTGGTATAATGTCTATGCCTCTTGTAGAAACGTTTTCAGACTTTTTATATATTTTGCCAGCATGTTTTATGACAACATGATGAAGTAATGTTCTTACAAATACCTGTTGTGAGGTTTTCACACCATCGCCCCAAAGAATCTGGGGACCCCCTTTTTCGAGCAGGCCTTGGCAATTTTCTTGGATCTGGAATTTTGGATTTCACTTTTGAGAGTATTCAGATGCCTTAGCGAGTTTTGGAGTAACCCAGGGGTTTTGAGACGATAAATTTGCAATATTTTTAGACTTGGATGAATTTTGGAAAATTGATATAATTGCATAACTTGAACATTTTCAAAATTTAATTGTGGAATTGGATATCTTTTGGGAGATCTTGTAAATTTTGGTGCTGAAAATAATTTTAAATGAAATTTAATTGCCAAATGGAAATTAAATTGCTAAATGATTCTTGGATTGCAAAATTAAATTGCCAAGTGGAATATTAGAAATTTTTAATGGGGAAAGAGAGTAAGTTGAAATTGGAATTTATTTGAATTTGGTTGTCATGATTAAATGCATTTAAATTAAATTTCTTGGGGAAATCTCAAATTTACAACTAGCAGCCCCCTTCAATTTCGATTTTGGGCATGGCATAGGGCTAAGCAAATTAAATTTTCATCCCCCAAGACAACCCCAACTTTATTCCCAGCCCACTTGCAATTTTTCATAATTAATTGGGCAAATTTCGAAATAAGGTTAATGTCTCCTAGGGCCCTGCGATTTTAATTGCATTTAATTCATGTTTGAGGTGGCAATTTTCATTTAATTTTCTTTCCCTCCAAGGCCAAGTCAGCCCTATAATTGGAGGGAAAAAATTGGATATATAAGGCAGGCCTCCCCCCTCTCTTTCTCACTCATCTCTTCCATCTTGTCTTGGCAGCGAAATTGTAGAGGAGGCAGTGAAAGTCTTCACGAGGCAGCAAATTTGCCAAGGGAAGGGCTGCAAAATTGTTCAAAGCAAAGGCCTGCAAAATTGTTAAGGAAGCCAGCGAATTTGAGAAGGGCAGGGCAGTGAATTATCAAGGGAGCCTGCAAATTTGTTTTGTAGGAGAGGCTGCGAATTTGAACAGACCTGCGAATTTAGATGAAGGCAGCGAAATTGTAGAAGAGGCTGCTATTTTTGGGCATGCAAAAATCATAGAAAGACTACAGATTTGTCAAGACTGCTAGTTTGAAGAGGACTGCTATTTTCTAGGAGTTGTGATTCTTGTGAAGGGCTGCAAATCTGGTCTTGTCAGCGAATTTTGAGGTATCTTCTTCTTCTTCTTTGGATAGAGTTTGTTGCTTGTGGAGGAGGATCTTCAATTTTGAGTAAAGGCTGGTCTAAGAGGCAGATTTCTTCCCTTGTTCTCACTTGGTTCTTTCTCCATTTCTTGCTTGCATTTTTCATCCACCACTTCATCATTTCATCTTTAGGGCTTGAAGAGGCAGATATAAGTGTAGTTTTCATTCATAGAATTTGAAGAAGGGAGATATAAGTGGTAGTCCCACCCCTAGGAACGAAGCGGAGAGATAAGTGTAGTCCATCCCTGAGTATTCAAAGAGGCAGAAATAAGTGGCAGTTCCATCCCTAGGTATGAAGAGGCAGATATAAGTGTAGTGTGATAGGAATTGAAGAGGCAGAGATAAGTGGTAGTTCTATCTTTAGGATTGGAGGGGCAGAGATAAGTGTAGTTCCATCTCATTTTGTAGAAAGAAGAGGTAGAAATAAGGGTTAGGATGGCAGATGCTAGTGCAAGCAAGAACCCAAGGGGAATGTATACCAAGAAAGACAAGGAAGACATGATGCCCAAGACCACCTTCTTCTCAAAATTGAAGCGAGTGGGTGACACCAACATTGGCATGGTGGACATAATACAGTTGAGAGAAAGATTGACGGAAGGCCACTTCCCCATGGCGAAGAAGATCAACAAGTGTGGAATTGTGCAAGTTGCCACCTTCCCTCCTACCTTGCCTTGTCTGAAATTGGTGATGGAGTGTGCGTCTCAGTTTGATATTGTGACTAAGTCCATCATCTTTGATGAAGGAAAGAGGGTGTTGGCTAACATCAGTGGGCAAGTGGTAGAGGAGGTGTTCAATATACCCCGACACAAGGGCATGATAGTAGTGTTGATGGATCAAGCGGCCAAGCTCTTTCAAGATAATCAGGATGCCTACCTCACTCTACTAAAGCAGAATTGGTTGCAGGAAGGCAAGAAGGGAGTTACCAAGTCGTCAAGGCTCACCAAGTCAAATTTCAAATCGAAGTATGGCGATCTTATTGTGCTTCTCAACCAAGTCATGGGCTCCGCTCAAGGTATGCAGTTTGAAACTTGGATGTACTATTTTATTGAAGGAATTGAGAATGGGAAGAGAAAGTTTGATTGGGCTAGGATCATAAGTGAGAATTTAGAATTGCAACTTAGGACAGTACAAAATCAGAAGCAATTCTACATGGGGTCCTACCTTTTCTATTTGATTGCAAGGTTGTATGAACATCCTGGACTTAGGGATTTAGGAGTGACTGGCAATGGGCCCAGACAATGCTTGGTGCATGAGTGCTATCCACAGCTTCATTTGCACAGCACCAAGGATTACAAGATATTTTATGATGTCTTTGCCATGAAGACAGTAAGGGTACTGCAAAGGACACCCGCCAAGAAGCTCTCGCCGGGAGCAGAGGCAAAAGTCAAGAAGTATGGGAGTTGGTTCATCCAATTTTCGCAGTTCACATATATCAAAGTGGTTGGATGCAAAGCTTGTCCTAAGAGGCTTCCAAGGTATCCACCCAATAGGATAGTTTTGATGGAGTTGGCTAGGCAACTTGAGCAATATGATAAAATGATGAAGCTCAAAGGTGAGACAGGGGTTACCTTCTCACCCATGATAGGTAGTGACAGTTGCCCCAATCCTGTCGCCTTTGCAGCTACGGAGAAAGAGTTACAACAATATCATCTAGAATGGTATAGGGAAAGGCAAGGATTTGATCCTAATGGCCGAATCAAGGCATCTCATGGGGACCCATTCAGGCATCTCCCTACTATAGAGGAATTTTGGGCCAATGCGCAGGATGACTTTCATGTGAGGAAGTTGGCTTTCTCAAGGTTATCGGTGGGCATGATGAGGGCCATCAGATGGAGAGGTCTTGACATTCCGGACTAGCTGGAAGATGATGAAGATGTGCTAAGGGAAGATTACAGTACAATAGAGGGAACAGAGTTGAGTCCAGTGGATTGGGATGATCATCAAGATCCTTCCTTAGAAGCAACTACAAGAGCAGTTGATCTACACACAAAGTGGTGGTACAACAAAAAGTTAAGGTAATTACACAGTCGAAAGGTACACCTTACCTATGAGAAGATGAAGCCAAAGGAGGAGAGTCTGACGGAGTCAGTCGAACAGCAAGGTGGGGGCAGTAGCCAACAGCAGCAACAAACAGTTAAAAGCAAGAAGAGTTTGGAGGTTGAGAAAGACAAAGAACATCAGGAGCCTCCAGCAAAGAAACAGAGTACAGTGCCATCAAGGGAGAGCATAATTGAGGCTAGGAGCCAAGAAGTTAATACAAGTGAGCAAGGGGGAGCGGTAGAGGTGAGTTCTAATTCGGAATCAAGTGGTTATAGTAACAGTACAGGGTACTCTCCTCTCTCGGAGAACCAGTTTAAGGAGGATATGACAGTCACTAGTGGTGAAGGAGATAAGCTAATTGATGTTGAGGCTCTATCAGTTGAGGAAGGAGACCAAGCGCCTAAGGTTGTTGGTGATGCTTTGCTAGTCGAACCGAATCCGGATTTGGGGAGATGCACTACACCAGTATGGTTGAGACAGATGCTTATGCCAAGGGGTGAGGTTGTGGCCATCCGAACAGTAGAGGATATTCAAGGGTTAGTGGAAAAGGAAGATGATGTAAGACAGAAACAAATTGCAGGAACAGTGGCAAAGGTAATCAGGAGTGATGATGATGGTCACCGAAAGGTTCAGATTGCTATACCAAAGGTTAGCAAGGCAGTAGGCAAGATTGTAGCCGAGGAGTATGAGATAGTAGAACATGATATGGGAAGAATTACATATGACATGGAGTGTGAGGAGATTTAGGAAGGCTTGGTTTCAATTAGAGAAAAGTTGAGGAAGGCAAATGAAACGATTGTGAAGTTGGAGGCTGAAAACAAGTATTGGAGAGATTGCTATCAAGGAGTGTGTTAGCCTATCCAACAGTTGCATCAGGCAGCCCTTCCACAAGATAGTGGGAGCAATATGGAAGAATTATCAACTCAGGTACAAGAAACCAAAGATTGGATCAGTAATACAATACGGGATGGGCGAAAGTTCTTGCCTTCCTTTATTTCGACATTCAGGTCATTTGTGTCTCTTAGAGATAACTTCAGAACATTTGAAGGGGAGTGGAAGGATTTCCTTCCAATTCGAGACTTAGCCATTCCCAGGCTACAGGCGGCTATTGGGCTATCAAAGATATTTTTGGTGAGGGCAAAGTTGGTTAATGAAGGAGGAAAGAGTATTGTTGAGTCTTGGTATGTCGCCTTGACCGTCAGATCAAGGACACTTGAAGAAATCCGAGATGAGATTGCACAGTATAGCCCAAGCATCGACACTTACATTTCAAACATGCTAAGCGATGCAAGGGTTGCGCTTGATTTTGATGATATCAAAGAGGAAAGCATTAATGAGACAAAGTTTGGATCGAGGTTGGATGAGCTAGGGAAGGTTGCCATCAGGAAGAAGCATTTGGGCACCCTTGCCTCTCTCAGGGCCCTTATTGAGTTTGCTAAAGATTATGAGAAGGAGAGTGAGAAGACACTACGAGCAGCAAAGAATATGATGAACACAGCTGAGCTCGGAATGAGGCATACACCTTGTCCTTCAATGGAGGAAGTCAACAACATGTTAGTCAAGTTCATTGCCTTGGCTAAGAAGATGAAAGAAAAGGGTAGAATTGTATTAGAAGATCACTTGATGTAAGCCCAAGTGGCAAATTCTCCTTTCTTCTTGGGTAGGATAGGTGTCTGATTCTAATTGGCTACCATTTTGGTGCCTTCTCATTGGTTGCCACTTTTCCTTTTTTTCATTGGTCCATTGATGAGGTGGCATCTTCTCATTAGCCGATGGGGTGGCAACCCTAATTAGGGTTTCCGGGATTTAATCTGGATCGTTGGTTTTGCCTCTTAATCTCTACCGTTGGTTGTATTTTGAGCCTCTATATAAGGCCACTTGCTCTCATTTGTAAAGGGTTGAAGAAAATTGTTGCTTATATAATACCAAAATTGCTTCTCTTGTCATTGTTGTGTCTTGCATGGTGATTAAGAACACTTGGTGTTATTGCATGGTTTCTACTTCCAATAGTTAAAGTTAGATTTCATTGAGTTGTTAAAGTAGATTTCATTTCAAGAATGTGGTAAAGTAAAGATAAAAGTAGATGGCTAGTTGTGTGGTGATATTAGTGAATGTTTGATAGGGATCTATAAACTAAGCCACTAGCATCCTAGCGGCTTGTTAGGAAGCCTTGTGTGGTAATCTAGTCTAATTCCCTTTGAATCATTGCATCTATGGAGGTAGCGCCGCTGGCAAGCTTTCATTAGATTTGATCCCCGTCCATTTGCTAGTCTTTCCATCCATAGGAGCAGTGGTAAAGCAGCAAGTAGTCCAATAGTTGAAGTTTTTGAAGAGCAAAGTTGAAAGTGATATAAAAAGAAGAAAGTCATTTGAGTATACATTGCAAAGCTAGATCTTATCATCATCATGGCGAGAATTTGACATCCTTGAGTGAACAACGTAAGCCCGCCTACGTGATTAACCAGCAAATCACATTAATATAACTGAGTTAGTATCCACAAGTGTAAGGAACTTTGGAGTTTTTCTCATGTTCTTCATGAGTATTTACTTTTCAAGAGAGGGTTGAGTGTTTGGTATTCTATATCAAGTATTCAATTGCTATATGTTATGTAGTGGTACAAAACTGACATCAACAATACCTTTAAGGAAAAATCAGTATTTTGTGACTAAGCATGACAAGTATTTGACGGAATTACAATACATAGTGTTTGTGTTTTATAATGTGATTTAGTGCAAGAAAAATCAGAAATTACAGGACAATCCGTGCAAGACAATTGTTTGACAAAATTCCTCCAGGACTTATTGAATATTTAAGGACAAATATTGGAAGGGGATATTACATCAATTATTGAAAATACAATATAATTCTATCCTTGAAGGTTGTGCATCTAACTGATGTCTTTGTCCTTACATAGAACTCCCAAGGTGGAATAATACCACACAACCCTCTAATGCACCTACGGAAAACTCTGCATTGGTAGAACCTCAGCCAAAGTGGGGACTACTTCACGTCTACTGTTTGATAGATCAATGATAAAGTCTCAGCCAAAGACAGGCAGATTGTAGTAAAAGATGACCTAGTGGGTTCATCTTTCAAAGGCACTGCAACAAAACTTCACCAACTGCCTACAAAACACAAGCAAACAATGGATCTATCTCCTCCACATCAACATCTCAACTATTATTTTTTTAGTAGAAACACCGTTGAGTCTATAGGCCTTAGATTGATTACTATAGGCAACAAAAATATATTTGGTAATCTTGCAGGCTAGTTTAGTTCTTTTCTTGTCAAGAATCAAAGTATACGTGGCTAGATCCAAAATATTCAAAGTTGTTATCTCAAGTTTATTGTTGGAGCAAGCTTCTTCAAGTGCAATATGTCACAAGGCTTTGCAAGGACTCGTGTTCAAAAGATAAACTTGTGTACTTAAAACATCTGCCCACTTTCTATATGGCATGCTTCTATTGTGTATCTGGCACCATGCCATTTCCATGATACTCTTGTTTGTCACAATAATATTTGAACTATGTAGAAATGAATTCACCTCCATTGTCAAATCGTAGAGTCTTGATCCAACACCGCATGTGGTCTTCCACCAATAGCTTGAATTTTACAAATGCACCAAAATAGACAAACTTCTTTTTCAAGAAGTAACCCACATCCTCCTAAAGAAATCATTCACAAACAATAGATAATACATCATACCAAAAATAGTGGGAGATTTTTGGGATTGCACACATAGATCTACATCAATAAGATCTAAGAGTCCCTTTGCATGTCATGCTCCTACAGTAGGGAAAGGTTTCTTCTTATGTATAGTAGCTAAACAACCCACACACATATCCTATTTCTCTTAGATAATAAGCAAACCTTGAATGATTTGACTCTACGAAGTGTGGCTACATACTCAAGGTTTAGATGTCCATACATTTCATGTCATAGAATATTGCCATTCTTTTCTACTACAAACACATGCAAATTAGTTGTGGCAATGTAATGTCCCCTATTGGGACTTACTTGGTTTACCCTAAAATTCCCAACTAGGGTTTGGATTGTTCTTGGAAATGGCAATTTACTTAGTCTTTGTAATGTTCTCTACTAGGAAGCTGCCAATTCCCAATGATTAACATACATCACTATGCATTTAAATTAAGAAATAATCAATGCTCCATGATACATATTTAAGCCCTAACTCCTTCTCTCCTAATCAATAGCTTTAAGAAGGATAGGGATTTGTCGTAGGGCGCTTGACACCAGTCTACAAGTAGGCTCCCTCAAGGCTTCAGGACCCCGTCCCTATCCCATCTTGGGAGTTTCCTCCTACATTGTGAGGTTTTACTCCACCTCTCCCTACACAACACCAGCCTATCCTCAGCGTATTAGCAAGTTATTAAGGAATTGGCTAAGTATATATTATTAACTTATGTATCACGGATTATCCTCTTAGCGTATTAGCAAGTTATTAAGGAATTGGCTTAGTATATATTATTAACTTATGTATCACGGATATATATATATATATATATATATATATATATATTATTAACTTATGTATCACGGATATATATATATATATATATATATATGTTAATAATATATACTTAGCCAATTCCTTAATAACTTGCTAATACGCTAAGAGGATAGGCTGGTGTTGTGTAGGGAGAGGTAGAGTAAAACCTCACAATGTAGGAGGAAACTCCCATCTATAGAGAGAGAGAGAGAGACATGCATACACATAACCTAACTAATATATATAATTTTGATTTCATTATTGTTAACATACATACATACATATATATATATATATATATATTAGACCATTTAATAGTCCTTTATCCTTAATAGAATTCAGATATAATATTCATTGCTAGTAATATATATATATATATATATATATATATATAATTCATTTCCTTTCTCATCCTATTCTGATGAGTACCAGGATTTATCTTATAATCTCTTGTTCTCTATTTCTCATGATGAGAACCAACTGTATCTTTCTTATCCTCCTTGATTCCATCCCTCTTCAATCATATATATCATTATTCATTGGGACAGGTCTCTTCACAAATGAAGAGTCACTTATTTTGGTGATTAGATCCCTTTGAAGCATAACCATAATCGTATTAGTCTTGCAGCTTAATCATTTGTTAAATAATTGCTTTATAATCCCTTAAATTGACTACTTGCTGCCATCTCAAGCAACATAGTCATTATTCTCAATATTCAATATTGTCATTAATGAATTGCGATTTACACTATAGTCTTATATTTCTCATAATCATTAATCACTGCTTGTAAATGATGTTTTGACTAAGTTCAGTCGGTTCTTTTCTTAATTGACCATCATTGATCACGTAAAATCTGTTTTTGCTTAAGACGATGCTTGTCCAACTTAACCAATAACGCTAATCTCAGTCGCTGTTGTTATGATGCTGATCATTATACAAACTGGTAAAATTGATTCCATTCGGGTCTCACCAGATATTTCACTTAATCTCCAGGTGTCACCAACTACACTCCACACTCTGTCTGCACTAAGAGAAAACAAGGAGACAGCTCCCGACACTGGGTTAATAATTATGTGCCATGAAAAATAGTCACTATGCAATAATCATTGGGTATGAAGAATCAGATATATTAAATCAGTGGCAGGTGTATCTGATGATTGTCACCATGTAATCATTGTCTGCACTTATAATTGCTTTGTTGGATCTTAATAACTCTGCTGCCTTGCCATGGCTTGTTTTCATTATTATAGTGATTCCTGTTTAAGTGATTACTGTGACTAACGTCTCATATCTATCATTTCCTTAGTCGATAATATTACTTCTTTAATCGCTGGTTGTTCTTAAGGCAGAGATGAAGATATTACATCGTCCAGGTGTTTCATGTCAAGGACATGACAAGCAAGGTCAACAAGTTTGTATAATGCACCTTGCCCAATGCCCAAGGAAATGTAATGGCCAACTTTATATTTTTTTCATTTTTTTAATTAATTTTCAGACCTGTGAATCCAATCACAGAGTTTGGCTACTTGATACTTTCAGATTTCATTCAAGTTGAAGAAAATACACAAGCACTATTCTTTGCAATATAACAAATGAAGCAATCAGCTGATAGCAAATAATCTTCATTCAACCAACAATAAACTCTGTCAAGATATTACAATCAGATTTAAAACATATTGCAGACCCGTTATGGGCTTCCAACAATAAAAGATAACACTCAGAAAATTGGTTAGCACTAACTGGGTGTCCACATATGTCAAGGGCGAATTCTAGAAATGATTTCAATGTCACCAAACAGCTCCAAATCTACTCCAGAAATCTCTGTTTGCAATCAGCAATATCAAAATCCAATGCCAACCCCTTTCCGACACTCAGAAATGCAGATTCAGCACTACCAAGCTGGGCGCTACCTCCTAGGGGCTGATTTAGAGCTAGAAAATTGAATGCTTCGCAAAACCCACATGCGATGTATCAATCCTCATTGCCTATCAGGAAGGAATCCATTTAGAAAATACCCAGACGCTGATTTAAACCTCTCTAAGAATTATGATAAAAACATGCTTCAGCCACCTTGAATATTCACTTCCAGAAATCTGTTAATAAACTCCAGCACACTGAAATTGAAGTCAAACACACCCTACCTCACTCTAAATAAAGAACAATCACCAACACATTGAAAACCACGCACCAAACTGTAGACTGAATACCCACATCAAAACACGCTGAAAATCTTCATCTTCACACACCAAAAAACTTCAAATCTCTGATCTTCTAACAATAACCAGCTTGAGTGGGTTTTTCACCACCGAAACCAGTGTCCCAGCTGGAGGGTATTTGTCCTCAAACCAGCATGTTGTCTTTCCTAGGAACACTCCAACAACACTTTGTTATGTTGTCAAAAACAAGATAATCCAATGAGAGCCAAAATGTTCTTTTAAAGAAGGGAGAGGATTAGGGCAACACAAGTTTGAAAACCATTTTTCCCTCCAAAACTCCACGCCCCTTTTGTTTTCTTTTAATTTTATTTTTATCTCCTATCTCCCTTCCTAGGTATCCACCTTCCTTTTGCCTTCTAATTTGCATTTTTTAAAACATTTGTTTGCCTTTTACCTTAGGTGTCCACTTTCAAAGGCATAATATTAGCCTCATGACAAGGAAATACATTGGCCCCCTTTTAAAACAATGTTGTCTGACCAGGACATGGGGTGCTGTTTTGAGAGACTTCAAGGTGACAGTTAAAAGATTAATAAGGCCAATAAATCAAATATTTGTTTGAAACCTTTCAACTCGCCAAAACTATAGATAGAAGCTCTGCTCTAATAAAGAGCCAGTGGCCCATTGACTTACTGTAAATAATAAGCACTGAAAATAGCTCCCTGCTAAAAATAGAAACTTTGTCGAAAAGCTTTGAAAACTCCTACATGAACTCAACCAGAACACAGAGTACCTTAACCTAGACCACTTAGCCCACCAAGACTCGAAAATAGGCTTATGGATTAATAATCTGATTAAGTGCACAGAGGGGACATTACAATCCTCCCTCCCCAAGATTGCTTGTCCTCAAACAATCACAACTCTGGATGTTGTAAAATTTTCTCATTCTCCCATATAGCATCCTCCACTAGTAAGTTCTTCCACTTCACTAGATACTCAGTGATAACTCTTCTCTTGATAGTACGCTCCCTGAAATCAATCACTTCCTCAGGCATCAATATCAATTTGCCTTACTCATCCAATGGAGGCAACTTTGTTGAAGGTATTACATTATGCCCGAGTGCCTTCTTAGGCGTGATACGTGAAAGACATTGTGCACTTTGTTGCTAGTTGTTAACTCCAGCTCATAAGCAACCTCTCCAACCCTCCTAGCAATTTTGAATGGCCCATAAAATCTAGACTTAAGCTTCTCAACTCCACTCTTCTTGAGAAAATCAGTGTTCAAAGAAAGCACCAGGTGAACCTCTGGTAAGTTCAAAGACGAAGAGTGTTCAATGCAATTATTGTCACAAGTTTCGTCACATGAAGATAGATTGCAAGAAACAGTTGGCACTCACACAATCTACACAAGGCGGGTCTTAGCAGAAGGCCGAAGCTGCTACGCATTCTGATCAGGAGTCTACCTCTTATGCGCTCATGGCCACATGCCCATCCGATCATGAGAAATCATTTGCCGGGTGTTGGTGCCCAAAAACGATGGATCACTTTTGGCCAACTGATAGGTACACACTGATACCTCTGCAATTCTGGCTTAATCAAGCCAAGGCTGGTAGGCCTAAATTCACTTTAAACTATCAAATTCTCTATGTTGCACAACTGTGTACATAAATAAACAAAGTTCCTCCCAAGGTGGTGAATGATCCTTGGAGGAAAGAAACAAATCCTCTAATAATCTCTATTCTATAAATCTTGACTAAAGTGGATTAAACTAAGAACTCAAAAGTAATATTTTTGAAATAATGATTATATAATCTACAAACCACAAAGTATGAACCAAATTGTTGGTTCCCAAAACCGCAGATTGGAAATCCTAGAGCTTGCCAACTCTCCACTAGAATTCCAAATCAATTTTGGCCAACGAACGGGAATACTTCAAACTCCCCTACACTTTAGGCTTCGCTACACCTAGGCGGGTAAACCTTTACTTCAAACTTGATCACCTGGTTCGAAGCTCTTCTATAGCGAATTTAAGCTGGTGAGTTCCTCTGTTGGCAAAATCCTTGAACTCGATCAAAATAAAGTTTAATGCGGAATGTTTGAATTAAAATGTTGTGTAATGATTAATAAGGTTTGTAGGAAGGATTTGATAAATTTTCTGACTTCATATATAAACCCAATATTTCAATAATAATAAGACCAGTGCCTCTGCTTATTCGGGCAATAGAGTCAACTTCAATGAAAGTTTACGTACAACTTTATAATGTTCAAAGCATTTATATTGCTAATCAATTCAATAATCAAGACGCGACAAATCAAATATTTATGCAATCCTAAATTATTTCAGCGTAAGTTTAGGATGCTATCTAACTGTATCCACTTATCCAATATTTAAATTGCACATAATATTCAAAAATAATAATTATAAAGGACGGTTCATCAATAGTTTAATTCTCTTTGCCTTTAATAAATAACAAAAGATGTTTTATTTTATTATTAAAATAAAATAAATTTAAATTTACAAAATCATGTTATGCTCCTTATCCCTCCATACAAATATATAAAAATGTTTCTATCTTCAAAATGTCTCCTATCGAATTATAAAATCCTTATTTATACTTGGTTTTATAAAGTGACGTGTCTTTTAAATATCAAAAGTCACGTCTTTTTTAAACAAAAAAAAGTTTTTATATTTCAACTAATGACTAACGTAATCTATTACTACTTTAATAATATCATCAAATCTTCCACATATGTTACAAATGGAGGCCATGATTTCTACAACAAATTAGGGCTCCATCACAAATGACAATTTCCAAATTATAGTTAGATCAGTGCCTTCTAAATACTTAGGCTATAGAGTCATAAAAATTTCAATTCTACGTACAATCAAAGATGGTTTTAAGGTAACTCACTCCTGTAAAGCGAGACCATCACCCTACAAGCTTCTATTGAAACAAAATTTAAAACAACTTATACAATAGGTCCTATGGTTTTTAACCCAACTTAAGAGCCCAAAAGGAAACAGTAACAGGTTCTCAGACCATGCTACCATTATTCAAATTGTACAAATTAGTCATAAATGAATGCATCAAATAGAAAAACACAGTAGGATACCCTGGTTCATAGAGTAATCTGAAAGACTAATTGAAAACATATAACTTATAATCACAAATAAAAAAGAAGAGCACTTATCTTTATTAATGTTGAAAAAATAGTACATTAGAGTTCATATTGTAGTTTTGATCGAATTATATCCTATGAAAATATATCTTGAATTGTATTCTTTCTTTAAATTTTACATTATGTATATATACATGTTTGAGTGGCTTTCACACCTCTTTAGGGTGAAAAGACACACCCTTATTACAAATTGTTTTGAAAAAATGATAAACTAACTAAAAAATAACTACCCAACTTTCGGATTTGGGCTTGGTTGAAAAACCAAAACACCTCATGGAAAGCTAAGATTTTTATTGGAGATAGGAAATTTGATTTCCTGAACTGGGTCTTTTTTAAATTTTTAAAATTCAACCATCTTATGCCTCTGTCGACATCATCTTTGCAGCTGGTTGAAATTTCAGCATTTTCTGAAGGCTTTGATCATAGAATTTTGATTGTTCTTGTCACAGAGCTTCCTTCCATAATATCTCAACTTTTTAATTGAAAATTAATGTAATATTTTATCCCATTTCATATACTCCATCATTAATTATTGGGCATGGAGTTTAAGAGGCCATTTTTTAGGGTTTTATCACTATATAGGACTCCAAATTTTGCCCAAAATTTAGAGCTCCAACAAATTGGCGACTCTACTGGGGACGTTATCAGTGAAAGATGTTTGCAAAATCTTTGGTTACAGTTATGAGACTCTACTGGAGACGGAACTCAGAATTAGTTATGATTTTATCTTTCTTATGAAGAAGGTGGCGACTCTATTGAACAAAGAATTTCAGTTAGTGACTCTACTGAGGGAGAAAACTCAGAAAGAGATAGGAAAATAGCCTAGAAGGGATGATAAATTTTCCTTTTAAGAAAATTTTCAAAAGGTTTTTGATTCCCGTTGATATCAGGCCTTTGGATCTTAAAAAGTTTCAATGCAGTTCTAATGAATTGTTTTCACAACTTTCACAGAGGGTTCCTGAATTTTATGGAGATTATGATGAATCAGCTCTTGATCATTTGGACGCGTTTCATATATTCCTTGATAATTATGAGATCCATACAGAAGATGATGCCATGAAGTTCTTTGCATGGTCACTAAAGAATAATGCAAGAGAAAAATATGAATCATTACCTGCACAATGCATTTCATCATGGATGCAGTTTGAACAATGGTTCCCTGATGTATTCCATGACAGGGATGAATCATGTATGTCTCCCTTGGATGCATTTATTACTTTAGAACGATATGATAATGAAAATGTGGTGAGTTTGTTTATGAGGATGATGGATATTTTTCGTAAAATACGTTATGATATTAGGCCAAGTTTTTCAAACAAAATATACAGTTTAGGAGTAACTAGTGAGCAACTAGAGCTTATTCTTAAAATTGCACAAGAAGATGTAATGGAAGAAAATGATAAAGTTACAAAAGGGGCACAAGAACCTAATGATATTCTAGATTCAGATGAACAAGAAAGTTTGGATCAGATGGAAGAAGGTCCCATCCAAGAAAAGACTTGTATAAAAATGAATTCAAATGAGTTCAATAATGAAGAGGAACATACTCTCAGTTCACAGGAAATTTCAGATTTGTTAGATATCAAGTATCAGAAACATGTTCAAGGAAATTGTCCAATTTTTTTCTCAATCCACCATGGTAAGGAGGTAGACGGATCAGCCCATATTCAAGAGAAATCAAATTGTGGAGATGAAATAGAACTACATGAACATGAGGAAGTTTCAAGAGATAATGTCAATGAAGATGTTAGCCTTGTTGATGAAAAACTTGATGATCCAAATGAAAATTCTCATGAATGTATGCCTGAATTATCTATGTTCCTGAATCCGTTGTTTGAAGAGGAAGTAGATGAAGATATGTCTGATTTCTCTATGTTATCGAATCCATTGTTTGAAGAGGATCTTTTATGCAATGGAATCCATCAGCATCATAATAAAGATAACAATCCTAATTTTAAAGTTGATGAAACTCATGAAGTGCATTCAAAGAGTGAGATATCTTGGAGTTCATCCTTTGAGCCAGTGGTACACCAAACATATGAAGATGAGATGGAATCAGCTAGACATGATGAAGAGAATGTGTTGAAACATAGTTTTGAAAATTTTAGAAATGTCCCAGCTGATCAAACTTGTGGTGGGAGAGAGTTTGTACTACTTGAAGATAAGATATTCTCAAAGCCTTTTGGTGAGGAGAAAAAATATCCAAAATATAGAGATGGGATAGATTGTCAACAAGAAGGTATCCCAAAAAAAAAGACTAACCTAAAGGTTTGTATGATTAACCAAAATCTTCTATTCAGCAAGGATTACAACAGATCTGATGATTTCTCAAGGGCTGAACATAGATTGGATGCCAAAGATCATATTGATGAAGCGATGAGAATTGTCTATATGGATGACATGTGTAATGCATCAAGGTTAAAAGTGTTGCGTGATCAAAATCAAGTGTTTGATAGAGGAAAAGATCAATGTTCAATTTTGGGGGGCCTGGGGCCACCCAATTTTACTTCGCTTCAGATTAGTATGAATACTTGGTCTACTTCTCCAGAGATGGCTGGAATATCGCTATGCTCACATGGAGCATACGTCCCCAGAAAGAGCCTGTTGGAGCTCTAAATTTTGGGCAAAATTTGGAGTCCTATATAGTGATAAAACCCTAAAAAATGGCCTCTTAAACTCCATGCCCAATAATTAATAATGGAGTACATGAAATGGGATAAAATATTACATTAATTTTCAATTAAAAAGTTGAGATATTATGGAAGGAAGCTCTGTGACAAGAACAATCAAAATTCTATGATCAAAGCCTTCAGAAAATGCTGAAATTTTGACCTGCTGCAAAGATGATGTCGACAGAGGCAGAAGAAGGTCGAATTTTAAAAATCTAAAAAAGACCCAATTCGGAAAATCAAATTTCCTATCTCCAATAAAAAACTTAGCTTTCCACGAGGTGTTTTGGTTTTTCAACCAAGCCCAAATCCGAAAGTTAGGTAGTTATTTTTTAGTTAGTTTATCATTTTTTCAAAACAATTTGTAATAAGGGTGTGTCTTTTCACCCTAAAGAGGTGTGAAAGCCACTTAAACATGGATATATACATAATGTAAAATGTAAAGAGAGACAACACAATTACAAGAATTTCAATTTTCAGAGGAGAGGATTGTTCAACAATTGCAACATAGATTCTAGTATACCAATTTTTCAATATCAATAAAAGATAAGTTGTTTTTGTTTTCTATCCATGCATTGGTTTTCAATTCCCTCAACTAGTCCCTTGGATAAATCAATCTTGATTTCTTTATTGTGATCGTTTAAAATGTTGTGTGATTTTATTGCATTTTGATTTATTTATTGGTCTACTCATTTTGCATGGTTAATAATCCTTTTGATTTGTGGCCAAAGTCAATTGGGCTGTCATTTGAGGAGTTAAATTCAGTTAATTGTCTGCAATAGTTCACACACATTTGAATGCAAATCAAAGTGATGAGTTTTTTATGACTTGTCTTCAGAATCCGATGCGTGTTTCAATATTTTGAAAATTGTCTTCTGAATCAAATCTTTCCAATTTGCTTTGAAATGCAAAACTGTCTCTAAGGTTGTACATAGGGTTGAGGATTGGATTGACTCCATTGCCCAGGGGGAAATAGGCACTGGTCTTGTTGATAAATAGAATTTGGTCATTTAATCATTTGTTGCTAGTTTTGGCATCCTATTCCTTTAATTTCATTTTAGATATCCTATCTACTATCTTATTTACAAAACATTAAATTAGGTTTAGCATTAACTCATAGCATTAGTCTAAATATCTAGCTATTTGACAATTAGGATATTAGGTTTCTTTTTCTTCCAAGGATCAGTAACCCCTTTGGAAGGATTTTTGTTGTTTATGCACGTAGTTTGTGCAGTTAGACAGTATACTCAATCCAGGCCCACCAGCCTTGGTTCAATCGAACCAAAATTGCAGAGGCATTGATTGTGCATGTTAGTTGGCCTCAAAACGATCAGCGTTTTCGAGCCCCAACACCGGGTACATTGACTCTGGTGCCTCTCGTTATTTCACACATCATTGGGATTGGTTCACAGAGTTCATGCCTTTCACAAATTCAGTGATCTTTGGAGGAGGCGAGTAGTATACTATTGTCAAAAAGAGCAACATTCAAATTCACTTGGTGGTAGAGATGTGATCTTTCTCAGTGTATACTTTGTCCCAGGTATGAAGTTCAATTTTTTGTCAATTAGTCAGATTGTGCCTCATTCTCCACAACTAGATGTCATCTTCAATTCGCACAAGTGCAGCATTGTTCGTAAGGAATCTTGCACTATAGTTGCACTTGGTCTTGAGGATCATAGTCTTTACGGACTTGTTGATACAGGTGATTCTCAAGAGCAGGCCATGGTAGCCAAAAGCACTTCCATCAGCAATCTTTGGCATCAGTGGCATAGGCACCTGAATATTCACTGTCTCTCTCAGTTAGCTCAAGAGAGTCTAATTGTTGGATAGCCAGAGATTGAAACACATAATCATTGAGTTTGCGGAGCTAATTAGGCTAGGAAGAAGCATCGAACTTCAATTTCAGATGGTGACGCTTGGAGGGCATCCAAGGTCTTGCAGTCGGTTCATGCAGATATATGTGGAGCCATGAACACTCCATCAATTACTAGATATAGGTATTTTTTGTTATTTGTTGATGATTTCAGCAGAAAAATGTGGGTGTATTGTCTTCAACATAAATTAGAAGTGTTCAGCATGTTTTAAAAGTTTAAGGCCTTCGTGGAAAAAGAGTCAAGTTGTTAGATAGCCACTCTTCAATCCGACAATGGTGAAGAATTGTGTTCATCTGATTTCTCCAACTTCTGTACATCTCATGGTATTAAGCATTCGTTTACCACACCTTAAACCCCTCAGGAGAACAGCGTTGTTGAGAGCAAGAACCATACATTCACTGAGATGGCTCAATCTATGTTGGAACATAAAAATGTTCCAAGGAAGTTTTGGGCGGAAGCAGTCTATACTACAGCTTATGTTTTGAATCGGTCTCCCACACAGGTTGTTAAGAAAATGAAACTAGTCTGGACAAAAGCCCAAAACCAGTCATCTGAAAATTTTTGGCTCTATAGCTTATGTTTGGATTCCATATGCCAAGTGCACCAAACTGGATTCCAAAATTTAGAAATTGATGTTCAAAGGGTACAATGATATACATAAGGCTTATCTTCTCATTGATGTTGATACCAATTGTCTCATATTCAATCAAGATGTGGTGTTTGACGAAGAACAAGAACCGTTTCAGCCTTCTCTTGTTTTGAGCCCTGAGGATTGACCTCTAAAGGCTATAGATTTGGATGTTTGAATTCCATTCAAATTACCAGATGGGAGGGATTCAAATGACATTGTGCCAACTACTTTTCCTCAGGACACTCAGGATCCACATCCAAAGATCCGAGGTGATGTTGTTCCTGGTGCAGTGGATGTCAGTTCTTCTACCCTTCGACCTAAGTGGTGGGCCAAGACCATCAGTGATCTTCATGATGAACTTAGTGAGGGTAGATCAACTAGGTATAAGAGCAAGTAGCATACCACAGTCAACTTTTCTCTTATGGAAAACATTCAAAGTATTTATGAGCCTCAGGCATATTTAGAGGCTAAAGGTATACCTGATGGAAACAAGCTATGGCAATTAACTATTATAGTCTCTTGAAAAACAACACTTGGGTGTTGTCAAATCTTCTACCAACAAACAAGCCCATTGGCTGAAAATGGGTGTATAAAGTCAAGTATAAGGCTAATAGAACTCTTCATTAATACAAGGCTCGGTTAGTAGCTAAAGGGTTTTCACACAAGGAGGGCATCAACTATGAGGAGACATTTGCTCCCACGGCCAAAATCAGCACCATTTGGCTTGTCCTCGCTCTTCCGACTCAGTTTGGATGGAAAGTTCATCAAATAGATGTCAAGGGTGCTTTCCTCAATGGTGATTTGTAGGAAGAAGTCTACATGATACAGCCTCCAAGTTTCTAGGTTGCTAGTAAAGAACATTAGGTTTGCAAATTGGTAAAAGCACTCTGAGGCCTCAATGAGGCTCCCCGTGTTTGGCACGTCATTTATAAGTATTTGAGTGATCAAGAGTTTCAGTGGAGTCCTTCTAATCCTAATATGTATGTCAATCATGCAAGTGGTGAGATTCTTTTTTTTGTCATCTATGTTGATGATCTAATCATTTCTAGTAGTGCAACACATTTGGTCGAGCAGCTCAAGTAGAATTTGTGCCAGACTTTTGATATGACAAATTTGGGACTTCTCCATTATTGTCTTGGTGTAGAGGTCTGGTAGACAAATAGCAACAAATTCATTTTCTTAGTCAAAGTATGTCAAAGGTTTGTTGGATAAGTTTTGGATGCATGATTGCAAACCTACATCTACACCTATGGAGAAAGGGCTAAAACTTTCGGCCAAATCGGATTCACCGATGGTGGATGAATCACTGTTTAGGCAACTAGTGGGAAGCCTGATCTATCTGACCACAACTAGACCTAACCTCAACTATGCTATGTTGTGAGCTACATTTCTCACTTCATGACAGCCCCAAAATCTGAACATTAGATTGCAGCGAAGCGTCTGCTAAGTTATGTGAAAGGCACTCTTGTTTTTGACATTCTATACAACAAAAGCACAGATCCTAGGCTCATTGGCTTTACAGACTCAGATTGGTCAGGTTGTATTGCTGACAAAAAATCTACTTCTGGGTATGTTTTCAATTTGGGCACAAGCGCAGTCACATGGACCAGCAACAAGTAGCAAGCAGCAACTCTCTCCTCCACCGAAGCTGAATATCGGGGAGCTATTAAGGCAACTTTTGAGGCAATTTAGCAAAGATCCAAACTTCAATGAACAAACCAAGCATGTTGACCTTCATTGTCATTTCATCCATAAGCTTGTCAAAGATGGATCAATGATGTTGCAGTATGTTCCCACTAAGGACCAGACTACAAATATCCTCACCAAGTCTCTCAGTCCAGAAAAGTTTGTCAAGTTTAGGGGGCAACTTGGTGTAATTAGTAGAATGACCATTAAGGGAGGTATAAGAATATTTTAGATTCTTTTAATATTATAGTATCTTTTGTTATTTTTAGCTAGTTGTGGAGAATCTTTTATTAATGGGTATTTAGGTGTTTTATTTATTATGTCATTTTAGTTTTCTATTTTTAAAAGACTTTAGCTTTAGTTTTAAGCTCTTGTAAATTGCTCTATGTACTCGTTGATTTCACTAATTCAAGCAAACAATTTCGAGTTTTCCCATCTATGCATGGAATCGGGTACCTGTTCCTAATAGTCCTCTTGTTCAATGCCCTGTAATCAATACACATGTGCATAGTTCTATCCTTCTTCACCAACACAACTAAAGAAGAAAATGGGCTCTTACTTGGCCTAACGAGTCCCATCTATAAGAGTTGCTTAATAGGCTTCTCAATTTCATCTTTAAGTCTCTTAAGGTGCTCGTATGGATTAGTTATCATAGGTTTTTCTTCCTCTTCTAACTCAATCAAATGCTCAATACACCTATCAGGAGGCCTACCTGGAGGAATGCTACTGAAGAGCTTGTTGTGTTTAGTGATCATGGCTTGTATATCTGGATGATAGGACCTCTTTTCCTCTTTTGTAACTTTTTGTAACTATGGGCATAATCAAACACTTTGCTGCCCACTCTACCTAATCATGCCTAAATAACCTCTCCATCCTCTTTAGTTGCACCATTCTCAAATAGACCCTTAATGCTCAAACTTCATTTCTAATCTCTCTTGGTTTAAGGAAAATTCCACAAATGACATCATCCATGTCATGCCAAGAATCGCATCATAACCTCCCATATACACCGCATAAAACTCATCTTGCAACTGATAATCACCAATCTACATAGCCAGATTTGAAATTTTGCATGTGCAAGAAAATTTACGCCAATCACCTACCATTACCTTAAACCCGCCATGCTCTTCTATTTGAAGTCCCCTCCTATTCACCAACCTCTCATCAATAAAGTTGTGTGTTGCAGTTGTATCGATTAAGGCTACTACACACTGCCCATGTATATCACCTCTCACTTTGAGGGTAATAACCTTTTGAGCTCTAGAAAGTTGTGTTATGGTTTTCTCCTTAAACTCTTCTTCCCTTTCAAACTCTTCTGGTGATTCTTCTTCCCCTTTATCATCTGAATCAGATTGCTGGTCTGATTTTACTGATGTTGTTTCTTCCTCTGAATAGTATTCTATTCGATGTGCCTTCCCTTTTATTGCACATTTATGACATGGGGTCCAAGGATCTCTACAAGTAAAGCATAAATTCTTCTTTCTAAAGTCATTGAGTGTCTCACCATCAATTGTGGTGACAGATTTCTTTGGCTTATCAGATTCTTTTGAAAACGCTTTGTATTTGTCCACTTTATGTGAGAACCCTTTTGTCTAAAATCTGCTCTTTGAAGTTGATGTCTCCATGTCTCTTGCTTTCTTGATGGCTTCTTGTAAGGTAGATGGATTGAATGCTTTTACCCATTCCTTCAATGGTTCAGTAACCAGTTAACCCATCTATGAAGGGGACAATGAGCCTCCTTTGCCAAACATTTGTCACAAAAACTAACTATCATTGAAAATCAGCAGCATATGCATCAACTATCCCCTACAATTTCAGCTGTGCTTGTTCTTTGAAATGCAACTCTGGGTCTTTGTTGTCAAACCTTTCAATCAGCCTCTCAGTGAACTCTGCATAGGATGTAATATGGTCATGTCCCATGGTGATCATGCCATGATGCCACCACTCATAGGCAACACCATCCAAATGTAAAGAAGCATATTTAATGGACTCCTCTTCCGACATAGGATTAAGATTGAAGTAGGTATCCAATTTTTGCACCCATGCTCTAGCAATGGTCTTACCCGATCCATCAAAATAAGGGAGTGTGAGACTTCCCACCTGCCTACACAATTCATTGTGCTTCTCTCTATTTCCCCTGAAAAGCATGTGTCTCATCCTAAGGTCCATGTTATCACACAGAGTTATATCATGCTGGAAATCAAGTCTTGCATCATACTAATTCTGTCTCAATTCATCTTGAAAATCCAGCAAGTTAGGTTCATTTACCACTGGTGGTTGTACTCTTGGCGAAAAGACTGGCATAAGGGGTCTAGCTTCCGCTGCCCTATGATGTTGATTCGCTGCTCCATGTTAATTTCCCCCATTTCCTTGTCCATTATTACCTCCATTATTCAGCCCCTGAGAAATCACATCAATTAATTGATCCATGCATTGGTCGGTTTGTTCTTGACTTCTAACCAAGGCATCCAAAAGAAGAGTTGTTCGATCATGTTTCCGCTCTTGGTTTTCCCAATCAACCCTATCACCCATGTTTTCGAAGTTTCTTGATTGTTCTGATTGTTTTATTGATTTCTGCTCCTCAGTGTCTGAAGGCCATTGTTCCCACAGTTCTTCTTCCTTCCTTCGTCTTTCTTGATACCCTCTCTCTCTATCATTGATGCTCATAGATGCTCATTACCCACTAGATGGCAGGAAGAGTTGTGCTTTGATACCACTGTAATGGCCACCCTTGTAAAGATTTTTTTAAATAAGAATCCAATGAGAGAGTTTGGTTGTCTGATACTTTCAGATTTCATTCAAGTTGAAGAACATACACAATCACAATTCTTTGCAATATAACAAATGAAGCAATGAGCTGATAGCAAATAATCCTCATTCAATCAACAATATTCTCTATCAAGATATTATAATCAGATTTAAAACATATTGTAGACCTGTTATGGACATCCAAATGAAAGATAACATTTAGAAAATTGGCTAGCACCAACTAGGTGTCCACGTATGTCAAGGGCGAATTCTAGAAATGATTTCAATGTCACCAAAGTCCAAACAGGTCCAAATCTATTCCAGAAAACTCTGTTTGCAATCAGCAATATCAAAACCCAATGCCAATCCCTTTCGCATGCTCGTAAATACAGATTCAACACTACCAAGTTAAGCACTACCTCCTAGGGCTGATTTAGAGCTAGAAAATTCAGTACTACGCAAAACCCTCATGCAATGTATCAATCTCATAGTTCCAAGTCTCTATATGACTCTCCGAGTCCTGGCAAATCCGGAGTCGAGTGACCCTAGCCGAGTCTCAGGGGCTCGAGACTCTCCAAGAACTCGCTCTAGGCGAGACTCACTAGAAACTAGTATTTTGCCAAGTTTTTGCTGAGTCCTACCAAATCTTGCCGTTTTTTGCCGAGTCCCAAGTCAGGTCAGCCTTTCTATGTCCACGTCAAGTCTAAGTCTTGTTTCTATGATCAATCCTCATTGCCTAGCAGCAAGGAATCCATTTAGAAAATACACAAAAGCCGATTTAAACCTCTCTAAGAGTTATGATAAAAAAATGTTCTTCAACCACCTTGAACATTCACTTCCAAAAACCTATTAATAAACTCCAACACTAAAATTGAAGCCAAACACACCCTAACTCAATCCAAATGAAGGACAATCACCAACACACTCAAAATCACGCACACCAAACTGTAGACTGAAAACCCACTTCAAAACAAGTTGAAAATCTTCATCTTCACACCCCAAAACACACACCAAAGCACTTCAAAACCCTTATCTTCTAAAAATAACCAGCTTGAGTGGGCCTTTCACCACCGAAACCGGTGTCCCAGCGGAGGGTATTCATCCTCAAACCAGCAGATTGTCCTTCCTAGAAACACTCCAGCAACACTTTGTTATGTTGCCAAAAACAAGATGATCCAACGAGAGCCCAAATGTTCTTTTAAAGAAGGGAGAGGATTAGGGCAACAGAAGTTTGAAAATGATTTTTCCCTCAAAAACTCCACGCGTCTTTTAGGTTTCTTTTAATTTTATTGTTATCTCCTTATATCTCTCTTCCTAGGCATCCACCCTCTCCTATTGCCTTTTAATTTGCATTTTTGTAAACATTTGTTTGCCTTCTACCTTAGGCATCCACTTTCAAAGGTATAAAATTGGTTTCGTGATAAGGAAATAAATTGGCCCTGTTTTTAAAACAATGTTGTCTGGCTAGGACATGGGTTACTTTTTCAAGAGACTTAAAGACAACATTTAAAAGATTAATAAGGCCTATAAATCAAATATTTCTTCGAAACCTTTTAAAGATATAGATAGAATCTCTGCTCTACTAAAGAACTGGTGGCCCAGTGACTTACTACAAATAGTAAGCACTCAAAATAGCTCCCTGCTAAAAATAAAAACCCTTTCGGAATGCTTTGGAAACTCTTGCACAAACTCAACCAGGACATAGATCCCCTTAACCCAGACTACTTAGCCTACTGGGACTCAGAAATAGGCTACTGGATTAACCAGCTAATTAAGTGCAAAGATGGGACATTATAGGAAATCACCCTATCCTATTTCAAGTCCAAAACAATGCACTTCTTCCCACTAAAATTCACTTGTATGACAAGATTTCTCCATAAATTGACTAATGGACAATAATGTTTTTGTTCATTCCAAAAACATACCTAACATTACTTCTACTTCTAGCATGCACCAAAAATAGTTTATGTTATTGTTTGTTGTCACAATTTTTAGAGAAAAAAGCATATTTTGGGATTTAACTTTTCTAGCCATCATATGAGAGAGATATGAGCATAAAGTGATGGGTTGTAATAATTTATATTGTCAGTCTAACTAGTAGTTAAATACTTTAGTTTCATTATTAGTGTATAGTAATATTTGTAATAAAGCTCGCATTCATGCAATCAAGCTATTCCTAGAGTAGAATTTAAGTTAATTTTCTTCATTTATTTTAATGCAACACTTGGAAAATAGTATTTAAAAAATATCATTTGCTCTTAGATTTCTAATGTTAATTCTTACACCTACTTGTTGAAATTTCCATTCACTGAATATTCATGCTTGTTATTCCAAAACTCATTCATTCAATAGAATTTAGTACACTTACTTTGCTTCTAAATAAATATTGAAAGTGTTCCGCCATATGTGTTATTGTGCTTTATGAGTTGAAACTTAACAATTACTAAGAGCTTTGTATTGCAATAGGTGTTAGGTTGGTCTCTTGTAGCTTTCTATTGTGTTTATATTATAGTGTTTAGTGTATGTGTTTAACCTATCAAATCTTTTATGTGCACCTACATTATTTAACCTCTACTCTTAACTACACAACACAATCATGTAGTCATAGGATTTATTTTTAGTGAAAAGGCACAAAAATCAATTGCCTTAAGTTGAAAATGTCAAACTTTAGTCTTTTTCCCTAGGTGAATCCAAAAAGACTAACTTTAATTTTATTTCTTGTCCAATACATATCAAAATTGGCTCATACGCTGTCTTTAGTGCAGTCAATGATCTGCACTCCTGTTAGATGTCTGAACTAAAATTTATAATTTTAAACAGAAGTAAAGAGGGAGAGAATAATTTTACTTTAAAATGAAGAGAACTGTATAATCTTGGAATACGCTTACATTGTTAGGGTGCCATGCAACACTCGTCACAGATGAATTGTGTTTTTTCCTGATAAGCTTGCTAACCCACCTGTGCAAAAGAATCTACTATCAGCCAAAATGAGTCTTCATCCATCTATGGTATCAGAAAATAAATTCCTTAGTATACATTAAAGAAGAACAAAAGAGATTAGGAATTGTGAATAACACTTTAGCATAAGGCAAAGTTTTTCGCTCATCCACTTAAGTTAGAGTTTGATAAGAGTGTTTCTTCTGTATTCTTTCAGATTCTTAATCTGGATCCGTAATCTTAGTGGTTTGCCAACTTGTTTCATAACATTCTCTCCTTTCAATAATACATTATTTGAGCAATACTCCTTAAATCATAAATTATGAGCCATAAAAGAATTATGTTTTCCAACCATCAATAAAAAAGGGTAATGGTAAAAATTTCTGTTTAGGTCACGGCCAACCGAGAGACCAATTCCCCCTTGAAACCCCACAAGGGAGTTTCTTTCATTTATTCTACTTCCATTGTACCCTAAGACGTAGCAATTCAGTTAAAAGTATGGGGATGGGGATGCCATCCAAATCAGTTTACATGAGTAAAATTAGGTACATTCGCTCCCTTTCCCGTCTAGAGATGTTTGGGGGACAGGTGGATATGAACAGAATGTCCCTTCCCATCCCTGATTTTTCAAAAAAAAATTGGAAAAAATCCTGAGACCTCTCTCTAATGTGAGGGATGTTTCCCAAACTCTCCCCCTTCTACAGCCTACCATCCCTGATGTCCCTGTGACATCACAGAGATGTCAATGAGTCCCCTGCCCCTGTCAAATTCAGACCAAAAAAGCACTTAAAACAAAAACCCAACCATTTAATGTTTTCATCATTTGTTATACTTATTTTCATTGTTACAATTTATTTTTGCAAGCAAGAAGAGAAAATGGCATGCCCCCAAACCCCTGCTCTGGTTTAAATAAATAAATAAAACATGAAGTTCACTGTGTGCTGCACCAAATGGAAAGCAACATTTTTCCCTAAATTTTTGCCAATTAAATCCAATTTAATTGAATTACATTTATATGTCTGATTGATTTGCCAGTAATGCTACTATGATATAAACCATTGTGATTTATCATTAACATTTATGAATTAACATTTAAATATCAACTATCAGATGTGTTCCCAAATCTGTATTTAGTTTTGTACATTTTGTGCAAATTTTGGTTATTTTTCACAAGTATGGGTGATGGGGTTAGGTAGCAATACAATATTTTAGAACATACATTGGAGACAGCAAAAATAAAATATATTCACATATAATTCAAATATAGAAAAAATAATCATACAACAGATATGCAACTATAAAAAAATATAAAATAATTTCTTAAAATATTTAGCATTTGAAAGTATTGAATAGATCCAAATGATAGCATAGATTAATCATGTTGATATTTGATAGTCGTCATCATAATGTAAAAAATTATTTTAAACCATGACCAATCCAAGATGGCAAACAAAGACTGAGGAGAACACCATTGTTTTAAAAACAAGGTATGGAGGTCCTCAAAAACATAATACCACTCTTCATGTTTCCTTACAATGATATTCACTTTCTTTATATAAATGTCCTCCCAATGACATAATGGAAGAGTAAGCCACTACAACCAATAGGGGCCTACTCATAACCTAGTATAATTAATTACACAAGCTGTCCATGTGACCCAGTATAACTAATTTACGGGATGGGTTTTTGTCCCTAACTCAGATTTTTCGTCCCTATGACATAATTCTGAAAATAAATCATATTTTCTGTTATAATTCTCCTTCAAACTGTGATGATTTCCTCTTGTATGTCTATTTTGAAAGTGCTTTCAGAAATGCCTGAATCAGGGGTTTTCGTCCTTAACTTGCTAAGAGAATTTAAGGAGTTTTATCCTTGAAAATCTTTATTTACCTTGGAGGGTTTCCGTCCTCTTTGGCTGTGGTTCACTGGTAAACAGTCATAATATTTATTCCAACATTGATTGATTAAATGATATCCTCTTCTCAAGTAAGTGATCTCCCTTGTATATCTTATTATTGGGGAAGTCAAAGCTTTTCATATTTAAAGGAGTCATAACCCTTCCTATTCAAATGCTCGCCCTTTATAACTTTATGCCATTTCCACCTTGTAGCCCATCCTTGTCCCTGTGAGCTATTAGAGGCAATTCACAAGGAGGGCTTTTTGTCGCGTGTCGTTTGGCGCCACTCTTAGAGTGGCCTCATATTTTAATTCAAGTCTTGGCACCTCTTCTATTCTTGGTCGACTTGCATACTTGGAAGGTGATCTACCTCATACTTATATCAGCCATTTGGAGAACTTTATCATCATCGATCAGCATTCATCTTGTTTGTTATTTGTAATTTCAAGGTTGGAATTCGTTTGGGAGATTGCAGTTTTAGAGGTGAAATATCCTCCCTAGTCTGCTATCAATCCCAATTTGGTGAAGTCTCTTGTTAGAGACCAAATTGGATTAATAGACATTGTTCATTCTTGGCATAATTCATCAGCATTTCATAGCGTTTGGGGCTGCAATCTGAGTTTCCAGTAATCATCGTATTTTATGTGCAGCGGCCTATCTACATTCCTGCAATATATCCAATTGATGATCGGATCTGCATTTGAGTTTGGGCTGTGAAGTATACATCCATCGGCAAACTGATATCTATCTGGAATTGCTGCGATCATTGGCAAAGGATATATCTCTGTGGCAGCAGTCTCATTATCATTGTAATCAGCATATTCATACATCGCTGTAGCAGCAGTCTCATTGATCACAGCTTTCACTGTGGCAGTGTTCATCTTGCTGTGGCCTTGTCATCTGCAGCACATATTGTGAGGTGGCGGTGCGATCATAGCAGTGACATTATTGACGATCCACCTTGAGCTGCGACTTGATCAAGCATCGACATATGCATTTCATTGGCATACATTTGAGTTGCACATGCTATCAGCGCTGCTAGAAAACAACGATATTCATTTGGAGACTCCTTTGGTCCAAATCGCATGAAGTAATATATTCTGCGACTCACAATGCGAAATCGTCGTTAGAAGAATAAGTTGCAAAAGATCTTGAACTCTTGGCAATGTAATCAAATTCATATTGCATTAGCAATCAGATTTGTGTGTGTATTTGAAATTGGAATAGCTTGTCTATCATTTGCTTTTATATATTCTCGGATATTTCAGTGGTATTAGAGCCTTGACCTTGTCAACCTGCTAGGTTGAGGTTGATGAGTGAAAAGAGACAAGATTATAGTCTATCAGAGAAGAAGACACCACTCTCTAGATAAAATGGGAGATGCTCAGCCGAATATCATGGCCATCTTGGGCATGTTAATATTATGGCCTTTAGGGCAAACATCCTCTTGCTTGAGCCATAAATCGATATGATAAATAATAATAATAAATATTGGCAATATTTATTATTTATTGTTCATCACCAAATCAATATATATATTGAGGGCCCAAGGTCGGCCTCTTGGCTTTAATACTTGAATGGATTTTATAAGACCAAGTTGGCCTCCTTGTAGCTGAATGCCTCACATATATAAGGTGTTCGAATCCAAAGGAGAGAAGCACCAAAAACATAACGTGCTTCCCTCCCTCAAGGTTCGAAACTCTAACATCTCAAGTGCGAATTTCCCTAGCATTTGTATGGCAGTTCGGCTGTACATTAAGGAGCGGAATATGTGACCAGAATTCGTGCAGGACAGTTCGCACATCAGATATGTGATATTAATCAGCAGAGAGTGAGTTATATGGTGTGAACTTTAGGGCAATAACATGAAGCATAATAAAGGCTGTAAAGTCAATAACACTTGATTGTGCGATATTGATTATGTTCAAGTTATGATCAATATCATATGGGATCAGCGATACATGAATCTTTGGATCGGATCAGACCTCAAAGCATAGAGTATGAACTTTGTATGCAGCATGATTAAATTGGTCCTTGAAGATCCAAGGAGAACAAAAGCAAGATTAGAGGCTACATCAGATCAAGATCTTGAGGATCAACAAGGACAGATCTGAAGACATCTTAAGGTCTCCAAATCCAAGTAATATCTCACCTTGCTTGTGTATATTATATTTTAGCCTGTGCTTAGTTTTGTTAGATCTCTATAGATTGATATATTCCTTGTTGGAATCTGAAATATACTAACATGGTATCAGAGCATTGGTTGAGTAAAAGATCCATTTCAGATTTAGGAATTCGGTCTAACTCTTTCAAAACTAAGGAAGAATGGTAACCCGGGGTTTGGCCTATAGTTTTGTTAGATCTCTATAGATTGATATATTCCTTGTTGGAATCTGAAATATACTAACATGGTATCAGAGCATTGGTTGAGTAAAAGATCCATTTCAGATTTAGGAATTCAATCTAACTCTTTCAAAACTAAGGAAGAATGGTAACCCGGGGTTTGGCCTAAACATAGTTTTGATTATATATATGAAGAGCATAAAGTAGGTCTAAATTTTGCATTAAGATTGAATATGCAAATTGCCCTAGTTAGTCCAAATTGACCTAAGAGGGAGTCTAAGCTTAAGAAGAGTTTAATCATGGATGTGTAAGATCATCCCTTATTGGCATGGCTTAGCTTAATGGCATATGGCATGTTATTGGCTGCTTCATTTGACTTATTAGCATTAACATACATTATGGGAAGCATACAATGGCTATGTATATATGGATTCAGGTTTACATGATCTTATTGACATATTTTCCTTCCTTTACTGGTTGAGGGAGTTTTAACCTTGTTTAGGATCATCCAGAGGGAGTAGGTCTCCTTGAGCAACATATACCCTGGATAACTTAATTATAGGTATATGGTTTAGGAGGGAGTTAAATTATGGGCTCACTTAATTTTGTGTTGTGTACTCCTTCCTTATGTCTTGTTGATCATATGTATGGGTAGGATTATACCTCACTGACTTGATCATCATAACTGGTTAGTTTTTGTACGTGTGGAACATACATAGCTGATTGGATTAGCTAGGTAGGAATGACTAATTAGCATAAATGATTATCTGCTTAACTGATTGACATAACTGACATTTTGTGTATGAAGAGCATACTTCACATTATGTACATTGTGTTACATTTCTGTTATGTATGGTATAAGAACTTACTTTATGTTGCTTGAGAGCATACCTTACATTGGCATATGTTATGTTTAACATTACCTTACATATGTTACACTGGCATATCTTATGTATGTTTGGAAACATACTTCCTTTTTATACAGAACACTTGGCTTATGTTAGCATACCCTTCTTCACTGTTATGGCTGAATCTATATATGACATATAGTTGAGACATAATGCTTTTGGTATAGCTGGATAATTGTTCATTCATGTGTGAGAACACACTTTATGTTGCCTTAACATATTTTACATTATGGAGACATACATAACCAATTAACTATCATTGACTATTTATGTGAAGGAAGTACTTTGGTACATTGACAGCATTGGTTTGTGTTGGCCTTTACATCAACATTGGATTTTTTGATTTAATCTGGTATGTATCTATTGCATATTGAGAGGGAGTTTTCCTATATGCAGTTGTGGCAACTTACATAGCTATCTATCTATTTGGTATACATTATACTAGTTGTTGTGTGAGTTATGCTTGAAAGAGCTGCAGCATACTTTATTGGCCTTAGCATATATACCTTCTTTGGCTCGTATTCATGGTTATTTGAGAACATATTTCTGTTATGACACATGTTATACCTTACGCTGTTATGGGAAAATACACAGCTGATTGTTAGCATAACTGATTAACTGTTCTCTTTATTGATGCATGGGTGCATACATTATTGGTAAATGAATGTTGGAACATACTTATATTGGCACATGTTGTGTATGTTGCATTTTACAATTGGCATTTTTGGGGTCATACATTATGATGCTTAGAGATAATGTTGTTGTATGCTTGGGAGCATACTTTATATGGGTATATGTTATCCTTTATATATGTTTTTAATCATATATATGGGTGGATACATCTCTTATAGAAGGATCTATATTGCATTACATCCAATTATATGTTGGACAAATTTTGGTTACCCTTATGTGATGAGACTTATGTGATTATGCTTTTGTCTAAGACTTGTCAATGGATTATGCTTGTTCTATGAGAGAACTGCATTTGATTTGGCTACTTACTGTGTATGTAGTTAGCATACTTTAGTGGCTTATTGTGTATGTATGGATCATACTTTCTTTTATAGCTGAGTCTATATTACATGTGGTTCTATGTGTGAACACATTTTCTGTACATTGAACTTGAATCTTATGATCATATTGGTTACTCTTATACTTATGTGGATTCATGAGATGAGATGAGATGATGAGATACATTTGGTTGTGTCTGATTCATTTGATTACATCTATGCATATGGCTAAGTTGTTTCTTATGAATTGGATACTTAAAGAATATCACGGACTTGATATTCTTCTCGTGGATCAGGGATTCATTGTTGATCATATGGTGACGTCATGGACTTGATGTCGGGAGACCATTACTTCGAGCATTTGGTGAATATCATGGACTTGATATTCGTTAGACCAATGCTCGAGAATATCATGGATTTGATATATGTTGGATCAAGGATCCATCTTTAGCATATGGTGGTCATCATGGATTCAATGTCTGGAGGCCATTGCTCCGAGCACTTGGTGAATATCATGGATTTGATATTCGTTAGACCAATGCTCGAGGATATCATGGATTTGATATCTCGTGGATCAGGGATCCACATCTGAGTAATTGGTGGACATCATGGACTTGATGTCGATAGGCCATTACTCCGAGCACTTGGTGAATATCATGGACTTGATATTCGTTAGACCAATGCTCTTAACATCATGGACTTGATGTTGGTTTGATGTCATGGACTTGACATTTCTTGAGTCTTGGTGACTCGTGGATTCAGTTATCCACAAATTAGTTGGTATACATCATGGATTTGATGATACCATGAATATCATAGACTTGATATTCAAAAGAGTCAAGGTGACTAGTGGATCTAGGAAATTCACAAATTGATCGGAAATATCTGATATCATGGACTTGATATCACTTATGGTTGATAAGCATCATGCACTTGATGTTATCATGAATATCACATACTAATATTCTTGGGTCATGAAGACCAGAGGATCTAGGAGATCTACATTTGGATGGTAAGCATCATATAATATGATGTTTCTCATATGAATATGAGATATATGGTTAAGGAATGATGAAGAACAGTTGTGTTCTCATTATATCTTGTAGATAGAGATCTATTATCATAGATGAGAGATTTATGACATTATTGGATATGGAATCCATGTTGTTTATGTTTTTGGCATCTCTATCAAGGGTGATAGAGGGAGATCATTGGGTTGATCTTTGCCTCAAGTCCAAGAGGGAGTGTTAATACTATGGCCTTCACGGCAAACATCCTCTTGCTTGAGCAATAAATCGATATGATAAATAATAATAATAAATATTGGCAATATTTATTATTTATTGTTTATCACCAAATCGATATATATATTGAGGGCCCAAGGTCGGCCTCTTGGCTTTAATATTTGAATGGATTTTATAAGACCAAGTCGGCCTCCTTGTAGCTAAATGCCTCACATATATAAGGTGTTCGAATTCAAAGGAGAGAAACACCAAAAACATAATGTGCTTCCCCCCCTCAAGGTTCGAAACTCTAACATCTCAAGTGCGAATTTCCCTAGCATTTGTATGGCAGTTCGGCTGTACATTAAGGAGCAGAATATGTGATCAGAATTCGTGTAGGACAGTTCGCACATCAGATATGTGATATTAATCAGCAGAGAGTGAGTTATATGATGCGAACTTTAGGGCAATAACATGAAGCATAATAAAGGCTGTGAAGTCAATAACACTTGACTGTGCAATATTGATTATGTTCAAGTTATGATCAATATCATATGGGATCAGCGATACATGAATCTTTGGATTGGATCAGACCTCAAAGCATAGAGTATGAACTTTGTATGCAGCATAATTAAATCGGTCCTTGAAGATCCAAGGAGAACAAAAGCAAGATTAGAGGCTACATCACATCAAGATCTTGAGGATCAACAAGGACAGATCTGAAGACATCTTAAGGTCTCCAAATCCAAGTAATATCTCACCTTGCTTGTGTATATTATATTTTATCCTGTGCTTAGTTTTGTTAGATCTCTATAGATTGATATATTCCTTGTTGGAATCTAAAAAATACTAATAGGGCAAATTGGCCAGAGGACAGCAAAGGATAAATGAGGCTATCAGCTGTATGATGGAGATAAGGAATAATGGTGCCAATGGAGAAAAAAATGGCCATGGTGATAATTCAGTCAATGGTAGGACCCACAATCATCAATCCACCAATTTAGGACCCATGATACCTACCTTCCCTTTGAGGACCGAGCAACAAGAGAATCATATTCCTTCATTGGTAGAGTTGTAAGAACAGTTCACGCAGGATTGGCTTGATGGAGGATTGCAACCGAACATGTCCCTCAAGGACTACATGGACCTGCGGATGAGACATTTATTCACCAAGGGTATTACTGATTATAATAATGATTTGAGACGGAAAATAGGCAAGCCAAGCCTCCCCATCTTCAATGGATCTAAAAGATCAACAACACAAGCTTGGGTGCACAAGGCAGGCACATATTTTCAGCTCAATCCAATGCCCGAAGATGAAGATATCAAGTATGCAACACTACAACTTGATGGGATTGCTCATGAGTGATGGCACCATGGAATGGTAAGATTGGGGTATGATCAAATCACATCCTATGTCGACTTCATGGAGAGACTCATTGACAAATTTGATGGGAAGGATCCTAAGCTCAATTTCAAAGAGTTAGCACAGCTGAGGCAAGGAGGATTTGTGGACAACTACATTACAGAGTTCTAGAGGCTCTCGGTCTTGTGACTAACACTTCGAAGAGGAGGTCGATGCTCTTTTCATGAATGTTTTGATGGATCCTTTGAGGAGTTGGGTCAAGGCCCTTAGCCCTAACACACATTTGGAAGAATCAAACCCTTCTTAGGGTGCCCATTACACAATAGGACAAAGGCAAGAAACCATTTCAGAAGAATTGGCCCAAGAAGACTCCAATGGATGAAGTTACCCAGTAAGAGCTAGGGAGAAGGAAGCTTTGTTTCAGCTGCAATGAACCATGGGAACCTGTGAAGAGCCTGGCTGGCTCTCAATAACCAAACTAACTCTTTCACAATTTAATTGCACTTCTGGGAAGAGTTTTCAGAATTAACAATTTAATTTCTATAAATGTTTCCAGAATTTTTAATTAAAACAACAGCAGCAGCAATTATGATCATTAATTCTTCCACCACAAAACTACTATCATCATGATGAACAAAGTGTCATGAATCCATACAATACAACTCTCAGATTGCAAGAAAAAACAAATAAAATTTCAAAGTGTAGAGCACCTTGAATGATGTACGGCATGCTGTAGCTGAAAACGTAGCTCTGTGTTACAGCCTGTAACCCCTTAATACTTGACACAACAAACTGTATATTGTTCCTTCCTTGACGTTAGCAATGGAAAAACCCTCTTGTTTGAATAACTTTGCATTGAAGGAGCCTCACGTCACACTCCCACAAATTTAACCACAGCCCACTTCCGTACCAAGTACGACACTGTCAGAATTCCGTACGGCTACTAGATAAATTCCAGATTTTGTAACAAAGCAAGATTCTACTGTTCACAATGCAATAGCAAACAAACCTCAGCCAATAATTCTCAATTCTCAACAATGGAGATACAGCAGCCTCCAAATTAGAAACCCCAACTCCTCAGCAGGAAGAATAAATCAAACCCTATGAAACCAAATCGATTTGCCTGCAGATTAAACTTCTCACAAATCCAGTATACATCAACACTGGATTAAAATTCTAAATCAGTTCTACAGCTGCAAAATTCACCATCAACCTGTAATGGCTCAAATTGCCAGAAGAGGAATCAGTCCTCAAAACCCTAGCCGGGTAGTCTCTATCACAACTTCAATAAAATCATAATTCAACAATGGATGAATGAAAGTGCTTTTTCGAGTAGAATATATAACTTTTTCGAAAAAAGCACAATTTCACTTTTTTCATTAAAAGGCTTTTAAATGACCTCTTCACTTTATAACATTAAAGTTATAAAGTATTAAAGTTATTACATTAAAATAATTTAATTTAATAATGATAACTTTAAAAACCAAAAGCCTCTGAATCCCGCCAACTGAAACAAACTTATTTCCGACACCAAAGCCTCAAACGCAAATTGCCCTGCCGGAAATAACCCACTACCAAAAATAGCCAACTACTTAAAATAGACTTTACTAAAATTAGTAAGTCTCACAAACTGGAGATTATCTGAAACTCGATCCTGAGATATCTGACACTCCGAGTAGACACCCTGCTAATCCTGGCCATACCCAAAAAATACCACTTACTAAAAATAGTAAGTTGACCAAAATGATCTGAACGAAGAGCAGACCTGATAATCTGAACCTCCAGAATGGAATCCCAACGCTGGCTCCACCATTTGACCCCCTCTGATCGCCTGATTAGCCTATGAGGGTCACCAAACCAAGCTAATCCCATAAGTCTAAAAACGGGGACATTACAAAGCCCAACCATAGATGCCTTGGCAAAGGGAAGATTCATTACATCAAGGTTGTATCAAACAGTAAAGAGGAAGCAGAGGAATCTAAGGAGCACGATGAAGAGCCACCTCATATGGAGATAGCCAGAATTGTAAGAAAAGAAGGTACTTTTGTTGTCTTTCCGGCACACCACGATACAACATATTTTGGGTTCATGGCATACTACAAGGACAACGGGTCATCACCAAGCTCGACAGTGAGACCACTCTCAATTTCATCGACGCCTTTGTAGTGGCCAAGAAAGGATTGCATACAATAGAGCACAATGGATTTCATATCAAGGTTGTGGGAGGTCAACTCCTACCATACACTCATTTGGTGCCCCAAATGAGCATCACCATAGGGAATTACGCAGTCATGAATGACTTCTTGGTGGACTTGGATGATACATATGTCATTTTGGGTATTCAGTGGATGGAGACTCTTGACAAGTACACCCAAAGCTTCAAGCAGTTGGAATTCACATTCAAGGTGGATAATGAGAAGGTTCTATTGGGAGGAATGTCTAATGGGGAGCCTAGAGTAGTTTCAGCCAAGCGCAAGGAGGCAATTTTCAAGCATGATGTGGTATGGGCAGCACAGTGCTTGGTTTCTTCCAAACCTTTGGACAGCCAGCATATACATCACCACAATAATGAGCTACAGACAATGTTGGGTAGACACAATTTCGTTTTCAATGACATTCTTCCAGGGGTGCCACTGGATGGAGGCTTTGAGCACATGGTAGAGCTGGAGGGAGACAAATCAGTCATATTCCTTACAAAAATCTTAAGTTCAAAGATGAAATTGAGAAGGCAATTTAGGAGCTTCTCAACATGGGACACATCAAGCCTAGCTCCAAACCTTTTGCATCTTCAGTAATCTTGGTGAAGAAGGATGGGACTCTCAGGATATGCATTGACTATTGGGCCCTAAATAAGAAGACAATCAAGAATAGGCACCCCATCTCATGGATTGACGAGTTTTTGGACAAGCTTCATGGGTTGTTCTACTTCTCGAAGATAGATCTCAAATCAAGATATCACCATATTTGGGTGAGGGAGCAAGATGTTCACAAAACAACCTTCCAATGCCACTATGGTCATTATGAGTTCTTGGTGATGCCCTCTAGATTGACCAATACACCTGCTACGTTTCAATCTTGCATGAACCACATCTTCAACAAATAGCTACAAAACTTCCTATTGGTATTCTATGATGATATACTCATATACAACAAAAGATGGAAGGATCATTTGAAGCACTAGGATGAGGTTTTAGCGATAATGGAAGCACAGTCATTGTATGCAAAGAGGTCCAAGTGCAAGTTCGACATGACAAAGATTCTATACTTGAGCCACATCATTAGCGCAAGAGAAGTCCAAGTGCATCAAGAGAAGATCCAAGCAATTCTAGACTGGCCTCCCCTGAGGACACTCACAAAGTTGTGTGGATTCTTTGGTCTATGTACCTACTACAGGAGATTTATGAGGGGATTTTTACAGCTTGGAACCCTCTCAACCAACCTCACAAAGAAGGGTGCATTCAGTTGGACAAAGGAGGTGCAGCATGCATTTGACAAGTTGAAGGAGACTATGAGCACATTCCTAGTCTTGGCATTGCCTGGTTTCTCCCAACCATTTGTCCTTGAGTGTGACACATCGAGAGAGGGTATTCGAGCAGTATTGATGTAGAATCATCACCTCATTGCTTTTGAGAGTGAGAAGCTCAAGAATACCGAGAGATTGTATTCGATCTACGGCAAGGAGATGCTCACAATCATGCACGCATTGGCTAAGTTCAAGCAATACTTGGTTGGTGGGACATTCATGGTAAGGATCGACTACAACAGTCTCTGGTACTTTTTGGAGTATAAGGATTTGAATGAGATAGCAAACGTGGGCGAGCAAGATTTAGGCCTACAACTTTGACATCAACTATGTGAAGGGGAAGAAGAACGTGGTCATCGATGCTTTATCCAAGAGGCCTACCATATGCTCCTTGTCCCAAGTCTTAGCTGATTGGAAGGCACATTATTGGTTGAGTACTCCAAAAATACTTTTGCTTGCCAATTGAGGGATGGCCAAATTCATGATGATAGGTAAAAGGTGGCGGATGATGTCATCCACTACAAATAGAATCTTCTTGGTCTTGGAGTCAAAGTTTAAGGAGAAGATTCTAAGGGCGGTTCATGAATCACCATTGGCGGGTCACTCTGGATACTTTAAGACATATAGACATATTTGTAAGAGGTTTTCATGGAAGGGCCTCAAGGATGATCTATATGGTTCGTTAGGAAGTGCACCACCTACTAGTAGAACAAATCAGACCATACCTTCTAGACAAGAATGCTACAACCCCTACCTATTTAGGGCAAGGATTGCATCTATGTTGTGGTTGAACATTTGACCAAGTATGTTCACTTCTTTGCCACCCCAACAGAGTTATGAGAAGTGCAAGTAGAAAAGTTGTTCTTTTGTGAGGTTTTTAGGTTGCATGGGCTTCCAAAGAATATTGTTAGTGATAGAGATAGAAGATTCCTCCGCGCCTTTTAGATGGAGCTATTTAGGTTGGCAAGCATCAAGATAACCCCAAGTAAAAATTATCACCCTCAAACTGATGGACAAACTGAGATCATGAATTAGTGGGTAGAAAGGCTACCTACAGAACTACATGGAAGCGCAACAAAAGGCATGGATCCATTGACTTCATCTAGGGGAATATTGCTATAACACCATCTATCACATGTCAATTCGGATGTCACCCTACAAGGCACTTTATGGCTATGAGGCTACTTCATTTGTGGATTTGACATTCAAAGATAGTAATGCACCCAAGGCGAAGGATTGGCTTCAAGAGAGTCAAGATATCCTTAGATCCCTCAAGGATAATTAACAGCATGCTCAAAATCAACAAAAGATGTATGCAAATAGAAACCAGATTGAGCGTAGTTTTGAGCCAAGAGATTTGGTCTATCTTCGCTTACAGGCTCATAGGTAGTCTTCCTTGAAGACAAGCAACACAGAGGAGCTCAAACCTCGCTTCTACGGTCTTTACAAAGTGATTAGGCAAATAGGTGAAGTTGCGTATGAGTTGGAGATTCCCAAGAAGTAGAATACATAATGTGTTTCATATCTCTTTCCTTAAGAGGGATCTTGGGCAGCGAGTCACCGTTTCAGAGGAGCTTCTGCCACTTCATGATGAGGGCAAAGCTTGCATTGAAGCCAGATGAGATCATAGATTTCAGAGAGAGGAGGCTAAGGTCTTGTATAATCAAGGAGTATCTTGTCAAATGGAAGGACTCACCAATTGAGGATGCTACATGGGAGAATGAGCAGATTTTGGAGCATCCTAATCTGAAATTGCTTTTGGGCAAGCAATTCCAAGAAGGGGAGACTATCATGTCCCCTACTCTCTAATTGGGACTTGTCCTTATTTCCGCTTTGTAGCCCATCCTTGTCCCTATGGACTATTAGAGGTAATTGGCAAGAGGACCTTTTTGTGGTATTTCCTTTAGGGCCACTCTTAGAGCGGCTGAAATATCCTAACTAGTAGCTCTTAGGAAAAGTATAAAAGTTTAAGAGGAATTATCACAAACCGAATCAAACACAAAGATTATATGGAAATTTGAACCTTGTACAATTATTGTTGATTTTCCCTTTATTCGTATGGATCTTGCTTACATTAGACTACTAGAGAAATCATCATCTAATTCTGATCACTAAACTTGGAGTCTTACAAATTATACCAGATCACTACACTCATAAAACCATGAATTGTTGAGCTTCAAGAATTGTCTGTAGGTACTAGGCGGCTGCATGTTTATCCATCTATGCAAGTTGTGATTCCTTAATTAATTATGCAATTACAATATCAAAGGATGGCATAGGGTTCAGACCAAATGAACCTTGTGTATTTGCAGATCACTCTCAAACCCTTGTCTGCTTCAAAATGGTTATATTTCACGGCTTGCTGCTAGAGTTGTCGACTTCCTGTGCTAATAAAATCACCAAACATTATCCTGTGCTAGAGTTGCATCCAGAACAACTGCTACTACAGGGGTTTCCTCCCATACCAGATGCACGAGTTGCAAAGAGAAATGATAATAAAAAGATATCATAAACTTGGCATACTCTTCTTCTCCCATCGAATTCTTTATAAGCTATCTTATTTTCAAGAAAGTTGTGATCCTCCTCATAAAGCCTTGATTTTAGGCATTTCCCAACTCACATTCCCCAATATGAATACTTTACCCAGAAGCAAAAACATGGATAACTTAAAATGGCTCCACAATGAACTTTAAATAGATAAATTTAAATCAAACTTAAGCTTTTTGGCCTCTTATTTAATTATTCCCAAATCCCCTTTATTTTAATGCTCTAGCCTATGGGGAAAAATTAGAAGAATAGGCTAGCATAATTATTCATTTATTTATTGATGTGCTATGCAAAAGGGGGCATTACAGTCCTCCCTTCCCAGAGATTGCTTGCCCTCAACCAATCTGTACCTTCTTGTGAAACCAAATGCCTGGATCACATCTCAACCTCACAAACACTGCTCCACCAATCTGCTGCGCTACTCTAATAATAACATCACCTTGCCCAAAATTGTGAAGCAACTCATCATGCATGCTTTGAATCCTCTTTATATCTTCTATGCTATGATGCACAAAATTTGCCCTCTTACTAGTTGCATCATCAACCCATGTCTCATGACTATCTGCCCAAACTTGATTGCCAACATTTAGTGACCCCATATGAGTATCCCTATATGCGAATGAATCTAGATCAGCAATATCATCAAGCATAATGACTATACCAAGGTTTGGTTCAAGGGCTAAATCCACTAAAGTTGTAAAATGAGGATGTAATTTTTTGGGTACCGAAGAATTTTTTGAGTGTGTACCTTTATTAAGTCCCATTGCCAAGCATGAATGACCATCATATGAAGATATTATATCGCTGCCAACGCCATGTATCAAGACTGCCATGTCAGGAGGATAAGGAGATATGTTACTACTGTCATTAATGGAATAATCTGATTTATCCCCTTGCAATTCTTCACTCACAAAACCTAAATGATTTGCATCTTGAGGACAAAGCTCTGATGGATCAGATGGATTTTCATGTGCAGATTTATCAAATCCCACATAAGGATGCAGAGTAGCAGATTTACTGATTTCTTTGATGTCAATTGGGGCAACATCTAATGAATCAGATATATTCAGTGCCTTTATAAGTTCAACTTCCTCAACATAACCCTTTCTTCCCCTTTGTTCACGAGGAGTTGAAACTGGAGAATCTTCAAGTGAATTTCCTCTTGAAAGGCATGGAGAAGGAACCCCTAATGCTACAGTTGTAGCCGCAGCAAAATCAACAGAATATTCTTCAATAACTCTAGTGTTCAACTTATGTGTTTTTCTCTCATTCAAAGCTACAAGCTTTTCTTGAAGAGTATGGTGCGAGCTTGATCCTGTTGCTCTCGCAGCCTCTTCGTCCTCTACCTCTGGAATTGGTTCCCTTTTGATTTAACGACGTAAAAAGGTGGGACGTAATGGTCGATCAGACCTTGTATCTTCTGTCCTCGCAACATTGGAAGTTGCTCTGTCTTGGTTCCCATGTCCAGATTTGCTTCTGTTGTGATGACTACTAGACCTTCTTGATTGTGTACAATCAATTCTCAGTTGTCCCATAGTTGTGATCATTTCGTCCTGGAATTGTTGCAACATTTGTTGCTATTGTTGCATATGTAGTTGTTGTGGTCACATCTGTAGTTGTTGTTGTTGCTATTGGGCAAAAACTGTCAGAAAATCATTTAGTTGATTATTCAGTTCCCTTTGTGGTTTGCCATCTCTTCTTTCTCCCATCTCAGCTTCAACTAGGTTAATTTCAACTCCTCCTTGCTGCCTCTGACCTACTTCTTGTATTATATCTGTGTGATTCAAACCCTCTAGACTGCATAGGACCACTTTATACTAACATGCATTGGATTAGGAGCAAAAAGCAATCATAATTTCTGGCATGCAATCAATATAACTGACATGCAATTGAATAAGTTAACATGCAATTGAAACCCTCACAAGCTGGCAGGGTCACTATGCTCTGATACCACTGAAATATCCTAACTAGCAGCTCTTAGGAAAAGTATAAAAATTTTCAAGGAATTATCACAAACTGAATCAAACACAAAGATTATATGGAAATTCAAACCTTGTGCAATTATTATTGATTTTCCCTTTATTCATATGGAGCTTGCTTACATTAAACTACTAGAGAAATCATCATCTGATTCTGATCACTAAACTTAGAGTCCTACAAAACATACCAAATCACTGCACTCATAAAACCATGAATTGTTGAGCTTCAAGAATTGTCTTAGGTACCAGGCGGCTCCATGTTTATCCATCTATGCAAGCTGCAATTCCTTAATTAAATCTGCAATTACAATATCAGAGGATAGTGTGGGGTTCAGACCAGATGAACCTTGTGTATTTGCAAATCGCTCTCAAACCCATGCCTGCTTCATAATGGTTATATTTCACAGCTTGCTGCTAGAGTTGTTGAATTGTTGTGCTGATAAAAATCACCAAACATTACCTTGTGTTGGGGTTGCATCCAGAACAGCTGCTGCTACAAGGGTTTCGTCCCATACCATGCACATGAATTGCAAAGAGAAATGATAATAAAAAAAAAATCATAAACCTGGCATACTCTTCTTTTCCCATCAAATTCTTTATAAGCTATCTTATTCTCAAGAAAGTTGTGATCCTCATCATAAAGCCTTGATTTTAGGCATTTCCCAATTCACATTCCCCAATATGAATACTTCACCTAGAAGTAAAAACATGGATAACTTAAAATGGTCCCACAATGAACTTAACAAATAATTAGCTAAATTTAAATCAAACTTATTTAATTATTCCCAAATCCCCTTTATTTTAATGCTCTAGCCTATGGGAAAAAATTAGAAGAATGGGCTAGCATTATTATTCATTTATTTATTGACATGCTATGCAAAAGGGGGCATTACAGCAGCCTTATATTTTAATTCAAATCTTGGTACCTCTTCTATTCTTGGTCGACTTGCATACTTGGGAGGTGATCGACCTCATACTTATATCAGCCATTTGGAGAACTTTATCATCATCGATCGCCATTCATCTTGTTTGTTATTTATAATTCCAAGTTTGGAATTCATTTGGGAGATTGCAGTTTCGGAGGTGAAATATCCTCCCTAGTCTGCTATCAACCACAATTTGGCGAAGTCTCTTGTTAGAGACCAAATTGGATTGACAGACATTGTTTATTCTTGGCATAATTCATCAGCATTTCATAGCACTTGGGGCTGTGATCTGAGTTTCCAGCAATCATCATATTTTATGTGTGGTAGCCTATCTACATTCCTGCGATATATCCAATTGATGATCAGATCTGCATTTGAGTTTGAGCTGTGAAGTATACATCCATCAGTGATCTGATATCTATCTGGAGTTTCTGCGATCATTGGCAAAGGATATATCTCTGTGGCAGCGGTCTCATTATCATTGCAATCAGCATATTCATATATTGCTGTAGCAGCGGTCTCATTGATCACAACTTTCACTTTGGTAGCGTTCATCTTGCTGTGGCCTTGTAATCTGCAACACATATTGTGAGGTGGCAGTGCAATCGTAGCAGTGACATTATTGGCAATCCACTTTGGGCTGCGACTTGATCATGCATCGACATATGCATTTCACAGGCATACATTTTGAGTTGCAAATACTATTGGTGCTGCTAGAAAACAGCAATATTCATTTGGAGACTCCTTCAGTCCAAATTGCATGGAGTAATCTATTCCACAACTCATAATGCAGAATCATCATTAGAAGAATAAGGTGAAAAACATCTTGAACTCCTGGCATTGTACTCAAATTCATATTCCATTAGCAATCAGATTTGTATGTGTATTGTTCAAAATTGTAACTGTTTGTCTATCATTGTCTATCATTTGCTTTTATATGTTCTGGGATATTTCCCTTTAATTTAATTCTCATGCTAGTGCTCCCTTTTTTATTTATCACGTGGGTCCTATTTTAATCAACTAGGCTATGTTTTAAGCTGAGACTTACTATCCTTGATGGGGACTGAGTTTATCATAATTTTGCTCTATATGCTGTAATTCATGGAATTTTTTATTTCTTTGCATTTCTAGAAAGCTCGCCAAAATTGATTAGGGGTTAGTCATCTGCTTGTTTGTGTTTGGAGCCGACAACATTATGAAATAATGGGATCTAAATTGGGTAGGTGATATGTTTTATAACAGCGATCTATTGAAAGATTTTTGTGTCTTTTTTAAAACCCTGGTTCAATGGGATTGTTTAAGTTTGATGGAAGTGGTAATGCATTAAAAATGGTGGTTCCAATATAAAATGGCTAATGGTCAAAATATAACTATGTAAACTATATTTTTGTTTACATTGAAAAGGTGAACTTGACAAAAGGTTGACGCCCTTGTATGAAGACATTTCTTGTTTGGATGAATTGTAAAAATCTTTCTAAATACTTAGGCACCAAATGAAATAATAGGAGGAGAAAGAGGAGGAGGCAGAAGAGAAATAGGAAAAGGGGATGATGAAGAAAAGAATAAAATTACATGCATTTTAGCTCCAAGAAGAACATTCATTTCTTCAATTTCATCAATTATTCAAAAGACAAACTATTTTTATGGACCCTAGTAGCAAGCATAACATCATCAACATGGAACTAGCCACAAAACTATAGGTATAAGCAAAGAAACTAAAAGATTGTTGAGTAGAGGGCAAGCATATCCAACTTTTTGAATATTTGAAGCTCTCAACTTTCAAACCTTTATGTTTTGGATATTAAGGATTGGATATTGTTCTTGGATATCCTTGGTTAAAATATTTGGGGATGATAAACATTAATGTGCAAAGGAAGTTCATGAATCTTTGATATTGAAAGAAAAAAATTAAATTGCAGAATATTACACACAATTAACACTAAAGGAAAGTCAGGCTGACGAAGTTTAAGAATCTACTAAATATTGCACCAAAGACTTAGAAGGAAAACAGCATGAACAAAATGTAGAGAAAAAAGAGGAAAGGACTTTCTCATGAGTCAAGAAAACAAGTGGCAACAAATGGTGAAGAATTAAAGGTTCCAAAGATGGTAAAGAGTGCAATATATAGGCACCCACATCATTGTGAGAGGCAAGAACCATGGAGGCATGAAACTACATGGAATCAGCAGGCCAATCACTATGGATCTACATGTAATCAAAGGAGCACGTACAGTTACAACAATCAATATAATCCAAGAAGTGATGACTATTCATGGTAGAAAAAGATGTACTATGATCAGGAATGGAATCAAATGGCCGCACCAAAATGTTGATAAATGGGATCTAGGTACTATCAAACTAAAAAGCACCACGAATATCACCTATGAATGGTTGGATGATAGGATATGGTGCCATATTTGTAATGACATGCAGCGGTCTTACTATTTGGCTTCTTCTAATGTTTTGGAGATGAAACAAGCCAAGGAGATATGGCATGTTATGTAGCTAGGAATATAATAATAATGTATATAGGCAGATAGAGATGCCAACATGTGGTATACATACCTTAAGTTCGTTGGTATTGGTTTGAGTAGATTTTTCTAATCAATTATATTGAATAATGCATAGGCCTGCATTGGGTTTAATGGTTTGCACCTCCATTATGTTATTAAGAGAAAGTCTATATAAAAAAGTGAATATCATAGTAAGGACATGTTAAGTGTATGTATTGTGTTTAGGATTCCTAGCAGATATAGCAGAATAGTCTTCATTACGGAGTATTGTGTGGTGTTCCCCTACCTCAAGGGATTATTCTATTTCTGGATATATTGGATATTAAGACATTTTGACCCACAAAAAGCTCATGTTGTACAGGATCTAAATTCTACATTGTTTTACTACCATTATTATATGTGTGGATATTAGCATTAACTAAATATTCATCGAAATTTCAGTATCAAATTGTATCATGCATGTTAGAGGGAAGGGCGGAGAGAAATCAACTACCAGTTATTATCTTGTTCATAATAGCAAATACAAACACTTTTAGCTCCACTTCCAACAGCAAACTTGTTTTCTGAGACAAGAAGCAAAAAGATGGTCAACCACATGAAAGTTTCACAGTACAAGTAAAACCAACCTTAACCATTCTTACATGATAAATTTTCAGCATGTCTACAAAGTATACTATTCCCATACAATCATAGAAAACCGGTTTGCATTCATTATGACAGATCAGTTATTTCCTATGAACAATTATAGAAACCCAGTTTGCAGTAAACATATGCACATATTTTTATCTTTTTCTTTCATGGAGCTCCTCAAAATGAAGAGATAGCCTTGGAAAAATTAGAAGTCTAGTATTTACTTTTGGGTCCCAATGATGTAGAGATAATTAAGTCCCAGATCAGGAATTTAATATTTAAAGTTCAACTATAGGGTGACAATGACTCTTTTAATAATTCAGGATAATATTCACAAAGTATTCAAAGTTCACCCGTTTACCTTTAAAAGATATGTATATTGTAAATATCAGAGCATTTGTATCTCTTTGAAAGTAGACACCAGTAAACACCCATTGAAGCAAAATAAAACACAGATCAGTTCAACAGATCATTGTATGAATTTGTAACACCCATACTAGTTCATAAGCAAAATAACGGAAAATTTTAGTTGAAAGGTCAATCCAGATAACTTAAACAAAGCTCTAAGTGGTATTTACGCTTTGACATTTCCCATTCTAAGTTCTGACATCTGCTTTGGAAAAATAACTGTTAAAATGACAATATTCTTTACATCTCTGATGCGCCATTAGTCAAAAGGAAAGACAATGGAAATAAGAAATAGAAGCCTCCAAAGGAGGGGTTTTAGAAATTGAACTTTGATGGTGAGTCATAACAAAATCTAGGCCTTGCTAGGGCTAGGTATATTTTTCATGATTCTTCACAAGCTTTCATCAATTGGGGATAAATTTAGCTAGGAAAGGAAACTAACAAAGAGGCAGAATGGAAAGAAGTAATCACACAGCTGATGCTAACTTCATTGCAAGGGTGTTGAAAATTTTCATTTAAAACTATTGAGAATGTGATTAATGCTTTGAGAAAAGTGAGCTTCCTAAACTGGAAGCTTAATTCCCTTTTGGAGGAGGCTTCAGGAATTTGTGGGCACTTTGATACTGTAAGATTCTCTCACTGTTCCAATGAGTAGCTGATCTCTTGGCTAAAAGGGGTTGTGGACCTTTCACCTTTTCTCAGCTCTAGAAAGTTATAACATAGCTAATTGGGTTAACCTTAGGAAAGTGTTAGACTAAGACAAGTCCCTGCAAAAATGCATGGGTGGCAGCTCCCCTTGCCATGATGTTTATTTTGTTTGGTTGTAAGGTGTCCAGGTAGGCTTTTTGGGTGACTGATTTATATTCTCCTCATGCACGTGCAGCTCTATATGTGGCATTGCAAATGTGTAAGTTGTATTGGCCTTTGTCAGTTGGCGCACTAATTTTGTTGGATTCAGTCCTCAGCATTTGTATGGGTTCCTTCTGCCTTCCTAGGTGTATTTTGATTTGTTATGGGCAGATTTGTTATGTAAGGCAAGAGTGTCAGCTCCCTAGAGGACCCATGATACAGAGGAGGTGTCACCAATCATAGATGGCAAAAGATATTCAATTGCAGCAGCACTGCTTTGTTCAATTTAGTCAAATGAGTTATAGGTTCTGAAAGATTAGCAGAAAATGGCAAGCCAAACTCTTGTGCAATGATCTTGGGTAAATTCAAGGACAAGCTCTCATAGATATAGCAACCATTGGAAGTAAGGTTTTGCCTAGAAAGTCTTCTGGTGCAACAGGACATGGACTTGGTAGCAACTGCCTTCCGTCTAAGATGTGACACTGGATATTAAGGAGAATGTTGATGGGCAGGGTTTGTTGTCTATGCAAGCAAAGCTTGAGGATGTCATAATGGATGTTAGTAATCTCCCAACCATTTGCCAAGATTTACAATTGGTAATGAAACATTTAATAGTATATCATCATAAGGGTCTTCTTAACTGACGAGTGATAACATGCTGCCATGCCCGGAGGTTGGAAATTTGGTGCACTCTACAAAGTAAGTTGAGATTATAAAAGGTGTTCAATTTGAAGGTTTTGAAAGAGAGAATGATGACTAATCCAGAGGCGGTTTAGGCCAATGGACTTTTGAAAAGGGCCTATGACTATTGGAGAGAATATTAAAATAATATAATGTTTCGTTACTGGTTGTCTTAGTTAGTTTAGGTAGTTTCTATTTCTGAGTTTTGTTTACATTTGTTTCTTTTAGAAACATTGTAATGTAATTGCCTATATTTTGTAAACTTCATTTTCATTATTGAATATACGATTACCATTACATGGTATCAGAGCAGGTTTGGGTCCAACTCCCTCACGAGAGGCCCAGGGTTATGCAGGTTGCATGTACTTGCATGTTCTGGCATGTTGCTTGTTCACGCTTTTTGCAATTAGCATGTTGCTTGCATGTGCTGTTTTCCGCCCAAAGTGTTTTCTTGCTTTACCACATGATGAAGTTTGGCCATTGTCTAGGGTTTTTTACCATGTAAAGTCTGGTATTTTGTCGCGTGAAGGTTTCTATGATGGGTTGTTTTCTTTGGTGCAGTTGTGACCTATTTTCTACAGTGCAAGGGTTTTGCATGATTTTGTCCTAAAAATCACGGTCCCTTAATTTTCTAGATTTTTCTTCACAAAAAATCATAGAAGGGTTTTGTATGATTTTTTCCATAGGAAGGTTTTTTCCAATTTTTCCTCAAAATCATGGTTGTGTTGACTTTTTCTTGCAAAAGAAGTTGAAAGGTTTGTAGATCATGGTTTTCTAAAGGCCAAACTAGTTTTCTTTTGTGGGTTTTACTGTTTTTCCTCCAAAACAAAGTTTTGTATTCTGAGCATAAGGACATGGAGGGGTTTTTTAATTTTTTCCACAAAAAAATCATGGTGAGTTGCATCCAGATTTTCACAATTGTGGGTTTTTGTTTTTTGCCTGATTTTTTTTCCACAAAAAATCATGTTTGCTGTTGTATGGGTTCTTATAATTTTTCCCTCAAAAATTATATCTTGGTTTTGCCTAATTTTTGTTGAAGTTGTGTAGCTGCGACAGAGACTTCAATTTTGATTTTGTTGTTACCTTCTATATCTGTTCATGTAAGAAGTTTTTGGTGAGCTATATTGATGATGTTCGTCTACATATCCGTGTTGTCATGGACACTATATGTAATATTCTATATTTGTCATTGGTGATTAAGCAAGTGCTTAATCACCAACAACAGGTATATGTTCTATTGGGCTGTGTTTTCTTTTATGTTTGGCATCATCATATATATATTTTGTCATTGTAACTTTGGTATTAACCGATTGATGTTGTCGGTTCCATATTTTGCTTTGTAACATCTATATGACCATTATTGTTATCAGTCTTATTATTTTTATTGGTCATGTGGCCGTTGACTGTTATTGGCTTCATTACTTTGTAACGCCTGGAGTAATGGCGCTTCACCTTACTTGGTGGAACGCCAAGTAAAGTGAAGCGTCACCTTCCTAGGCGCTCTTTCATTCCATAAGATAAGTGTTCATTGAATCAGACTTCATATATCTAGCAGCCTCATCTGTTCTGGGCACGATTCACACATAACAAGGAAAGCACAAAGAAAAGAACAACACAGTACTTGTATTTGATCCTCTACAAAGTGATTCTCAAAAGGAAGAAGAACATCTGTGCATCAGAATTTTAGGAGTCATTTCATTACGCTCTGTGAGTGAGCTATGTTACATACGATCATCTCATTTTATGTATAGTGATTGTTTCAGTTGTTCTTTGTTTCATTGTTTATGATCATTGAGCAACCTTAGTGATCAAGATGTTGAAAGACTTATTGACTGTCAAGCTGAGACGTCAATAAGGAGCAAGATATTGTAATTGGTGTTAAATCTCGATAAAGGATATACTCTTTCTGTGAGCTGGATTGTTTCCCTCGGTGAGGAGGGTTTTCCCAGGATAAAAGGTTGTGCATTCTGCCTTTGTTCTTCTGTTTTGCACTCTTGTTTTGTCCTACTTATTCTGGTTCAATTTTCAAAATGGTATCAAAGCAGGTTAGAGAAACTAGATCCAGAACCAGAAATATCTTGTCATCTGTGTCATTTGATTTTTCTTCCATTTGTTCTCAGCTTGTGACAATGGTTAACAGTTTAAAGGCTGAAGATAGACTTGATGGTTCTTCTAACTTCTCTTCATGGAAATTTAGGATTTTGATTGCACTTGAGGAGAATGACCTTGATTATGTAAATTCTCATCCAACAGAACCTTCTGATGATGCTGAGAAAATTTTGTGGAGAAAGAACAAAGTCATGGCTAAGAAAATTTTGATTGACATCCCATTATTTCCAAATTGTCCTCGGCCAATGAGATGTTTCAGACTTCAAAAGATTTGTATGTGTTCAATAACACCAGCAAAGCCTTAGCTCTAAGACGTCAAATTCTGCATATTAAGATGGCTCGAGGGGAATCAGTAGTATCATATTTTATGAAGATCACAGAACTAAAAGACCAGCTAAGTGCAATTGGAGATTCTATCCCAAATAAGGACTTAGTTATGCTTGCCATGAATGGACTTCCCTACTCTTGGGAATCAATCATTCAAGGTATCAGTGGAAGAGATGATCTCCCTAGATTTGACAGGTTGAGAGCTGATTGCATTCAAGAAGAATACAGACTTGAAGCTAGAGGAAATGGCCGCAAAAACCATCATGAAGATGATCAGGTGCTTATTGCGCACACCTCTAAAGGAAAAGGGAAGAAGGGGTATTTTAAGAGATTCAGAGATAAAAGTTCAGATTCAGCTCCTGCTCTCAAGAAGAAGAAAATTGACCTTTCAAAGGTTCAGTGCTTTAGATGTGACAAATTTGGTCACTATGCTCGAGACTGCACCTTAAGACCAAAGCCTCAAGCATCTGCTGCTTTCATTGAGAACTCTTCTCCTCAAAAGGAATCAAGTGATAACTCTAAAGAATTTTTCTTTATCTCTGCTCTCTTCAGTAATATTCCTACAAATAGTGATACCTCGCTGATTGACAGTGGAGCATCGCGTCACATCACCGGTTATCGTGATCATCTATTCAACTTGAAAGAAAAGGACTCGCATCTTCAAGTTATTATTGGAGATGATGCAAGCTATTCAGTTAAAGGAGCTGGTTCTACTTCTTTTCAACTGGATTCAAACATTTCTCTTCACTTGAGTGATGTTCTTTTTGTGCCTGGCATAAAGAGAAATCTGATTTCAATTTCAGCTCTAGAAGACAAAGGATATCATATTTATTTTGTTGATGGTAAAGTCCTAGCATGGAAGAACTCAAATTTTCTTTCAGCCCGTGAGATTGGAATTCGTCATGATAGTCTCTACAAGCTTTCAGCCCATCCTATTCAAGCTCTTACTCATACTTCTTCAAATCCTACTATTCTTTGGCACAAGAGGTTTGGGCATTTAAATTTCAAAACCTTAGCCTTTATGGATAAAGTTGTCATTGGTCTTCCAAAGCTGAATCAAGACCATGAAGGAGTTTGCAAGGGATGCGCTCTAGGTAAGACTACTAAGAGTACTTTTCATAGTAGTGAATCTAGAGCTAAAGAGATTCTAAAATTAATTCATTTAGACTTATGTGGTCCCATGTCTGTTGCTTCTCTTAGTGGTTACTGGTATTATATTACTTTCATTGATGATTTCTCTCGTAAGTGTTGGATCTATTTTCTTAAGTCTAAGGAATCTGATGAAGTGCTGTCCCGTTTTAAAGCATTCAAAGCCTTAGTTGAAAATATTTCTAACAAAAAAATTAAGATCCTGAGATCTGATAATGGTGGAGAATTTGTATCCGGGATTTTTCATAATTTTTGTGTTGAAGCTGGGATTAAGAAGGAGCTATGTGTTCCCTATAATCCACAACAAAATGGTGTGGCTAAAAGAAAAAATAGAACTGTTGTTGAGGCAGCAAAAGCTATGATCCATGATCAAAGTCTTCCTACTTTCCTATGGGCTGAAGCGTGCAGAACAGCAGTCCACATTCAAAATCGTAGTCCTCATTAGATTCTTGATAACATGTCTCCAAAAGAAGCTTTCTTAGGAACAAAATCAAACATTAGTTACTTCAGAATTTTTGGATGCCTAATCTACATCCATATTCCAAAAGAGAAAAGATCTAAGTTGGAACCTTCAAGAAAGAAAGGGATTTTTGTTGGATATAGTGATTCTTCTAAAGCCTTCAGGATTTATGTACTTGGTCAAAAACAAATTGAAATCAGTAGGGAGGTCACTTTTGATGAAGATATTGCTTGCAAGTCTCTAAAAGAGTCTAACATTTTTAATGATGAAGAAAATATTGAGCACTCTCAAGATCTTGTCATGGCTGATCTGAATCCTCCTTCAGAGATTCAGAGGGAGAATGAAGATTCAGAAGATCTTGTTGCTCAATCTGATCCAGTTGTTTCTTCAAGTCCCAATTCTAATCCATCCAATAAGAAAAGACCGTTATGAGCTAGGAACATTGTGGAAGAAGCTGAAACTTTCGCAGCCCCTCGAGGCACCTTTAGAGAAAGCAAACAGCCTCATAAGTTTGAGGGTTACGTTGCATTAATGAGTCACATAGTTGATTTTGAACCTTCTAATGTTGAAAAAGCTTCAAAACATCAAGTATGGAAAGATGCCATGATGGAAGAATATCAATCCATCATGAAAAATTATGTATGGGACATTTTCCCAAGATCAAAAGGTAAATCAGTTGTTTCATCTAAATGGTTATTCAAGATTAAACATGCAGCTGATGGAAGTATAGATAAATACAAGGCCAGATTTGTAGCTAGAGGTTTTTCTCAAAAGGAAGGCATAGACTATGAAGAAACCTTTGCCCCAGTGGCTCACTACACTTCCATCAGAACCATTATTGCCATTGCAGTTGTGAAGGGCTGCAAACTTCATCACATGGATGTGAAACAGCCTTCTCAAATGGAGTCATTGAAGAGGAAGTTTATTTAGAGCAGCCAGAAGGATTTATCATTCATAACAAAGAGTCTCACATGTGCAGACTGAAAAAGGCATTATATGAACTCAAGCAAGCTTCTCGTGCTTGGTATGAGAGAATTGATGACTATCTTTCAAGCTTGAGTTTTCAAAGGAATGATGTTGATCCTAATCTATACTTCAAGGTTCATGATGACAAAATTTTGATCTTAGTCTTGTACGTGGATGATTTATTTCTCATGGGTAATGATGATCTCATTATCATATGCAAGGACCTAACTTCAGAATTTGAAATGAAAGACCTTGGTTTGCTGCACTATTTTCTTGGTCTTGAGGTATGGCAAAAATCAAATGAAATCGTCTTGAGTCAAGGAAAATATGCAATTGATATTTTAAAGAGATTTGGCATGTTAGATTGCAAGTCTATGGTAACTCCCATGGAAGTAAATCTGAAAAAGTTTCATGATGATTCAGTTAATTTAGATTTAGTTGATCCTACTATGTATAGGCAGCTTATTGGTTCTTTGATGTACTTGATTAACACAAGACCTGACATATGTTATGCAGTTAATACTTTGAGTCAGTTTATATGTGAACCAAGGCAAATTCATCTTGTGTCAGCCAAACATATATTGAGATATGTTCATGGTACAATAGGATATGGGTTAAAATGCTCTTCTTGTGTTGAACTGAAGTTACAGGGGTTCTCTGATTCAGATTGAGTAGGTTGTGTATCTAATAGAAAGAGCACCTCAAGTTGTTGTTTCAGCCTTGGTTCTGCCATGGTTTCCTGGTGTAGCAGGAAACAATCTTGTGTAGCTCGGGGTACAGTTGAAGCAAAATATGTTGCAGCATGTGTGGTTGCAAAAGAAGTTGTATGGCTTCGTAAATTACTTGCAGGGTTATTTGGGGAGCCTCTCGAATCTACAGTGATTATGTGCGACAACCAAAGTTGTGTGAAGCTTTCAGTTAATCTAGTGTTTCATGACAAACCCAAACACGTGGAGATTAAATTTCATTACTTGAGAGATATGGTTCAAAGAAATGCAGTTGAACTAAAGTATATCTCTACAAAGGAGCAGACTGCAGACATTCTCACCAAACCACTTCTAAGAGTGAAGTTTTTCTATTTTCGAGAAAAGCTTTGCTTAGTGGAGAATGATACTCTTGCTGAGAAAGTGTCTCAACCTCAATGTTCCCTTGCTTATATGCATTCTTCTCTGGGAGAAGTTTGAGGTGAAAGCCCTTGTTCCACCCTCTGCGAGTAGGCAAGGTGGTAATGCATTCTTCTCTGGGAGAAGTTTAAGGTGCAAGCCCTTGAACCACCCTCTGCGAATAGGTATGGTGGAATCATCCTCTGCGAGTAGGCAAGGTGATAATGCATTCTTCTCTGGGAGAAGTTTGAGGTGAAAGCCCTTGGTTCACCCTCTGGGAACAGCCATGGTGGAAGTCGTGTGTGATTCCATGACCTATTTTTGTGATTCTAAATTCATCCTCTAAAAGTAGCTATGATGAATAACTTTTGCTGATTACATTTTATATATTTTGTATTCGCCCTTTAGGAGTAGCGATGGTGAATGTGACTGTTATATGTTTTTTTATTTTTCACCCTCTAGGGGTAGGTATGGTGAATTCTATTGTACGGAGATAACAACAATTTAAAATATGTTGAGATTATTTATTGACATTGACTGTTTTGCAACTAAGTGCATTTGTCTAGATGAAATTCTCTAAAGATCTCTCTCTTGCTAAGAGGGAGTGTTGAAGTTGTGTGGCTGCGACAGAGACTTCAAATTTGATTTTGTTGTTACCTTCTATATTTGTTCATGTAAGAAGTTTTTGGTGAGCTATATTGATGATGCTCGTCCGCATATCTGTGTTGTCATGGACACTATATGTAATATTCTATCACTGTCGTTGGTGATTAAGCAAGTGCTTAATCACCAATGACAGGTATACATTCTATTGGGTCGTGTTTTCTTTTATGTTCGGCATCATCATATATATTTTGTCATTGTAACTTTGGTATTAACCGATTGATGTTGTTGGTTCCATATTTTGCTTCGTAACATCTATATGATCGTTATTGTTATCGGTCTTATTATTTTTATTGTCATCATATCATTCATGTGGTCGTTGAGTGTTATCGGCTTCATTACTTTGTAACACCTGGAGTAATGGTGCTTCAACTTACTTGGTGCTATTTCATTCCATCGGACTTCATATATCTAGCAGCCCCGTCTGTTTTGGGTGCGATTCACACATAACAGGGAAAGCACAAAGAAAAGAGCAACAAAGTACTTGTATTTGATCCTCTGCAAAGTGATTCTCAAAAGGAAGAACAACGTTTGTGCATCAGAATTTTAGCAGTCATTTCATTTACACTCTATGAGTGAGCTATGTTACATATGATCATCTCATTTTATGTATTGTTATTGTTTCTGTTGTTCTTTGTTTCATTGTTTATGATCATTCTATGATCATTGAGCAACCTTAGTGATCAAGATGTTAAAAGATTTATTGACTGTCAAGCTGAGATGTTAATAAGCAGCAAGATATTGTAATTGGTGTTGAATCTCAATAAAGGTTACTCTTTTTGTGGGCTGGGTTGTTTCCCTCGGCGAGAAGGGTTTTTCCCAGGATAAAAGGTTGTGCATTCTGCCTTTGTTCTTTTGTTTTGCACTCTTGTTTTGTCTTACTTATTCTGGTTCAATTTTTAACAATTTTCTCATTAAAATCGTGAGATCTTTCTCTATAATAGGGTTTTCTAATTTTTTCCACAAAAAAACATGACTCATGTTTCAATTTCTAGGTTTTTTATTTTCTCCTTAAAAATCATTCTATGTTTTGATTGTGATTCTTTTTCCTTAAGAATCATGTCTAGTTTTTTAATTTTTCCCCTTAAAAATTGTTTCTCAGTTTTTTTAATTTTAATTTTTTCCTTAAAAATTGTCTCTGGGTTTTATAATTTTTCCTCAAAAAATTATTGTAGGTTTAATAAATTTTTCCTCAAAAAATCAATGTTGGGTTTTCTGATTTTACTCCTAAAAAATCAGGTAGCTTTTTTGCGGGTGATCTCAACATCACATCAAGGGTTTGGCAGTTTTTTCCATAAAAATTGTAGTTTTAGTTTGAGAAGTTGTTCTTGATCCTTCTAACTAGGAGAAGGGTCAATTTTGTTACCCAACATCAAGTTGGAAGGATTGTGGTTATCTTGATCATTTCCAGAAGTTCTACAGATTCAAGGAGGGTTTCAGCAGCAAGCTCATTTTCTAGAGTGTTCTATACATTTGTGACCAGAAGGGAGAAGCCTTGTTGAAATCTGAACCACAAAGATACATGAAAATAGAATCCAAATAACACAGACGATCATCCGAGGAAAAACCCTCTTGGCAGAGGGAAACAACCCAGCCCGCGAAAATGGTACTCCTTTATTAATATGCAAATCATGAAATACAGTACATGATGAATCCCGTGAGGATTAAAATCAACACAAAATAATACACAGTGACAATCTACGCAAGTAGACACAGCTCACAAATCAAGCATGTATGTAAGAGACCAGCTCACTAATTGAGCACATGCACAGATGAGAAGATCACCAAAATCAAACCTGAGACTGGTGAAGTTCACGAAGCAAGAGACATACAATCCATGAGATAGAAACAGAGGTAGCTCACATATGCGGAAGCACGCATGAAGAGGAACTGTCGAAACTATAAGAGCCGTGAGTATATACGGGATGCTTCGAGTGCTGTGAGCACACACGGGAAAACTGCAGGTGTCGTGATCATACACGAGATGTATACACAACAGTGACCAGGCATCCAAAGGAATCACACAGACCAGGCGTCTAAAAAACAATCACCCGATATACACAGATACCTTTTTTACGTGTGTATTTTCATTACATCAAAATATGAGAATAGAGATAATATGCAATCAAGAAAATGATCGGGAAAGAGACACCAAGTGAGGTGAAGTTTCATCTTGCTTGGTGTTACAACCAGCAATGTGAAGCGTCAATACCGTAGCCGTTACTGGTGAAGGAGAGGGCCCGAGTCGGTAACATCTGCCAGGGGTGAACTCATCGTAACACACTGCAAGGAAGGAGAGGCTCATAACGGTGATGCTCCAACGTGAAGTCATGAGGCAATTCGACAGGTGGCTTGTAAGTTTCAACTGAAACTAACTACTAGTGACAATTGAAGTCTCTGTCGCTGCTACCGGAATTCAACACTCCCTCTTAGCAAGAGAGAGACTTTGGAAGAAGTTCACCTGGACAAATGCACTTAGCTGCAAAGAAACAACATCAGTGGATAACCTCAATGAACATTGAAGATTAGTTATCATTAATTAAAGAACTTCACCATAGCTCATCCCAGAGGGTGAAAGAGAGATAATTACAAAACATTTATTATAGTATGATATCACAACAAAATGTTCAACATGATCATTCAAAGATCAAAAACAAAATTTTAGAGCTCACATAAGTGACTCCCACCATGGCTGCTTCTAGAGGGTGGGTTAAGGACTTTCACGTCAAACTTCTCAATGAGAAGAATGTATTATCACCTTGCCTACGCGCAAAGGGTGACTCCACCATGCCTACTCACAAAGGGTGGATCAAGGGCTTTCACCTCAAACTTCTCCCAGAGAAGAATGCAGTAACCACCTTGCCTGCACGCAGAGGGTGGGTCAAGGGCTTTCACCTCAAACTTCTCTCAGAGAAGAATGCATATGAGAAATGGAGCATTCAGCCTGAGGTGCCTTCTCAACAAGAGCTTCATTTTCCACTAAACCAAGTTGTTCTCGAAAATAACTAAACTTCACCTTTGGAAGAGGCTTGGTGAGGATGTCTGCAGTTTGTTCTTTAGTAGGAATGTATTTCAGTTCAACTGCATTCCTTTGTACCATGTCTCTCAAGTAATGAAACTTGATTTCCACATGTTTGGACCTGTCATGGAACACTGAATTGACTGATAGCTTTATGCAGCTTTGGTTATCACACATGATAACAGAAGGCTCGAGAGGCTGTCCAAACAATCCTCCAAGCAACTTTCGAAGCCAAACAGCTTCTTTAGCAGCCATACATGCTGCCACATATTCTGCCTCATCTGTGCTTTGAGCTACACAAGACTGTTTCCTTCTGCTCCAGGAAATCACAGCAGAACCAAGATTGAAACAACTACCCGAAGTGCTCTTCCTATCGGACACACAACTTGCCCAATCTGAATCAGAGAATCCCTGCAATTTCAGCTTGGTAGAAGAAGAATACTTGAGTCCATATCCAATGGTGCCACGAACATATCTCAACACATGCTTGGCTGCCATATGATGAATGTGCCTTGGTTCACACATAAATTGACTTAACGTATTAACAGCAAAACATATGACAGGTCTTGTGTTCAACAAGTACATCAATGAACCAATGAGTTGACTGTACACGGAAGGATCAACCAAATCTGAATTGATTGAGTCATCATGCAGCCTTTTCAAATTCACTTCCATAGGAGTAGCCATGGATTTACAGTCCAACATGCCAAACCTTTTCAAGATATCAATAGCATATTTCCCTTGACTTAGGATGATGTCATCTGAATTCTGCCACACTTCAAGGCCAAGGAAATAGTGCAGCATGCCAAGATCTTTCATTTCAAATTTTGAAGTCAGCTCCCTCTTACACATGATGATAAGACTATCACTGCCTGTGAGAAACAAATCATCTACATATAGAACCAAAATCAGAATTTTATCATCCTGAAGCTTTAAGTATAAGTTAGGTTCAACAACATTCTTTTGAAAGCCTAAACCCAAAAGATATTTATCTATCCTCTCATACCAGGCACGTGATGCTTGTTTGAGTCCATACAAGGCTCTTTTCAACTTACACACATGGGAGGCCCTGTCATGGATGATGAATCCTTCTGGCTGTTCCAAGTAGACTTCCTCTTCAATAACTCCATTCAGAAATGATGTCTTCACATCCATCTGATGGAGGTGTATCGAGCCACTGGTGCAAATGTCTCATCATAGTCAATACCTTCCTCTTGGGAAAAGCCTCTAGCCACAAATCATGCCTTGTATTTGTCTATGCTCCCATCAGCCGCATGTTTAATTTTGAACAACCACTTAGATGAGACAACTGATTTGTCTTGAGGCCTAGGAACAATGTCCCACACATCATTCTGAATTATGGACTTGTATTCCTCCACCATAGCATCTCTCCACACTTGATGTTTGGAGGCCTCCTCAACATTGGAAGGCTCAAAAGAAATAATGTGACTCATCAACTCAACATAACCAGCAAACTTGTGAGGTCGTTTGCTTTCTCTGAAAGTCCCTCAAGGAGCTACAAAAGGTGTAGCTTCTTCCACAATATTTCTAGCCTATAGAGGTCTCTTTTTATTGGTGGAAGAAGAGTGGGGAGCTATGAGATCAGAAGGTGTAGTGAGAGAAGCTGGGTCAACAAGATCTTCACCCTCCCTCTCAACTTCTGAAGGAATGTTCGGATCAGCCCTGGTGGAATCTTGAGGGAGTTCAAGATCTTCCTCATTAGCTACAACTTCAAATTCCTTGGGAGGATCACAAGCTATGTCTTCATCAAAGATGACATCTCTACTAATTTCAATCTGCCTTTGACGAGGTACATAAATTCTGAAAGCTTTAGAAGAATCACTATAGCCAACGAAGAATCATTTCTTACCTGAAGGTTCCAATTTTGACCTTTTCTCTTTTGGAATGTGAATCACTACTGGGCAGCCAAAAATTCTGAAGAAACTAACATCTGGTTTTGATCCTGAGAAGGCCTGTTCAGGGGACATGTTACCAAGAATTTGATGAGGGCTGCGATTCTAAATAAAGACAGTTGTACTGCAAGCTTCAGCCCATAAGAACATAGGAATATTCTGATCATGAATCATTGCTTTCGCTGCCTCAACAATGGTCTTGTTCTTTCTTTCAGCCACACCATTTTGTTGAGGATTATAGAGAACGCAAAGCTCCCTCTTAATCCCAGCATCAGTACAAAAACTATGAAAGACTCCAGATACAAATTCCCCACCATTATCAGATCTCAAGGTCTTGATCCTCTTCTCAATAGAATTTTCAACCAAAGCTTTGAATGTTTTGAAACGAGACAGCACTTCATCTGATTCTTTTGATTTAAGAAAGTATATCCAACACTTCCGAGAAAAATCATCAATGAAAGTAATGTAATACCAAAAACCGCTAAAGGAAGCAATAGACATTGGGCCACATAAATCTGAATAAATTAAATCTAAAATACCTTTAGCTCTAGATTCACTGCTATGAAATGTACCCTTAGTATTCTTACCTAGAGCGCATCCTTTGCAAATACCTTCATGATCCTTCTTGAGCTTGGGAAGACCAATGACAGCCTTGTCCATGGACGCCAAGGTTCTGAAATTTAAGTGACCAAATCTCTTGTGCCAAAGAATGTTTGGATTTGAGGAATAAAGAGAGAGAGCTTGAATAGGCCGAGCTGAAAGTCTGTAGAGGCTGCCATGACGAACTCCTATCTCACGAGCTGAAGAGGAGTTAGAGTTCTTCTTCCAAGCCAAGACCTTACCATCAATGAAGGACACATGATATCCTTTGTCTTCAAGAGCTGAAATAGAAATCAAGTTCCTCTTAATACCAGGGACAAATAGAACATCACTAAGGTGCAGGGGAATGCCTAAATCAAGTTGGAAAGAAGTGGAGCCAGCCCCTTTCACTGAATAACTAGCATCATCCCCAATGATTACTTGAAGATGAGAATCCTTTTCACTAAGGTTGAAAAGATGATCATTGTAACCCGTGATGTGACGTGAAGCTCCGCTATCAATCAGTCAAGTGTCACAGTTTGTAGGAATGTTGCTGGATAAGGCAGAGATGAAACTAAAACCCACAGGTTCATCACATGATTCTTTCTTGGGAGAAGAGTCTTCAACATGTGCAGTAGAAACTTGAGGCTTCGGCCTTGAGGTGCAATGCCTGGCATAATGGCCGAATTTGTCGCACCTGAAGCATTAAACTTTGTAGGCATCAACCTTCTTTCTTTTGTGGGAAGAATCTGGATGAGAGTCATTATTCCTAGATCGCTTGAAGTATGGTTTCTTTCCTTTTCCTTTAGAGGTGTGGGCTATCAGCACTTGATCATCTTCATGGTGACTTTTGCGACCATTACCTCTAGCCTCAAGTCTGCATTCCTCTTGAATGCAATCAACTCTCAATCTGTCAAATTTAGGGAGATCATCACGTCCACTGATGCCTTGAATAAACGATTCCCAAGAGTGAGGAAGACCATTCATGGCAAGCATGACCAAGTCTTTGTCAGGGATAGAGTCGCCAATAGTACTAAGCTGGTCCCTGAGTTCTGAGATTTTCATGAAGTAAGATATGGCTGATTCTCCTCGAGCCATCTTGATGTGAAGGATCTGGCGTCTCAAGGCCAAGGCTCTGCTAGTATTATTAATCTCATAGAGATCTTTCAAGGTCTGAAACATCACATTTGCTGTAGACAGGTTGAAAATAATGGGGACAAGATGATCCTTCACAGAATCAATAAGAATTTTCTTCGCCATAATTCTGTTCTTTTTCCAAAGTGTTTTCTCAGCATCATCAGCAGGTTCTTTCAGATCAGAATTTATGTAGGCAAGAAGATCATTTTCCTCTAGAGCGATCAGGATCCTAAACTTCCAGGAAGAGAAGTTGGAAGAACCGTCAAGTCTATCCTCGACCTTTAAACCGTTGACCATGATGGCGAAGCAAGGAGAAATGTAGAAGAGGATATCTGGTCTTTCTAATTCTGGATCGAAATACCTAAACCCGCTCTGATACCATGTTGAAATCTGAACCACAAAGATACATGAAAATAGAATCCAAATAACACAAACGATTATCCCAGGAAAAACCCTCTTGGTAGAGGGAAACAACCCAGCCCACGAAAATGGTACTCCTTTATTAATATGCAAATCATGAAATACAGTACATGATGAATCCCGTGAGGATTAAAATCAACACAAAATAATACACAGTGACAATCTACGCAAGTAGACACAGCTCACAAATCGAGCATGTATGTAAGAGACCAGCTCACTGATTGAGCACATGCACAGATGAGAAGATCACCAAAATCGAACCTGAAACTGGTGAAGTTCACGAAGCAAGAGACATACAATCCGTGAGATAGAAACAGCGGTAGCTCACATATGCGGAAGCACGCATAAAGAGGAACTGTCGAAACTATAAGAGTCATGAGTATATACGGGATGCTTCGAGTGCTGTGAGCACACACGGGAAAACTGCAAGTGCCGTGATCATACATGAGATGTATACACAGCAATGACCAGGCATCCAAAGGAATCACACAGACCAGGCGTCTAAAAAACAATCACCCGATATACAAAGATACCTTTTTTACGTGTGTATTTTCATTACATCAAAATATGAGAATAGAGACAATATGCAATCAAGAAAATGATTGAGAAAGAGACACCAAGTGAGGTGACGCTTCACCTTGCTTGGCGTTACAGCCAGCAAGGTGAAGCGTCAATACCGTAGCCGTTACTGATGAAGCAGAGGGCCCGAGTCGGTAACGTCTGCCAAGGGTGAACTCATCGTAACACACCGCGAGGAAGGAGAGGCTCATAACGGTGATGCTCCAACGTGAAGTCATGAGGCAATTCGACAGGTGGCTTGTAAGTTTCAACTGAAACTAACTACCAGTGACAGTTGAAATCTCTGTCGCTGCTACCGAAATTCAACAAGTCTTCTATGCATTTGTGACCAAAAGACCTGCAGATTGTCTTATGTAGGGTAGTTAGAATGATGACCATTAAGGGATGATATTAAAATAATGTAATGTTTCTTTAATGGTCATCTTAGTTAGTTTAGGTAGTTTCTATTTCTGACTTTTGTTTACATTTGTTTACGTTTGGAAACATTGTAATGTAATTGTCTATATTTTGTAAACTTTGTTTTCATTATTGAATATACAAGTACCACTACAAAGAACACCTGGAGGTTCTAGGGTGCTGTGTTGGGGGGTCTCCCACCTACCAAAAGTTTGGTTGGTTGCTGCTTTTTCGCATTTGCTTATGTTATATGATCTAGTGCTTAGCTTTCCTTCCTATTTTTGCCTACTCCTTCCCTTCAAGGATTTAGTTGTGCAGGTGTTTAGTATTTCTGTATGTTACAAATTTTGGGCTGGAGCCCCATAATAGAACCCTGAATATTGATCTGAAAGAAATTATTTACATCTGATTAAAATAAAAACATCACAAATTATTCAGGAAAGAAACTCCTTATTCTGCAAACCCGTAATTTTTTAGTCATCTTCTCTTCAACTATTCCAAGTGTATATGATGATAGGTACAAACTACAAACGAGTTACCAAATAAACTAGTTGTTACAAACTAACAACATGATCACAAACTTCTAATAACATTGAACAACGAGCAACATCAAATATATCTAACAATGACTAGGTACACGAATGTTACCTCTGGGACTCCACTTAACACAAATAGCAGCACGATTGAGTCTGAGAATCACAAGTGTTGGCAACCATTCTACACCCTCTAAACTCCAAACATACCTACAGTTTGAAAGGCAGAAATTGGTAGGAGAAAACCATGTAAAAAAATCTCAAATTCAAAGCTATGCTACATATTCCAAGGTAGTTGTAACTTCACTTTTAAGTTCAACACAACTATTAAGTAAATGAGATGCATCTACAAGCATGCCTTGTGAAGCAAACAATTAAAACAAGGAAAACCAATGATTAGTGGATAATATCTTACGAATTTCTATCATGTGACACAGTAACAATCTTATTTAATCTCATACCCCAGTCTATCCCTGATACAAGTTGATCATGCTGCAAATAACATAAGCATATGTCAGTCTATCTTTGTCTCCTACACCGACATACATATAGAATCTCAGTCAAAGCTAAAAGTCCACATTTAATCCAAATTTAGTACTAGAAATGGCAACAATGTAATAAATGCAAAAGAAAAACAAAAAATGCAAAAAGTACCTTCTGAAGAATGTGTATTCTATTCCATATAGAATTGCCATGAGGTGATGCTTTGTAAATATGCACTTCACTGTTGTTAGGGCAAACAGCAACCACTGCAAATCCAAACTGTTCATCAACTCATTTGTACCAAGGAAACACAAACAAGTAAGGAATTAAAAAGAGGATGAGAAACCATGGTCAACAGGAATTACGACAGAGGTTAACTTTTTATACTATCAAAACCTTCCATTTTTCTAATGGCCTAGACACCAATCCTGAACATTTAGGACAGGGAAATGGGTCAAAGAATCCCCTTCTCCCCCTTCTTTTCTTAAAAACTGGGACATTTACTATAAAGGGGTGTTGTCCCAGATTTTTTTGCTAAAATTGGGGATGTTTTGGTGTCCTTGTGTCATCATGGCATCTCCCAATGCCTGCAACTTTTGAACAACAATTAAAAGAATTCCAACAAAAGAAAGGTGGAAGGATTCCCGTGAGCTTGTTGTGATGGAGATCAATCCTTTGTCAATCAGAATACAAAGGAGAGTGAAGAATCTAGGTAACCTTCCAAATTTAGCAAAGCTTTATTAATTGCATTCACCTATTGAAATTTACCATGTTATCCCTGTTCATCCACACAGGAAAAAGGAAGATTTGCTCCATGAAGCTAGAAAATTATGTGATTCTTTACCAAGGTCATTCTTGAACATCAAAACTTTTCCTTCCTCAGACAAAATCCAATTGAACCAAAATGCATTCATAAACAAATAGATAAACATCAACTCCTAGGCGCCCATTTTACGTTACAAAAGCAAGAATGTAAACAGCAGGGAGATGCTGACCAGGAACAATGAATAAAACACAGCTACTAAAATGGAGTAGAAGGTAAACTCATTCTCTCATATAATTGGTGATGATCAAACATTTATTCAAATGCCAGCTAAGAGCTGCCTACAAGAAGATACCATTAATTGAATTCATTTCACACTGAAATTGGTTCATACACCTATGTGGTTGCTACCTTTCCATTGTAGAAAAGTTATCAAGGGTTCAATACTTTGTATGGGCTCACATTTATATTTTTAGCAGATATATTTTAAATTTCGCATTTATCAAAATTTAACTTCTTTTAGTTCATTTAAGTCATTTTTAGGTATTTTTTGTTTGTTTGCATTTTTTAAAATTCAAATATCAAGTTTTATATACTATTTTATTTGTTCACCTTACCATTCCTAAAACAATGAAAAAGGAAAAAAAATCCATCCTAAAAAATTGGTGAAACACTGGATTTTCCCTAGTTGAAAAGGATCACCCCCAAGAAAACTGCCAACGCTTCCTAAACCATCATAGAGAACAGAAGTCTTTTCTGGTAAGATGATAGCACATATGACAGAACAACAAACACCCTCTCTCATATTATTCCATTAAAAACTTGTGAGAAACAGTTTCCACATGTCAAATACATAGAATATAGCATCTATATAATCAGCTCAAAATGAAATAGATTAAACAAAAACAGCAGGAAGATGTCAATAAACAAAACAAACTTTAGGTTTTACAGCTAATTATGGACTTCAATGTTAAGAACATGGTTTCTCACTTCTACATTTTATAGGGTGCTGCCAGGGGCTATAAACTGTACTAAGAAGACTAGAAGTTATATTGGGGACACTCCAATAGAAAAGACGGGGAACTAAGTGGAAATACCTCCGGAGTTTCAAATGATTCTAGTTATGGGGGGCTTAAGTTCCCTTTCCAACCATATTGCTGCTCACATACCTTCTCCCACATATTTATTCTTTACAACTTTTCTAGCTCATTAAACTGTTGACACCACTTATCAGATATCTTTAATAAGCCAATATCTTACATAGAAACCAACAGATACACTTGGAACTCAAAAATGTTAATGCAAAGCAGTCTTAGAGGTAAATGTTTAAAGTGGGCAAAAGCTACTCAATTAGATAGCATTTGGCAGATCCATTGATGGAAAGATCAAGTGTGTCAATTAGAACTTAAAACACCATAATCTCTTCATAGTAACATAACTCTGTATAAGACCCAAAGACAAAAACCCTTGTCTTGATTCAATTATCACTCCCTTCAACCACCAAAAGTAATTCCCAGAATACTGAAATTCTTTGACAAGAAACGCCCCAGGACAAAGGGGTGACATGTTTGGTCATTGTATCTAAGCACAACCATACTGTCCAGCAACAAAGACCTGCCATTTTCATTTATGTGATGCAAGATGGACCCACTAGACTGGAAACTAGTATAGCCATGAGTCTAACAACCATCTAAGCTAGTACAGAGAAAGCAAGGCTAAAATTCTTCAATTACTAAAAGAAAACTACATCTATCCCTTTATAACTTGGAAATGTAAGGACAACAGAAAGAGAAATTGCATGCTTGGCTTCTACTTGCATGGAGAAATAGAAAACGGAGCCCAAGATTAAAAGGCATCCTCTCACAAAATTAGCATGGGTGCAGTTTAACCATCATCAGCTTCCCAGGACTTGGCTAGGAAGAACTAGACTATGGGAGAAAGGGATGGTTTTATTGTGATTTGTGATAACTCAAGCAAGAAGGCACAATCTTTTGACGACCAAGAGCTTTCTTGCTACTTTCCCAAGAGCTAACTTTCACAAAACCAACTTAGAGAAACTTTTCTAGGCAATAGTTTGAGCAAAGTTGAACCTTTTCTATGAAAACCATGCTAGCACCTGCTTTTCTGAATGGAAATCTAAGAGCATCCAAGTGTATATCAACTTTGATATGAGCATCCAAATTAGGAGCATTACATACTTTTATGCTAGAAGGAATGAGGATAACAAGGGATTAACTGATAATTAATAAATGATGCAGAGTTGTTGCTACATCAATTATCTCAATCAACCTAGGATTGGATGGTGTAGGCTCACTGCATGATTCTCTCTAACCAGTTTAGTACAGCTTAATTGTGTATCTTTGAATTAACATAATCATCTAAAGATTCAAAACTCGCAAGTCCCATGAAGAGGTTGGTCTGGGATTTAAATGAACTATTTTAACTGTCAATTTTGTCACAGCTCACCAAAGGGATGCATGAAAGTGCACCTTTGCACATCACTTTAATTTAACTACAACTGAAGCGATGTCTAATACATTTCTGGCTCTTAATTGGGTCATTTACAAGGTTGCACATGGACAGGGGTACTTGTGTACTTCGGAGATGGGTACGGGTACGGTTACAGCTATTTTTTCAAAATAGGAGACGGGGTACTTTGGGTACATCAATTTTTTTAATATATAATTTAATATTTTATAGAAAATCTAGAAATATAATGACATTGAGTTTTCAAAACAAGAACAGTGATAAAGTTTACTGTCAAACATTAGCTTTGAAGATTAAGTACAAAAATTGAAATGCCATACCAACATTGTATCAAAGTTTCAAACTGATTAGTGATTAGTATTACATATTGAAATAAGCTTGATAACTTGCAAGCTGATACGTAAACAAAAAACTAAAACAAAAATCAGAAATCTTAATCAAAGTGCTTAGCTATGATGCTCTCCACTGAGTACCCACTAAGTACCCAGTACTTGGGTACATATACCAGAACTCGGTGCGTGTCCCAGGGGTATGGGTACAAGTACCCATGCAACATAGGTCATTTAGCGTCTTAAATGACCTTATATGTTGGATAATCTGGTCCAAGTTGAATCCCTCCGTCTTATTTTTCTTTTCTAGTTGGTAATGTGTCATTTTCTATGTAATAAATTAATGGTGTATTTGAATCATACATTTATTAAGGAGCATTGGACTTTGGAAATATTTGTAATGAATAGATACACTTATTATAGGCCATATGATGAAACTGTGGTGCCAATTGCATGATGCCACATGATTCTTGATATTATCACTCTTGCTGACCTAGTTATGGTGCCACTCGATCCGACAATCTCGATCCTGATTCAGTCATTCAGTTGGAGAGATAGTTACAACTGATCAAACCAAATTTTATGATTTACGGATGACCCCAACATGGAGCTATCACCAATGATAACACTTTAAAAGTGGCACATCTCCTTAGTGATTGAGTTTGATTGATAGGTTCAACTTGTGTGTAATAAATCTATGCATCAATCAAGTTGGTCAATTGATTGATAGGCCTTCAGTTGCATGTGTGAAGTATCCAATTTGACAAGATAGGGTATAATGATAGCTCCAGTTTTGAAAACATGTAGCCATCATGATGTCAACTCTATTTAAGCACATCAGTGCCAATGCAAAATACAGACTCAAATGTTGGATAAATGAATAAAGTGTAAGTTGCTAGAATTTTTTCAAACTCAAGGCAATCGTTTGTTTTGAAGGTTATGATTTTGAAGTGCTGATATCAGTAATTTTTTCTCTCTTCTCCCTATTCTAATGTCCTGAGTTTCTGAGGCTGCTGGACGTGGAGATTTATTGCTGTCGATGTGGTAATTTATTGAAGTCAATATGGTATTATTCTTGGTGTTTGGCAGCTGCAGGTGTCTTTATACTCTGACAGCTACAAAAGTTGATTCTTGGCGGCTGCAGGTGTTCTGACAGTGTCAGAATACGATTCTTGGCGGTTTTATCTGAAACCAATTCATTAATTTATTCATCCTTTTTTTGGGTGACAGCTGTGTAACATTTTGTATTAAAAAAGGGAATCGTTTTGAATTCTAAAGTAATTGATAAATACTTCGGCAGTCCCTTCCTTAGTCAGAGATTATCGAGTCGAGCATGCATGCTAAGTGTTGAAAATGTTTTTTCTGTTATTCGCTATCTTCTTTTTGGCGCATATTAATATTTGGTAGTCTTTTTCAGCATGCTCGAGATAAGTTGTCAAGAACTGTTTCAGGGGATTGAAGTGATTAGAGTATTATGAAAATTGTTAATAAGTTTCTATACATTTGAGTTTGTGTGAATACTGAAGTTGGTGCTTCAGCTGAATGAAGTATGTGCTTCGAGGAGGGTTGTGTTGATGTGAGTTTTGTACCACTATATAACATATAGCAATTGAAATACTTGATACAGCGTACCAAACACTCAACCCTCTCTTGAAAAGTATATATAAGAATACTCCAAGGTTCCTTACACCTGTGGATACTAACTCAGTTATATAAATGTGATTTGCTGGTAATCACTTCGGCGGGCTTACGTTGTTCATTCCAAGAAACTTGGTGGTGCTTTGCTTTTCAAACATTCTCAAATGATTTTCTATTTATCACTTCCAACTTTGCTCTTCAAACTTTCGAACTTCAACTTCTCAACTTCAACTACTAAGCTATTGATTACTTCTACTCCTAAGGAATGGAAAGATTGGCAAATGGACGGGAATCAACCTAATGAAAGCTTGCCAGCGGCTCTACCTCCATAGATGCAATGATTCAAGGGGAATGAGACTAGATTACCACACAAGGCTCCTCAACAAGCCGCTAAGGTGCTAGTGGCCTAGTATATAGACCCCTATCAAACATTCACCAATATCACCATACAACTAGCCATCTACTTCTATTCTTACTTTAACAACTTTGAAATGAAATCCTACTTTAATTTGAGAGATGAGAAGAAACATGCAATACACCAAAATGATCATGTATATCCACCATGCAAACCACAACAATGAATAGAGAACAATTTTGATAGTATTTTGGCAACAATTCTCCAACATAACTCTCTTACAAATGAGTACAAATGACCTTATATAGAGGCTCAAAATTACAACGAGTGGCCAAGATTAAGAGGCAAAATCAAGGGCCAAGATTAAACCTTACAAACCCTAATTAGGGTTACCATCTTTCAACCAATTACATGAGGGCACCAACTTTGTGGGCCAATGAGAAAATTACAATAATCTGTCAACCAATGAGAACATAGGACACTTGGCATGATTTGATTGCATGCACATGAAATTGCCACCTCATCAACCTTGTCTTATAAAGTTCATTAATCCTTGAGATGAGATGAAGCCTTGGATGCTTGAGCTTGTCCTTAGAAATTTTCTCACCACCACTTGAACTTGCTTGTACTTGATGTCCTGACCTCGAAAGGGTGAGGTCTCCATACACTTGGGGTAATCCTTCCTTGACCTTGGTGGCTTGCCTGGATGTGAACCTTCTTGCAATTCGAGAGCCTTGCTCTTAGCCACCGCCTTGAAATCAAACTTGACCTCTCTCAACCTTTCATTCACTTTCCTCCTTGCTTCAATACTTTGCCATTTTTAACCTTCCTATTTGGATTTAATCTACATGCATGCATCTTTGTTTCAATAACCTTGGGTTTTGGGGCACCTGCCCTCACCATATCTCCTTGATTGTTCCACAATCCACCCATCACTGAGTTCATCAACTGCTTTCATCAATGCTTTCCTCCTTGGTTAACCCTTGACTGCCTTTCGCTGTTCGAACTGCCACAACCTTGCCCTTTTGGCATAAGTACTTGCCTCAACCATAGTGGTGCGGTGTATCTCCCCAATTGGATTTGGTTCGACTGGCAAAGCATCACTAGTAGTCTTGCACCCGAATTGAAGAAGTAGGACCCCATGTAGATTTGCCCCCGATTTTGTACTATTTAAGTTGCAACTCTAAATTCATGCTAGTGATCCTAATCCAATCAATTTTCCTTAACCATTCTCAATCTCTTCAATAAAATAAAACATCCAAGGATCAAACTGTGTACCTTTAGCATAGCTTGGGATTTGACTGAGAAGCACGATGAAGGCGCTGCACTCTGATTTGCAATCTGACTTTGTGAGCCTTAATGACTTGATGTAACCAATTCTGTCGTATCATGTCTGTTGCTGGGGTAGACTGAACACTTCCTTGCACAAATCCATACTATTTGATCCTCTTTGCCACAGGTGACTGGCTGTCTCTCAACCTCTCTCTTAATTGAATCATATCAAAGGTACCAATGTTGGTGTTTCCAACGCATTTCAATTTTGAGCGGAAGTTGGAATTGGGTATCATGACTTCCTTGTCTCCTATTTCAGCATTAATTCATTTGGGTCGCTTGCTTGCATTAACATCAGCCATCCTAAACACTTATCACTCCCCGCCTTTTCTACAATGCTGGTGAAACTACACTTATCACTCCAATCTTCGCCTAGGGGTGGACTACTACACTTATCACTCCCCGCCGTTACCTTAAGATGGGCTACACTTATCACTCCAAATCTTCCCCTAAAATGAAATGCAATGATGCAAACTACACTTATCACTCCCCGCCTTTGCCTTAAGATGGACTACACTTATCACTCCAATCTTCGCCTAGGGGTGGAATACTACACTTATCACTCCCCGCCGTTACCTTAAGATGGGCTACACTTATCACTCCAAATCTTCCTCCTAAGATGAAATGCAATGATGAAATGCAAGCAAGAACTTGAGGGAAAAAAGCCAATCAAGACAATCGAGTAATCTACTTAATATCCAAATACCTAACTCTACTCTTGAAATTAGTTTTCAACACCTAAACTAGCACCAATGAAATGAAAGCAATTAAAGAGAGAGGAAAAGATAGGCCACTCACCCAAGGGCTAGGAATCCTTTGTCTATGCAATTAGCTGGGTTTGATCTTCAAAATCTTCTATCTCCACAAGAAAATCTCCCCTTCTCCAATTCACTCTCAAAATCTGATTGCTATGAATCTTCTATCAATAAATTCTTCTATTACAAATCTGATTTGCCTCAACTCAAGCTTCTTCTCTTCATCAAACTCTCCAATTTTTGAATTTGCTTTTCGGATCTGCTTTTTCGGACTGCTTTTTCGGATCTGCTTTTTCGCTCTGCTTTTTCGGACTGCTTTTTCGCTCTGCTTTTTCGGACAAGAGAAAAGGAGAGAAGTGAATGAGATGGTGAAATGAAGTGGGGGAGAGCTCCCCTTATATACCAAATTTTGCCTCCAAAAAAGCAAGGCCGACTTTGTAGGAGGAGGAAAAACAAAAAATTAAAATTGCCAAATTAAACATGAATTAAATGAAATAAATTGCCCAGACCTAGGGGATTTTATATTAATTTAAAATTGGGTCAACCTAGTGCAAAATTATCGGTTTAAATTAGCCAAATCCGAAATTATCATAGGCCCTAAAATTGAAATTTTGAAAAAAGGTCATTTAGGCCTCCAATATAGCTTTAAACCCTCCCCATTGTGGACCCAATAACTTGCCTTGAATTTCACACCTCCTAGGCCTTAAAATACGTTGAATTTAACACACAAAGGGGCCCAATTTAAATTTCTAAATTACAAACACTTAGCCCAAAAAATATGATTTTAATGCATTTAATCATTACAACCAAAATTAATTTTTTATTATTTTGCAACCCAAAAATCATTTTGCAATTTAATTTCCATTTGGCCATTAATTTTTTATATTTTGCAATTTATTATCTCTAATTGGCAACTTTAAATTTATTCTTTAATTTCCATTTTTCTCCACCAAAAAAAATTTACAAGATTTTCCCAAAAATATCCAATTTCACAATTAAATTTTGAAAATCTCAAGTTCTTCAATTTCATCAATTTTCAAAATTCATCTAAGTCTGAAAATTTTGCAAATTTGCCCTGCCAGATATTTTTCTAACAATCGAAATAAAATATTCCTATTGAATTTCGTTTGGCCTAAAGACAAAATCAACTGTTTAGGAAAATCAATGTTTCACACAAGGTGAAAACAAGCTATACCCTCCCAAGCACTTCAAAAATATCCCAGGTGTAAAATTCTCATTCCAAAACCTCTAGATCGCCCAAAAATTCGCTAAGGCACCCAAATACCCGGATCTAGAAAAATTGTCAAGGCTTGCTCAAAAAAAATGGGGGTCCCCAAATTCTTTGGGGCGATGGTGTGAAAACCTCACAACAGGTTGGTGCTCTCTGTGAAATGGTGCTCACCTATGTAATCTGGGTTGGTGCCAATTTGTTTAATGAAAGCTATTGATCTGTTGTGGTTTTTTACCCGAATGGGTTTTCCACAAGAACTTTGATGTTTTCGTTTTGATGTTTGCTCTCTCTACTCTAATTCTCTGTTATATGTGTTTTGTGCATTAAAAGAATTAAAATACTGATTCAAACCCCCCCCCCCCCTCGCAATATTTATGTGTGCTCGTCACAAATAACAATCACAAAGGCTTCTGCAAAGAAGAAGTAATCCCCAACCCTCACCCTCATTAGGAAGATGAAAGGTTTAAAGAAGACTAAAAGCAATGAGAAAGAGGAAACCTCTTCCACTTCTAGTGTAAACAAAAAGAAAAGTCATGAAACATGTTATCAATGTGAAGCATTGGTACCCATTGCAATAGATGGCTTCCCCAAGATGGGCAATTATGAATATTGAGCTTATGAGTATTATTGTTTGTGTTATTTATTTTTAATTGGCAACTGTGAACATTGAACTTATGAGTATTACTTATAACTATTTCTAGAACTGCATGTGCGCGCACGCACGCATTGGTACCCATTGCAATAGATGGCTCATGATGGGCTCAATGAAACTCAAAATATACTCCACACAAGCCCACCACTCATCATCTAGGATCAATGCTTTGACTTTTTGTGCTCTTCCTATTTGTGATTGCCTCCATACGCTCCAAAGAGTGTTGATGGCCATGGCACTCAATGCCTCTCCCACCTTCACAAGCTTTCTCAAGACAATTTTGTGTGATGTAAATCGAATCTCAACAACCTATCATCTGTCATGACCCTGATCAGATCATAAGAAATATTAAAAAAGTATTTGCACTCATATCCAAAATAATTAAATGGACTCAGAAAATTGTCTTAATTAATAAGACTTCACATTTTTGCCTAAGCCCTAAAATCAAATCTAAACAATCAGCACAGAAATGGTGATCAACCTGGCTCCCACCCTAGAACATAAGTCGGTGAATATACAGAAGATTATTTGTATGATATCTGCAAAGGTTAAGAAATGAGTGAATTAAGGCAACAATCTCACATTATCACCAAGACAATTTGTCTAAAATAAAACCTTAATAAGGTGTGATCTCACCAAACTAAAGCGATTTAGGTGTGAAAAGGCAAAGGACAGATGTTGAAAGGACATGACTATAGAAAAGCTGTTACTGGGTTCATCGGTTTTATGGCTAGACCTGGGCCTGGTTCGCACCCGGTCCGGATCCGCTTTCAGTTCGGTTCGGGGTTTTCCTGCAGACGCGTGGCCATAGTATGTGTAGATTTACACAAGCTCCCATTTCTAAGGTCATCTGTCTAATATATCTGCCGAGCGTTTGAGCCAATGGAGAGGGTGTGTGGTGATTTCTAGGCCAGTCACAGCCAATAGAAGGGCCATTTCACGTGTTTTTTTAAAGGATTTTTCACCTGCACTAATCTGTCTGATGCCATACGCGAACATGGGTGGTACTCTGTGCCCTATAAAATTGCATATATATTTTGTGTTGTATTATGATATTATTTTGTGTCATATTATAATTTCATTATGATAATATATTTTGTGTATTATAGTTTCAAAATTCATTATGGCACTATAATATTTTTTTTTGTAAGTTTTGATATTATAACATTATATATTATTATTGCTTTTTATAATTTTATTATTAGATTATATTATATAAAATGACAAGTTAAATGCACCTTTCAGAAGGCTTCTAGGCAAGAGAGAATTGGCATTCCATCTAGACTAGCTGATTTGAACATGTCATAATCTTATCCATGAGTTCTTATGGAAGATACAGCATTACCAACAGTTAAGACATAGAAAATTACTTGTAAAAAACTAAAAAGAAAAATACAGAACTTGTACAGAGACTGTCCAACAAATAGCAGAATATATGCAGCTGGAAGGCACAAGATATGGATTGCATAAATGTCCTTAGGAGAGAATCACAAAGAGGTCCTAAATGCAGATAAGTAGATTTACACTTCTGTCCCACAAATTTAAATACTAGAGACAGGGATTTTCTATAAGGGGTCAAACTGAAACAATCCTGATAAGTAGAGATTAATCTATATAATTACTTGTGACCAGAGATGACAGCAAAACCAGGGGTTATTTCTTATGAATTGGACTAGGCTCTAGATGAGATAATTACATCTGGTGACAGCCCAGGTTCCCCCAGGGTTTGCCCCGGGCTGTCCCATCCCAGAACCAGGACCCGAACTGAATTTCCAGGGTATGCCAACCTATACTGCAGGACCTGGTAACATAGGACTTATCTGTAAAATGTAATTGCACTTCTTATGGGTCATGTGATGAAAAATACGGTTCCATTTGCATGATGTGACATCATCCCTGATATTAAAACCCTTAACAGACTAGTTATGGAGCCATTCACTCCCACTTTCTTACAATTTCTGATAACTACATTTATATATTATATAGCCAATTAGTAGATAATTTCATGTCAAAAATGGAATCCAGTATGGATCATTGGTGTTGGCATGTGTAAAGACTAGGAAAAGTTGTAGTTTTTTCTTTTGCTAACTATGACTGGAAACCATCTTACAATTTCATATGAAAGAGCTTTCACTCCCTGCTGCTTTCATAATTTACACTTTTACTAAGGTTCCTTTACAGAGCCTTGTTTGACTTAATCCAAGGCCACTTAATATTGTACATAAACTAAGTTGTTGGTCTTGGTATCACAAATTTATTGTATGTATGTATGTATGTGTGTGTGTAGCCATACCCATTCCCAAGGAGAAAAAATGTCGTAATGCTGTACCAGGTTCCTGTACTCATACCTGGACCCATACCCAAATCAGCAATTTAGGGCCGTCTATATTCCTTCAAACTAGAGAATGACAATGTTAACATGGATGTTTAAAAGGCCTCTGACCACTAAACAGAGGCTTGCCTGAGTTTAATCTAGAATGCGGCAACTTATTTGAAAACCTCTCTAAAATGGCCGTAGATGTCTTCTTTTTGTCCTTGTAGTGCATCTTCAATCATCTTAAGAACAAGGACAAACGTATCTGATTTTGCCATTTTGGTGAAGCAATTTAAGATAGTGTGAACAGGTACGAAGGCAAACAGAGGGATTTTCATAGGAACCCAATGTTTCTTGACCTGTGATCTTGTAAGCATCCAAAATCACAGCAAACCACTAGTCTGGTTCACATAACATCTAAGAAGAAAATGTACAAATTTCGGAGTTAATGTGTTATAAGGAAATAAATGAAACATACCAAAGGTTAATTGAGATAGATCAAGTACTGAAACCAAAATGAAACAGACCTGAGCAAACAATGTCTCAGACAGAACAAAGACCTTTAAAAATGTATTTTCAATAACTTAGCAAAAGATTGTGTGAAATATCTCTGTGAAGAGTCAGACTTTGCGTGCCTGACTTAGCAAAAGCTAAGAATATACAACTAATCTGCATGATAATAATATATGACCATATTATGCAACAGACATTAAACAAGAATAAGGACAGCTGGAAGAATGAGACAGTTCAACTTCTAACTGCATAGCATCTTGCATGTGCATTAGGAAACTATAAAAGGAGCTCTAATCTCTAATCCACATGCATCTCATAATGATGATAATATCATGTAGCTTGACTCAAAACGCCAACGCAATCAAATTGTATCACAGATTCATTCCACAATCTATCCTCTATTTGTTAGGGATCGTGGAGGCCTTAGATTTACAATGGTAGGTGCTTTGTGAGGTCTGAAGTCTGTCAATTTGGATCGTGAAGTCAATGTATGTTTCGTAGTTAGGTAAGGAGGTAGAAATTGTTTTGCTCGATTCGAATTTAGGGGAAGAATTTGAACCCTTGAGCTTCAGGACCTTTACTTCAAGAAATATAATAATACGCTTTTAATGAAACAAAAAGTAGAAAAAGAAATACTACTACAAAAATTGGGTGATCTGTGACAGCTACTTACTGGAAAGTTCCGCATTCCAGGCATGGCAAGTGATGCACTGACTCAGCTGGTGAGCTGCCACGGCTGCCATTTCTGCACCCAAATTCAAACTCCGTTACAATTTCAACAAATTGCCAAGGGAAAAGAAGAAAAAACCGGATTCAATTCCAGCACCATAATGCCTTAAACTTGATTTCAGCGATAAATGAATGCTATTGAACTCAACTTTTAACACACCTGACTTTACGATCCACCCTTAACCGTGGAAATTAGAAGAAAAAAAACAGAGCAAAGTGCTTTCCTTCTCCTCCTTGTCTGGTACAAGTGAATACAGAGATTTAAATGGCTATCCGCATTGAAGTATGAAAATACAAAATTTAGATCGCGAGTATAAAAACAAAAGACATTGTCCCTTTGTGTGTTTTTCTCAAGGCTAATTATTTCTTTGCTAAATGCTGTATCTATGGAGTGCAATCTAAGTAGTAACGAGGTCGGTAGAAATCAATTCTTCACTCATTTTAAGGTAGAGTTCAAATTAAGAAAAATGTCTACCTAGGTAGTTTAATAAGTTCTACCTTAGCGTTTTCTTCTTAGGGTCAAAACTGCATCCCAACTTCGTTTTTATTATAATAAAAATTAGTATTTATAACATCATTTAGATATAATAAGTGTTAAGTGTTTCATTTATTTTTATGAGAGATAGGTTCTTGTGAATCATGAGTTTGACTCAAAAATTACATAGTTGAATCATGATAGCAATATCACAATTTGACTTGTTGTGGAAAATATCTCCTACTTATCAATTAGTATTTAAGTGTCTTATTTTATGTAAGCATTGGATTAGGATGGCAATTCGAAGCCTAATTCTTAAATAAGGAGAGCTCCTCCATAACCTCTTAAGGTATTGACCTAGCTTGTAAAGGCTAGCCACTAGTTTAGCTAAAGTGGAGAGAAATGATTTGAGGACCTATATAGGAAGAACATAAAGCTCGTAAGGTCTAACCCACTTACTTGCAACTAGTTGTTATCTAATATTTCAAGCACAAGATATTAAAATTGTGATACTAAAGTGTAATATAAAAGAACAAAACTTAATTCATTATAGATCATCCATCATCTAGATCTATAGCATCATAATATCTTATCATTCAACCACTTGAGCCCCCAAGAGTATTGCATTAGCATCTAAGGTCATGAGTACAACATAAGCATCAAAATTTATATTAGTGCATCTTCTAATTTGTTATAAATTGTTAAATTGGTCCAAGGATTTGATTAAGGAAAGAGGAGGGGAGCAAGTCACCTCCCATGCTTGACATAACAAGCTTTATTAGTGCTTTTAGGTGCCACCAAGCTCAAGTAACAAGGGCAAACAAATTTATGGCGATCAGGAGTGGAGAGATAAAGGTTACCTAGTTTAATGAGTTTTACTTCAATGTTTTTTTCAAAGGGTTAAAAGTGCATCCCCACTTGTATTCACGATAATAAATTTGTACTTAAGAATGATTTTATGTAAGTGTTAGAATATAGTTAAATTTTGTAAAAATTGAGTTTGTATCTTTTGGCGACTCATATTTATTATTTTTATATTTGTTGGTTTTTTATCTTAGGTCAAATTTTGTAGTTGTGTTTTATGATCATACATGTAATTTTTGCCTTTATTTTAAAAATAATAATAATTTTAATTATAGGTCTAACTCACTTACTTGCAACTAGTTGTTATCTAATAACTCAAGCACAATATATAAAAATTGTGATACTAAAGTGTAATATTAAAGGACAAGCCCTAATTCATTATAGATAATATAGTAGCTAGACCCATAACATCATAATAGCTTATCATTTGAGAACTTGAGCACCTATGAGTATTGCATTACATAGGCATCAAGCTTTTAATTAGTGTATCTCATAATATATTCTAAAATATTAAATTGGTCTAAGGATTTGACTAAGCCAAAAGGACTCCACTATTGGCATAACAAGCTTTATTAGTGTCTTTAGGTGCCACCAAGCTCAAGTAACAAGGGAAAACAAATTTAAGGAGATTAGAAGTGGAGAGATAGAAGTTACCTACTTTAATAAGTTTTTTTTTTCATTTTTTTGTTCAATGGGTAAAAATTGTATCCCCACTCATCTTCACTATAATAAATCGTGCACACAATCAAATCCAGAAACAACATTATCTCTAGTTAAGTGTTATTATATCTAAGTATTAGAATCTAGTTTGAATATTGATAAATTTAGTGTTCAGATTTATTTATTTTTATGTATAGGTTTTTTGTCATAGGTATATTTTTGTAGTTGTGGCTTCCAATCATACATGCAATTTTAACCTTCAATTTTCCAAATTTTGTTATCGGGAAACACTTTCTTACCTCTTTCCTTCCCTATTGAGTCATCAGCCTCCCAACACATTCACCACCAATTTTAATTATGGGGTCTAAACCACTTACATGCAACTAGTTGTTATCTAATAATTCCAATACGATATATTAAAATTGTAATATTAATGTGTAATACGAAAGGACAAACCCTAATTCATTATAAAGCATCCAACATCTAGATATATAGCATCATAGCATCTTATCATTAGTTATCATTGAAATCTATAGCATTATTAGTATCTAATATCATAAGGACAACATAAGCATAAAAAAAATTATTAGTGTATCCTCTAATTGTTCTAAATTGTTAAATTTTTGCATAGATTTGATGCCTCTAATCCTCTTGGTTTTCTAGAAGGATTTTGTCAAATGTTTAACACATTTTTGAAGGATGTTGTAGCACAAGTGGATATTAATGGATCTTTTTGTGAATAGTTCCTCTTGCAAAGGTCAATAAAGCAAGGTTGTCCTCTTGCTCCTACTATATTTTTTATTGCATCATATGTTATTTACTACCTTCTAGGAGGCTCTTCTATGAATCCTAAATTTAGAGAATTATCCCTTCCCAATGGTATTTAGACCTCCTAAACATTTAGTCTACAAATGATATTGCTCTTTTTGGTTAAACATAAAGAAGGTTTATTTTGATAATTAGTAAAAAACTCAAGAAAGTGTGTGGCTTCTCGTGAAAAACTATCTACTATGAAATGCATCGTGTTGAGTTGATAACTTAAGTGCTCATACCAGTTTTATAAATATGAGTTCCAATGGGGAGGCCCTAACAAATAAGTTAGATAATCTATATTCATTTTTCCATAAATCCATGTCTAAATGGCATGTGGGGCTGGATATTTAAGATAAAATGGATAATGATAAGAAACTAGGCATGTGGAATAAAAAAATACTCATTTTGGTGGGTAGAATTCAAGAATGTCAAAAGACTGTCTCTTCATATAGTTTATACTATTCCTTTGTGCGGTTGTTTTGAAGCTACCAAATAAATAAAATTTAAAAAGATTATATTTTTTGTGATTATATGGTAAAGGAAACAAAAAGAAGCATTCAACCAAGTGAAATTGATGTTGCTTAGTTAAGCTTGCGGGACTAGGTTTAAAAGATCTAAAAAGATATGGTATCTCTTTGGTTACTAAATAGTTTCTCAAAGCACTGAAAGGAAATGAACCTTAGAAGATCTTTGTGAGAAATAACACAAAATTAGTTGTTCTAAAATAAGCTAAAATGTGGAGGCATCTAACCCGTTATGACTTACTATTTAGCATATTTCTTACATCCTCTAATGGGTCCAATATGTTTAAAATTTATGGAAATCTTAGGAGTGAGTAAGAAAGATGATTAAAGATTGTGATTTTTTGGATCCAAAAAGGGTTAAAATATGCCCTTCAAAATCAATATGGTAGAATTTAACTAATCAAGGAAAACCCCTTGCCTTATTGCAAGGGTTCTCTACTAACTCGTGGTTCATAAAAGGATTAAATGCTTCATTCATATAACATGGAACAATCAATTGAAATCATAGGATTCCATTAGCACTAATTTTAACCTTCCTCCTCATTTGAGAACATGCTTAGTTCTGAGGGAAGCATCCAAGCTTATATAATTCCTTGTGCAATGTGACTGCAATAATAATTTTCTTGATAAACTCAAATGGTGTGATGGTTCTAATTTGCATAAAGTGAAACCTATAATGTTTTTTTTATTAAAGCATCTCAAAAGATCATGCACTTAAAAAATTGTTGGAATCTCATGATAACTAAGAAACAATGGTAAAAAAATATTTAAATATCTTTAGTCTAATGTGTTACAACAAAAAATAGCATTTTTCAAGTGGTTACTTATCCTATGAAAATTACATTATTTTTTCTCTTCATCCAATCTCAGTCTATGTGTTGTTTATGGACAATCTGAAAAGAGGATCGTGGCTAATTTCCCCAATTCATATGGCACGTTGGAATACAAAACCACCTCAAGATAAATATGATTAACACCACTTGAAAGATACCAATGCAATATATATGCTTGAAGGGTGTGTATTCCTTTTGTTACTTATAATTGACAAGGAGAGGAATGATATTGATATACAAGAGACTAAATAAGAGAAGGTTTGATCTAAACATACTGAAAAAAATTGATGTAAAAGGCAATGGATAAGAATTGGAACACACTTAGAAATGCAATAGGAGAAGTGGGTTTTCATATCCAAATTCCTGACTATTGGAATCTCGGAATACCCTATAACTGCAGATATGAGACCTAGAGGCTGTAACCTGACTCTCTACCAAAATTGAGCTAAAAATGTAGGGTACATGGTGAAACTCATTTTGTATTTGTAAATTTTGGCTAAATGTTTCTAGGTCTCTCTGACTATATCTGATCTTTTTTATTCCCATTCGGTGGCTCCGTAACATATTCCTACACAAATAAAAAAGGGGAAGAAGGTTTTCTAAACAGGTTTGCCTTAGTCAAACCCCTATTTAGAAATCAACCTTGAATATGGAAGGAAATTACATAAGGAAAGATGAATAAGAAACTAGATCTGAGTTGTAAATCACCTAATACCTTAATATCGCAATGCTTCTTTGGATATGATCATCAATGTTGATGCAATAGCTTGATTTAAAAGGAAATGATAAAACATAAACCTTGTATAAGGGATGTTGTAGTTTGCCAACAATGCTTGATGAAGAAGACAAAATAATGCTTTAAAGGATTGAAGATTTGGATGCTCAATTATAAAAGAAATCTTGAATTTTGATTGCTTGCTTGATCATGAATGCTTGAAAACTTGATAGTGAATTCTTGCACTTAATAAGGAATACTAAAATGAGGAGAGATAGGGGGTTTTATACTCAATCCATCATTTTGGGGGTTAAAATTTAAGTAGGTCGAGCACAAAACAAAATCTCCCAATAATATCCTGACATAGGGCTTTGGACTAAGTTTGGGTCCCAATTATAGAGTATAGAATGCTATTGGCATTTTTTACTTGGGAAAATGAGCCAAAATTTGGAGTGGGCGTCAAGGAAATTAGGTAGGTGCAAGTTTTTTGGGTACAACTCAATCCAAGGTCAGAATAGATCACAAAGGCCAAAAATGGAGCTATAGAGGTAAAAGTGGCCAACTTATCAGTACAACTAAATTTAAGTATTTATAACTTAAAATTAATTTTGGTCAAATATATGGTTTAGCTAGATTCATTCTAGATAAGTTAGATATGTGTCTAAACTTTTCTGATTAGAAGTGTCTATTAGATGCATATTTTAGACAACTTTGGGTCCAATTACCCAAAAAATAGAAGTATTTCAAAAAAGTGATGTTTCAACAACTCCCACTCCTTTTATCGATATTTTAAAAAAATATAAAAATCTCCTTTTATAAATCTATAAGTGAACTTTTCTAAAAATATATCTTTTTAATATTTTAGTTACTTTTTATATTTTATATTTAATTTATATTAAAAGCATTCATCAACACAAAATTACATGGTTAGTTATCTTGTCATGGAAAAATAGTAAAATTTATTTAAAAATTTTAGAAAAAAATATGATGTAGTAGAGGAAAGAATCTATATTAAGAGGATATAATTGATTCATATTTTGGATTAATAGTTAAGACAAAAGGTGACATTGAATGGAAAGAGATATATTTCAGTACATGTATATTTTTTATTTAAATATACATTTATAAAAATAGTGAAAAGATATATTCATGCACCAAAGTTTCAAGTTGTCTATATAAAGAAACAAAAATTGAATTAAAAAAAATATACTATATAAAGGTTGAGAGGATGTAACTTCAATTTCAACATTTTATCAGCAACTAAATTTTAGTTTTTATTTTATTCAAAACTATATTTTTATATTTTTTTAATTTTTATAAAATTACAAACATAAAATATATTAAAAATTAAATATTTCATTAGTTTACATCATTTAAAAATTATCAACATGTATCTCACGTTTTAGTGATTCCATTTAAAAACTTGAATCATTGTTGACCATTTCCTTTATAAAAGTGTGACACAACTTTGTACCTTTACCCATAGGGCCTAGGTGATGGAATGAATTATTTGATTAGAGGAAAAATAGAGAAGCACCCTTATAAATAAGGGCCAACCTCAAGTTTTGAATAAATTAAGTTAATATAGGACTTATAATGGTAATTTGGAAGTCCAATAAGCATTAGGAGAACGTGAAATCAATGTGGGAACCCATACATAGTAAAATATGGCTAAAATGATCAACTAATTAAGGGTGTTTACTTTTTAGGATGATACATCCAGTCCCCACTTTATTAGGAGTATGAGTCCACCTCATGCTCATGGTAAAGTAGAAGAAAGAAAGAAAGATGAAGATCGTGGGAAAATTTCAAGGAGATAAGATATCTCTAAGTGTAAGGACCAAAGACCCCAAACCAAGGATCTTAACTTGTACATCCATATGCAAGGACACATAAAACAAAAACAAAAGCCTAAAGCTAACTAAGATTCCAAGTCAACTAGTTAAAGTGACATCGGTAAAGAAAATGTTTCAACCACTAGTACATGCTTAGAAAGATATTGCAAAAGCACAAGTGGTCACTTGAAGAGAGAGAGAGAGAGAGAGAGAGAGAGAGAGAGAGAGAGAGAGAGAGAGAGAGAGAGAGCACAACATAGATAATACTTCATGATCTGATCAATTAGCAAAGTGTGTGATGGTATGTAAATATGGAGAAGAGAAAAAGATAACCATGGATAACACATGCTATTCATTTATGTTGTGCAAGGTGATCCATCCACCAAAGAGAATGTAAAGAGGGATTTGATGGTCTAGTGCATGCTAGTAAAATCATGAAAATTTATGTAAATGAGGGGTTTAATGGTCTAGCAAAGTGTGTCATGCTAGTCAACCCATGAAAAAGGATAGGTAAAATAGTCTAGCTTGTATTATGCTAGTCAACCAATCCTGAAAATGTATGTAAAGGAGAGGTCAAATAGGCTAGAAAGTTGTGTTATGTTAGTTCAACAAACCTTAAGGATAGCTAAGGAAAGCATCATATCCAAGGAAATTTTCTAAAATGTATAAAGGAGAGTGATCTGGTCGTAGAAAATTGTATTATTCTTGTGTACTCTACCTAACATGCTTAAAGTAAACAAAGTATTTGCAATAAGGAGGCCATATATGCCCCCCTTAAAATGGAAAAGATGACTATTTTAAAATCTTAAGGAAAAGAGAAATAAGGATAAAGCACCTTTTAACACAAAGGAGGTATCCCACAAGAAACACCCAATACAATCCAGAGAGGTTACAACTCCTATGAGATCAAGGAAGGGACAAATGCAAAGAGATAACATGCAAGAAGTATAAAGGGATCCTTTCGAAGGATGTTAAAAAGAGATGCAAAATGAGAAGGGAATAATTCACACCTTCCCCATTTCTAGGTAAAGGAATTATTGAGTAAGGATTAGATGCTTTTATCCTCCAAGGTAAGGGATTTGTTTACCACGGTCACCCAATTGTGAACAATGAAAAGGTTGTGATCTAGGATGCATATCTCTTGTATAAGAGAGAATCTGTAATGTAAACAAACAATTCCATAAAATATTGGATATCATAAGATTTAAAAAAAATGCAACTTAGCCAAGATAAAAGTGGTTCCTTAAGAGAAGTATGAGAGAGATTAAAAATAGTGCCCTTGTCCCCCAAGTGTAGAGACAAGAATAAGGAGAAAGATGACCTATTATTATACTTGCAAATTATGATTGCACCTGAAAATTGTACCACCATGCATGACAATGAGCCCCTAAAGGATGGGCTAAGAATGTCATGTAGTGTGGAGTAACACAATAAGAACTTAAATGTTATGTAAAGAAATCAAAATTCAAAATTAACTCATTGTGACATGTTATGTGAATGATATCATTATCATGAGTTTTTGAATTTTATAATGCAAGGCTTGACATTCATTATTAGAGTGGTCATGATATCAATGATACATGCAAAAAAGAAGATTCACAAGATTTTGACTAAGCTTCTTTTTTTGTTTAGGTTTAGTAATCAACTTGGCCCAAAGAAGGTTAGGAAAAATGATTTATTGATTAAAGCTAGGCATAGAAGAAATTTTAGATGTTAAAGGAGGGGATGTTGACAAAGGAGGAGGTTTGATACTAAACGCTTCCATGGTTTTCTCATGAGTCTCAATGCTTTGTTGCATACATCTGAAACTATGTTCAATATTGTGAGTTGAATTGCAAAGAGAATCAGGTTGAACAAATGGCACACTAGGTACTCTAAAAAGTCATGTGTTGAAATTAGGAACTTTGTTTTCACTTGATAAGGATGGTGTAAAGTCTAATGACCCCCAATCATCATCTAAAAGGGTTCTTGTAGGATAAGAAGTATCTTTGGGAGAATAAGATATGTTTTGTTTAAATGGTGTAGGAATGGAAGGGGAATTAGATTCAATTTGTAAGAAATTTTGGATCTTATCATTAGAAACAAGGATATACATGATGTTGTTATGAATGAACTTCACTTTGTGATGAAGTGTTGAAGGAACAACATGCATATCATGTAGCCATGGTCAACCTAAGAGAAGATTATAATTAATAGCATTGAGCATGACATGAACATGTGTGGGTAAAATAATGGGACCTACCTTAACAAGAAAAGTGATAATACCAAAGGTTTGTTTAGAAACATTATAAAATCCATAGATAGGAATAGAATCAAGTTTGATTAAAGAAACATCTATATTTATCTTGTTTAATAATTTAGTGATACAAACATTAAGTCTAAAGTTCTTTGAACAAGATTATCATTGATAAGAACAACAACCATAAGAGAATCATGTTGATATTGAATTTCTTTAAGAGGCAACTCATCTTGATAAAATATAATTTGAGCCTTACTATTGGTTGCATTTGTGCATTCCAAGATAGAAGTTATATTTTCTTGTCTAGGAGGTGGGACAGTCACATTTCTCAAGGCTTGTTGTAACGCTTCATGATAAGGAGGTGAAGTTTTAAAAAGCTCCCAAAGAGATAACTGGGTAGAAGTAGCATAGAGTTGTTCTACTAAATCATATTCCTTTCCAAGATTTTGAGGGAGATGAGGTATAAGGGGAAGCATTAATTGAGAAGTAGGAAGAGAAGGAGGAACAACTAGATGAGTAGGTTGTATATTAGTTCATGTGTTATATGTGTGAGAAACCACATGATAGTCATGGTGTTGAGCACCTTTTTACCAAAATGATTGGTTTATTTTGATGTAGAGGGGTATCTTGATGAAGATGGACAATGATCTTAGGATTCTTAGCACCAAAAACATTGATAGTATTAACTTGGGTAGGCTCTTTGTTCTCAAAGGGTTCATTATAATAGGGAGAACATCAAGGGTATTATCCTCTTTCTTCAAGGTGTCTTCATGATGTAGATAAAATTTATAAGAGGGACGAACACAACTCATTAATGCCTCATCAGTAGAAAGAATTATATTATACTAGTCTCCTCTACCACAATATCATCTTCCTTAATAGAAGATCTTCCATAGGGGAGAGAATAATCAACATCATTGTCCAATGGTTCATACCAAATAGGGAGATCATCAAGAATAGAAATGTCTTTATGAGAGAGGTAATTGTAACCCACAAAGACTTAATCCTTAAAGAGGGAGTCATTGAAAGAACTAGAAGGTGAAGCATCATAAGGGAAATTATCATCCTTAACCAAGGTATTCTAATAGATGTGGCTTATATTAGGATATGAGTTAACATCAATCCTCAATCCTTCTCCCCAAAGAGAAAGATCATTGAGAGAAAGGTTAAAAACATCTTCTTGCTCTAATATATTCTTATGAGGTGATATGAGAGAAGCCAAATCAATATTATATGTATTAAATTGAATTTTTTATCGCTAACATAATGTAAAGGAAAGTTTATGGGAGGATGTTGTTTTATGTCAAAATTAATGGAGTGGTTTTGGGATAATTCCCTAAACAATTTTTGCAACATGAAAAGAAAGATGAAAGTTAACAACAATTCATGAAAAGAGTGTATTTATTTTTGTACTTTTTTTATAAAAGAAAATTCAAGGTGTAGCAAAGATGTGATAGGAATAATTCATACAGAGTAGATTTAAACACTACTTTGTAAAAGTAAAAATGTGTGTCACACTTTTATAAAGGAAAAGGTCAACAACACGCAAACTGTTCAACTTTAACGACATAAAAGTGACATTTATATTTAGAATTTGAAGATGATGTAAAGTGATGAAATGTGTAAAAGTGGATGAAGTTTATGCCTATAAATTTTTTTTAAAAGCAATAATTGACATAGTTTTAAAATTTTTGAAGTCCATTTTTAATTGCTGAAAAATGCTCAAAAATTGGGGTCTAGTTCCCACCAAAAAAGTATATGCAAATAACCTTTTTTCCTTTGATTTCAACATATGTTATAGATGACCTATATAGATAGTACAGAAAAGAAGAATAATGGGTTTTCGATGTATATTTTCTCCGTTATAACTACTCAAAGTTGAACTTATCTGAAATCGATAGTTTTTGTCTCCCCTCAAATTTTCCCTATCAAATCTACACCATTCAGAAAAAAAAATTACACATTCTTCAAGAGGACTCTTTCCTCTAGTGTTAACTATAAAATTTATTTTTTTGGATATGTTTTACTATTTTATTTCTATTTTTGAAGCAGTGTCTTCTCAAATGTTAAAATACCTACTTGCAGTATTTTGAAATTATAATATATTAGATCTAATCAAAATACTATAATACTTATATGATGATAATATTGACTCTAAGATCTACAAAAGGTTATTTTTATATTTTTTAAGGAATATCATTAAAAAGAGTAGGAGTTTTTTTAAATCAAAAGTGGGTGAACCACTAATATATATATATATAGAGAGAGAGTATACTAATAAAAGTATCTTCATAGAATTAGGGTTAATCATCAATAATAAGTGAAATAAGAACTAAATACAACCACAATTGAGCAACTATTTAACAAAATCAATGACTAATTGAGCATCTTATGGCTCTCTAACTAAGATGTTAATGAGTGAGCTCTCAGCAAGCTCTCATTAATGAGAGTCCTAGTATGAGAATGATAGAGATAAAACAATATGCTAAAGCTAACAATTATCAAGATAAATGCTAAAATTGCTCTTAAATACTTTCTAAACTCAAATTGGAAGAGGTTTCATGCAATTCTCAGATAGGTGGTTGATGAATTATGAAGGATTTTAGCCTTCCTTTTATAGATTTTCCCAATGGTAGGGGGTGTAGTTGTGTTTAATCATCGTTGAGTTGGGGTTAAGTCTTTGGTTCCACCCTTTGAAGACAAAGCAAAGTTTGTGTCCTCAAAGCTTGAGACAAGTAGACAATATGGATGGTTAAGATTCTCTCTCACTTTGAGTGAATGAGATTCAATTTGGCTTGATCCATGTGCATGCCTTTCCTCAAATCTCATTGGTTGATTGATTTTCTCTCCTTTTGGTTTGTTGAGAGTAATTGATTTTTATTAATTGATTTAATTGTATTTATTTTAGCCATGTACCCGTTGAATGGGTTGAATTTAATTTAATCCAAGACTATACAATTAATTGAATTAATTGTATTTTGATTTGATTGCACTTGATTAAAATGCTCTCAATTTTGATTTATCTTAAATTAAGACTTGATTTTCGTTTTGATTGGCTAATTATGCATTGTGATTCAATTTATTCAATTATGTCCTTGATTTGCTTTGAATTGTCGTTAAATTGTCTTTGTCCATTTTTAGGTGATTATATATATATATATATATATATATATATATATATATATATATATATATATATATATATATATATATATATATATATATATATATATATATATATATATATATATATATATATATATATATATATATATATATATATATATATATATATATATATAACTGGTTCAAGAGCTCAATTGGGAAAGAACTAGAAAGAAAACCCAATATCCTAGCCTGAGTACAAATATAGAATCCTGCTATGGAAAAAAGATACAAAACATCTAAAAGTCCACCATGTCAAAAGACCTAATACCAAAGTTCTATAAGGCAGACATCTACCATAGCAGATTCAGCTATACATTACAAAATAAAACATGGGAAATGAGATACATAATTCATATCCCTTAATTTACAACATGTCTGCAGTCGGTGAACACGTCATTAAGCCCTAAACTAGAGATGAAGTCCTTTCTAACATTAGAGCAACTAGGGCATATACTCATTACGAATAATTAAAACCAAAAATATAGTCAAGATGTATACACAAAAAAATTTGAAAAATTTGTAATTACTCTTCCATGGTCAAGGGATCTGCACCTCCTTGCAGCCATCCTACACCCTGATTTTCCAAGAGTGAAGTTGTGAGCTCCTCACACAATCCACCCAATACCATAGTCAAAACTTCCCTTTCATTAGGTTGTGAGCATGTCCATCCATCATGCACAGTATGGCATTTAGTAGTATCATCACCCCAACTAGATGCATGATCCTTAGTTTGCAAACATATGTTTAGGTCTGGCACTCGAGCCAAAGGCAAGCTTTGTATTTGCACTTGCTCTAAATTATTCTCATGGCTATTAGAGGGAACCTGCAAAGCCATTTCTGTTATATTATCTAGCTCGAGTATGTTCAAAAGGGTAGCCACTCTGGAGCGGATTCTGGTGGCCACCATAACATCAATGTTGTGACCATGTGACTAAAGAATAGTTCTAATATGCCTATAAGTTTGCCTATCCAAGGCATGTTTTATGTTTTCGTAAACAAGCATATATGCATGGTTACTCTAGATATAGTGCCTAGGGAACAAACCTCCAAGAAGACCATGTCCTTGCCACATATTATAATGCAAAATTGCCTGCTCAAATTTATCTAGTTCGAGAAAATCCTTATCTACTACCTTGTTGAAAACAATGTCTAGTAGTTGTGTGCTTTGTAAAATGTCCATGGCATTAGAGAAAAATATCAACATTACCTGAGATGGGTATATGCACCGTTTGGCCCTAGGGGTTGTAATTTCATCCCCAAGAAAATCCTTCACCTCTCTGCGAATGCAAATGTTGTTTAGTATAAACATGCGGTCCAAAACATATTCTTTAATGTGTGCCAAGATGGCTACTTCATTCACTTCAACTCCAAGCTTAATCCTATCATTCCATGCCATATATTTCCAGTGTAAAATTCAGAAATCTCTACAAGACAAGCAAGAATTTGACACCATGAATTTAGTCCAAGGCAATGTATGCAAGTTGGCATATTAAGATGGGGATTGTGAGCTTAGGAGTAAGTTCCTCTTGATAACCATGGCTTGTGAATATATAATTTGTAAGCATGCTTCAAAGATGTGAGCTTTTACTTCAATTAAATTGGCAGGTTGTTTCAGGCATGTGAATAAATACAAATCTTTAAAGCTTAAGAAGTAATAATTCCTGGAGGTGAGTAACATATCCCTAAAGTCCCATCTCGGCAATGTCGCATCATGTTAATTAAATGATGTCATATGTGAAACATCAAACTTAGTACACTGTGACAAGATGTGGTTCCCTAAGCATGTCATATACTTAACAACCAATAATTTCTAGAGCAGCTTCTTATGCAAAAAAATGTGTGAGGATTAGATAATAATGTTGATCACATCATCCACAATGAGATCTTTAAATTTTGAGTTTTCCTGTAATAATTGATGCGGACTAAAGGACTTTACTTTATTACCATCACAACCATAATTTGATAGCCAATCTGCAACTTTATTCCCTTCACAAAGAGTGTGAGAAATGTTGTGACTCACAAAGGATTGTAAAATTTTCCATACCTATTTAATAATGTAACCTAGCTGCCAGTTTTGAATTGAATTTATGATGAAAGCATTGATTATAACTATGAATCTCCCTCAATATGTATCTTTTGTAAGCCACCCTGCTTAGCAAGGACCAGACCATCTAGAAGATCTTGTGCCTTTGCCATATCATTTGTGCCCAGTGTAATTGGTGAAGCCTTCACAACAATAACCTTTCCTAGCCAATCTCTAATGCAAACTCCAATTCTAGAGGGGCTTGGGTTTCCTCTCAAAGCCCCATCAAAGTTTATCTTGACAACATCCTTGTGCAGAAGTTTCTATTTAATCTTAGATCTGTCAACACTATACATCGATCTCCAATTTGGAACTATGCCAATGAGAATTTGGATATGACTCCATTCTTTTGCTATCCACCCATCCCAGGTCAAAAAATAATGATTTCACTTAATACCAGATAGAATGGCTTTTATAATTTCTCATATTGATATTTCTAGTTGTTTTGTTACAATGTTGATTGGTGTAACTATTTTCCTAAAGATCCTCTTGTTGCGTTCCCACAAAATAGCCCAAACTATTGTTGAAGGAACACATTTCCATAGGCAAGAGAAGGTAGAATTCGTGCAAATCAATGACCATGTTTCAAATGAGTCCCAAAATTTATTTGGTAGGGGTAGTGAAATGTGCAGTTTGTTGATGACAAACATCCAACAATGATTCACAAAATCATAGTTGAGAAGAAGATGATCCATTGTTTACATTTCTTTCTCACAAATAACACATTTAAATTGATCAACAATCCTTAATTTTGAGAGATTTTCACTAGTTAGGATCTTATTTTGAAGAGCTAACCATGCAAAACACCCTACCTTGGGTAGAACCGAGGGATTCCAGCAAAAGGAATAGGCTCTACTTTTAAGCTTTTTGTTCTCATAATGTTGTAATGCTCTATACCCTTCCTTGATTGTGAATTTTCCATCCTTGGATGGTGCCCACATAACTTTATCATCTTGTTTTGAAAGTAAAACATGAAGCTCTTGAAAGATAGATAGTAAGAGAGAGGATTGTTGATCATTAATGGGCAATAGAGATGTTTCATTCCATATAACTTTCCTTGAAAAAATCTCTATAGCCAAAAGATAATCCAAAAGATTAGGGCCCCAAATGCTAATTGTGATGTTCATGATTTCCTCACAATGCTCCATATGAGATAAGGGTTGAAGACCATTCCATGAATCTGTCCAAAATTTTACTTTGAAGCCATTGTTTACTTCCTATGAAATATATTTAGTGATGAGTGGTCTCAACTTAAGCATAAAATTCCAAACTGCTGAGCCTTTAGGTGGATCTACCACAATGAGAATTCATGAAGAGTCAAAAGCATCTAAGTACTTATTTTGCATGATTTGACACTATTTTGTAGTAGGCTTGGTATACATGTGTCGGATCAACTTCCCTCCAAAAGCTTTATTTCTATGAGATAAGTTATGTTGTTCAACTCCACAATGTGACTTTTCCTGGGCTATATTCTCCAAAGAAATTAGTCGTATTTTCTTTGCTTCTGAAACATTACCCTTCCACAAGCATTCTATAATTAGCTTCTCAATTTGTTGTATAATTGATGAAGGGTCTTTAACAACTAACACATAGTAATTGGGGACGGCTGAAAGAACGGTTTTGATGAGTAGAATTTTACCTAACAATCATAACCATCTACCTTTCCAAGCTGAAGTTCACGCTTTAATTCTATCCACCACAATAGACCAAAATGATGCTTTATTAGTCCCTACAAAGAAAGGGATACCTAGATATGTGGAAGGGAGATGTTCAACCTTGAATCCCAGGATCTTGATGATTTTATTTGAAATAATAAAATTGGTGTTGAACATGTAAATTTTAGACTTGTTTGGATTGATTTTTTACCCTAAGACATAAGTATATAATTCCAAGGAACCTTTTATATGTTTGGCTTCTTTAATGGAGGATTTCCTAAATAGTAAAGTATCATCCGCAAAAAAAGAATGGGTAACCGATAATGAAGTGCTTATAATTTGAGCACCTTGCCACAAGACATTTTCGTGATCATGATTAATGCTTCTACTAAATGCATCTGCCATGATTATAAACAATATTCGAGAGAGGAGATCCCCTTGTCTCACACCTTGGGTTGAAGGAAAGAAGGTAACTGCCTGACCATTGATAAGCACTGAAAACCATGTTCCCGAGACACAAGCTTTAATCCATTTGCACCACTTCTTGTGAAACCCAAATTTGAGAAGCACTTTGAATAATAATTCCTAATTCACATGATCATAAGCCTTCATCATGTCTAATTTGATAACAAAGCTAGGTTGTTGGTTTGTATTGATAGAGTGAATAACTTCATGGGCTACCAAAGCCCCTTCCATTGTCTCCCTCCCTGGGACAAAACTGCCTTGTTCTTGTGATATAATTATGGGCACTAGACTTTTTAGTCTTAAATATATAGCTTTAGTTATTATTTTGTACACCATGTTGCAAAAGGATATAGGTTTGAAATATGCAAATGTGTGTGGGGCCTTAATTTTGGAATGATAGCGATAGTTGTTGTATTGAATAATTTGAGCATTGAACCATTACGTCTAGACTCCTCCACAATCACTAGGAGATCCATGCATATAACCTCCTAGCATTGTTGGAAAAATAGTGTTGTGAATCCATCAGGTCTTGGAGCCTTATCCGATGGGAAGGAGAATACCACTTTCCTCAATTATTCAAGAGTAAATAAGGCTAGTAGTTCTTTATTATCTTCCTCAGACACTAATCTTAGAATAGAGCTCAATAGCTACTCTGTTTGGATATCTAACTTATAATTTGAGGCAGGTGGAGAAAGAAGATTCTTGAAAAAATTTACACCTTCTTGTTGGACTCCTTGAGCATCTTCAATTAGGTCCCCCGTAATAATATGATGTATTGAAAAGATGGCACTTTCTACTTTCCTTTTCTTGGTTGAGGCATGAAAGTACTTGGTATTCTTGTCACCTTCCTTTAACCACAACTCCCTAGATTTTTGTCTCCAATACACTTCTTCAGTAGAACAAAGTTCTACCCATTCACTTTGTAATGCTTTCTATTTACTAAATGATTCAAAATCAAGACCATGTTGAATAATATGTTGGTTCATATCAGTAAGAAACTTACTAACACTTTCTTTTTATTCAAAAATATTTTTGAAAACCTTAGAATTCCAATCCTTAATCTGCATCTTAACAAAATTGAGCTTATTAGAGAATTGATACATCTTGGTGCCTTTGCAAAAGGGTGTTGCAATCCACCACTATTTTAACAATGCCCATAAATGTGGATGTCTGAACCACATGCTTGCAAATTTGAAAGATGATCCAAATGTTCTTTGTTGAGGCACATGAGTCCAATCACCATTCAAAAATATTGGAAAATGATATGATTTAGAAATTGATAGGATTTGTGATGTAAAAGCAACTTGAAGAAGCTTCCAACTCCGTCGGATAAAAAATCTATCTAATCTTTCAACAATTTGTAAGAATCTTGTTCTTCTATTTGTCCATGTGAAGAGACCATTGTTTGGAATGACATCAAGAAGATCATTATCAAAGACAAAGTTGGAGAAGTCTTACATGATTCTAGGGTGCATGCATATACCACCTTTCTTATCTTCATGTGATAGAATGGCATTTAAATCACCCCCAATAATAATACGTTGATCTTCTTCTTGTTGAATGATATTAGTCAAATGCACCCATAATTTTTTCTTATCTAAAGTAGTTGATGGCTTGTAAAAATTTAACAGTATGAAAGAAAATTCATAACATACCATATGCATGAGTTTCCAGTTATGATCTTGACCTATGAGCTCACCTTGGATAGAATTTGAGTTCCACAAAGTAAGAAGACCACCTAAGGCTCCCAAAGATTTCTTATGAGAAGATTTCCATGCAGGCCATTATTTAATTGTTTGAATATTTATTTGAGATTTTGGTCTCTTGCAATATGAATACATTTGCACTAATAGAATCAATATGTTGCTTGATTCTTTTTCTTTTGTTAAATGCATTCATGCCTCTAACATTCCATGATACAATCTTCATTGTTGACAAGGAGAACCCTTTGTCCTCCTTGTCACTCTTTTGGTGATAGAAAATGTTCCATCCAATGTGTATTGAATGCTCGTTGCTATTTATTCTTTAATACTTAAGCTCTTTGGCTTCTTCCCCCTTGTTTTTTAGGTTTTTTTGTCTTCATTTGCCAATCTAGGAGTCTGTTTGATTGACAAAGTCTGAGAAAAATCAAAAGTATCATCCAGGTTTGGTATACTCTTTTGAATCTGCATTGGAACTTTGATGCAAAGTGGGCAGTCAGAAGCCTCTAAACAATGAGCAATTGGTAAGAATTGGATACTCAATACACCAAATTATGAAGGTCAAGTGCCCTACACTTATCCCAAGTGTAGAATGAACAAGGAGTGAGGTTATCACAACCCTAAATTCCAAGGATAACCTAATCACTAGGTTCTACAAGGTTCTAAGCACCAATGACCAATGCTTGCTAAGGAGTTTCCTTAACCCAATAAGCAACCAAACCCCATGAAATGAATCACAAGACCAGGGGTGGCCTACAATCACTTTTCTAGCCTATTTAGGTCCTATTTGTTTGGTTCCAATGGTTCTTTCACTTACAAGCAACCCATACAACTTAGTTGCTTCACAATCCAAAGACTAGGCTTCTAGCCTTTCCTAGAAGGTATTTTGAACATAAGTCAAAATTATTCCACATGAGATATGAAATGGATTAGATATTATAACACCCTTTTGGGTTTTATGGAACATATCCAATCACCACGATGTGAAGTTAGATGGAGGATGCTAAAACAACTACACTAGACCAGGCTAATAGGCCTAATTAAGTCTCCAATTGCACTACAAGTGCTATTTTCTCCAAGCCAACACATAAACCAATTATGGGAGAATGTGAGGAAATATAAAAGGACTCAACATCCATATTTTTGAGTCTTGGTGAATCACCAACCGAGATTTATGATGATTGTTCTAAGTCACTGATTGGTGCACACATAGAGTTGTACACCTAGGGCATTACGACAAATCCACTCCCCTGCAAATCCACACTTCTAACCTAAAAAATATGAAAATAAATTGAAAAAGGTTTAATTCCACCAAGGGGCATCAATTTCCCATGGTGGAATTGGTCCAAACAACCAAGCCCTATTGGGAACCCTGGTTTTAGGCCTTCAATCCAGACAGTCCCACTAAAAACCAAATAACTCACAAACTAGGATAGATCAGAACATGAGACCAATTGAAAAAGGAAGTAGACTCAAGGATCCAACTTTTAGCTTCAAATTTTAATGCCCTCCTATCTGTACCCATCTGTACACTTCAATTCTCCTAGGAAATTGTAGAGAAATGTTGATATTTTATTGATTCAAAATTGCCAATTACACATTGTTACCTTCCACCCGCATGAAAGGGCTTATGAAGGCTTCCCCCATCAGTTAAAACCAAATTTCAAACCATATGACCATTTCAGGCTTTGTTTACAACTTTTGGCAAAAGTTGTCAAAGTTGTTAAGCAACTTTTACAACATTTTTGCAATTTTTGCATTCTAGGTGACCAAACTTGGTCTAGACCTAATCTAGTGATCCAACATGGATCTAAAGTATTAAAAACATGAAAATATAAAAAATCCTTAGATTTTAGGCCTTCTAACCACCTTTGACCATAGTTGACCAAGGGCTTATAGTTGTGCCAACCTTGGAACTAGGTCTTACAAACTTGGTCCAGATGCCTAGATAGAAGATCTAACCTAACTAGATGTTCTTAGGACTTTGATGATCATTATTTTTTGAGTTTATTGTGGGTTCTCTTGCACCATACTCCCCTTGAGTTTAAAACTCAAGTTCCTACTTGAGGTTAACTATTCCACCGAAGTCCCATGTTGCTTGATTTGGTCTTCAGTCAGCCAAGTTGCATCTATGTTGGGGAGCCCTTTCCATTTGACTAAGTACTGCATATACTTTTTGGTTCTGGTTTGCTTCAGCAACTTGGTGTCCAATATTTCTTCCAGTTGTACTAGTTTTCTTTGAGGAAGATTGGTGACATAGTCTTCATCATTGATATTTGTTTCCTCACCTTGCTCATTTGTTGAATCTATTATAGCTTTGTAGGGGGTGAGGTCTACAACATTGAATATTGGAGAGATTTGCAAGGTTGGGGGAAGAGAAATCTCATAGGCATTCTCACCCATTTTATTGAGTATACTAAATGGCCCTACTTTCTTCATATGAAGTTTGGAGTATCTACCCTTAGGTAGTCTCTCTTTCTTCAGAAATGCCCAAACCTTGTCTAACACTTCGAAGTGGATCTCTCTTCTTCTCTTATCAGCATGTTCCTTGTATTTCAAAATGGATCTTTGCAATGCTTCTTTGACCTCATGCTATACCTTTGTGATGAGTTATGCCATTTCTTGGCCTTGAGCATTGAATTCGAAGTCAGATGGTAGTTCTATCAGGTCTAATGGTCCTTTGGGATGGAGGCCATATACTGCTTGAAATGGTGTTTTTCCAGTTGACCTGTTCATGGAATCATTAAATGTAAACTCTGCCTGGGGTAGGAGTGTATCCCAACTCTAAGCATACTATTTAGTTAGGCATCTTAGGAGATTGCGTAAGGATCTATTTACTACCTCAGTCTGCCCATCTGTTTGTGGGGGATAGGTAGAGCTGTAGATGAGATTTGTTCCCAATTTCTTGAAGAGTCTCCTCCAAAAATGGCCTTGAAACTTCACATCCTTGTCAAATACAATTGTTTGGGGCAGACCATGGATACTAACTACCTCTTTGAAGAAAAGATGTGCAATGTGAGAAGCATCATTTGTGCTTTTACATGGTACAAAATGGACCATTTTACTAAACCTATCCACTATTACAAAAACATTGTCAAAGCCTTGCTTTGTCTTAGGCAACCCCATTACAAAATCCATTGAGATGGACTCCCATGGTCTAGAAGGAATTGGTAAGGGTTGATATAGTCCTTGATTGGTTGACACACCTTTAGCTTGCTGACATATGGTGCAAGTTTCAATGAACTTCTTGACATCATTGTTCATCTTAGGCCAAAACTAACTTCTCCTCACCATGTCTGTTGTCTTATCAATGCTAAAGTGACCTCCTAGGCCACCGTAGTGCTTCTCCCTTATTATGTTTTTCCTCATTGAACATTTTGGGATGCATAGGTGAGCTCCTTTGAACAAGAGTCCATTCTAAATAAGATATTTAGAAAAGTTAGTATGGTATCTTCCAACCATCTTTGTGCAGATTTGGTATATCTCTACAAATTCAAGGTCATCAGGGTACAAGTGTTTGAGGGACTCAACTCCCACACTTTGTAGTTGTATTTCTTCAATCAGACCAACCCTCCTACTAAGGGCATCAACAACTTTGTTTGTTACACCCTTTTTATGCTTGATGTTGAAGGTGTAGGCCTGCAAGTGTTCTACCCATTTCAGATGTCTGACAGAGAGTTTTTCCTGTGAATTAAGAAAACTTAATGCATGATTGTTAGTATATACCACAAATTCCTTTGGGATCAAATAGTGCCTCCATTTCTTGAGGGCTTGGACCATGGCATAGAGTTCTAGGTCATATGTAGAGTATTTTCTTTTGGCCTCATTTAGTGTCTCTGAGAAAAAGGCAATTGTCTTACCTTCTTGACTTAGGACTACACCTATAGCCAAATTGCTTGCATCTGTATCCATAGTGAAGACTTTGTTGAAATTAGGTAGGACCAAGATAGGATATTGGGAAACCCTATTCTTCAAGTATTGGAATGCATCATTTTCTTCCTTTGTCCACATAAACTTATTCTTCTTTACACCTTTAATGGTTTCAAGCATTGGTGCACACACATGACTAAATTTTTTGATAAACTTCCTATAGAAAGTTGCAAGTCCATGGAAGCTTCTTACATCACCTTGGTTCTTTGGTGGAGGCCAGTTGATGATTGCTTCTACCTTCTCAGGGTCCATCTTGAGTGTACCTTGTGAGATCACAAATCCTAGGAACACAAGTTCCTTCCTCATAAACATGCACTTTTCCAAGTTGATTACCAACTTGTGTTGATGAAGTCTTCTTAGTACCTATTATAAATGATCAAGATGGTCCTCCTTGCTATGACTAAATATTAGTATGTCATCCAGGTAAACAACAACAAATTTTCCAATAAAATCAATGAATATCTCATTCATAAGCCTCATAAAATTACTAGGGGCATTGCTTAAGCCAAAAGGCATTACTAACCATTCAAACAAACCTTCAATAGTATTGAATGTTGTTTTCCATTCATCTCCTAGTTTGATCTTGATTTGACGGTATCCAAACTTTAGGTCTATCTTGGTGAAGTAGCAAGCACCTCCTAGTTGATCCAATAGATCCTCAATCCTTGGCATGGGGAATCTATATCTTATGGTGATCTTATTGAGGGCCCTACTATCAACACATAACCTCCATTTGCCATCCTTTTAGGGGCTAAGATTGATGGTACTGCACAGGGACTGAGACTCTTTTGAATGAGTCCTCTTTCTAATAATTCACCAACTTGTTTTGCAATCTCTGCATGCTGTAGTAGTGTCATTTTATATGGGGCCTTGTTAGGTAGAGAGGAACCAGGTATCAAGTTAATTTGGTGACTGATATCTCTTAAGGGAGGGAGGCTTGTGGACAGGTCACTAGCAGTGACATCTTTGTATTTTTCCAGCAGTTCCATAGCTTCCTTTGGTATAGGATCTTTTTTATCAGACCTTATGTTGTCTTTGGGTTTGGAGATTAGGACAAAGGCTTTAGTATCAGGTTCCTTCAATTTTTTAAACATTTATTTCTATCCCATGATAATGACAATAGGTTCTTTTTCAGACTTGCTATCAGGCAGGGGCTTCATAGTAAAAGTTTTTCCATCCTTGGTGATGGAGTAGGTGTTCTTCCTACAATGGTGTATGTCATCTACATCAAATTGCCAAGGCCTGCCTAGAAGGATGTGTGAGGCATCCATTTCAACCACATCACAAAGAACTTTGTCCTTAAAGTTTGCAATTGAGAACTCTATCCATGCTTGTTCTGTTACTAGAGTTTGTTGGCCTTTTGTTAGCCATGAGACATGATAGGGGCAAGGGTGTGGCTTCTTAGGGAGGTTTAACTTTTGAACCATTTCACAAGATACTAAATTTTCAGTTGAACCAGAATCTATAAGTGGATTACATACCTTACCATGACATTTGATCTTTGTCCTGAAGAGGTTCTTCCTTTGTGGAGGCTCTTGGTTTTGTGGCACTTGAAGGAAGACTTGTCTCATCATCAAACATACTCCTTCCTCTGGTTCCAAGTCTCTAGTGTCAACATTGTTTTCTTATTTATCTTCTTGGATAAGTTGTACTCCCCTCTCACCTTGATTATTGTTATTCCTCTTCTCAGGGCACCTTCCTGTATGATGTCCCCTCTGATTGCAATAGTAACATTTTAATGGTCCATTACCTTTTCTAGAGTTTGTTCTTCCTCTATTGAAGGGCCTCTTTCCTCTATAGTTTCCTCTCAAACTTGAGTCACTATTTTCTTTATCTCCCTGGTCAGGGGTCGTGCTGCTACTGCCACTATTTTGTCCCTTGCTCCAAGAGTTTCCTTTTCCTCTAAATTTATTCCCATTGTCATTACTCTTCCCTTCACCAAAGTCCTATTTTCTTTTCCATTTCTCCTCTACCTTAAGTTCCATTTGATAGCACTTATTGACTGTGGTAGGGCAGTGTAGGATAAGTTCCTCTTGAATGGATACCTTCAAACCATTCATGTATCTTGCTAGTTTTTCTTCCTCATCTTCTGCCACATTTGTCTTCATGCATAATTTTAGGAACTCCTCAATGTATGAGCCTACATCCATGTCTTTTTGTTTCAAGCTTTGCTTCCTCCTATGGAGTTGTACCCCATAATCTTCAGGTACATATGTCTCTTTGATCAATGCTATCATCTTGTTCCATGAATTGATCATGCTTCTCCCATTCTTCACCCTTTCTATTTGGATGAAGTTCCACCAAGTTAGGGCTGCTCCCTTCAACTTGGATCTTGCTATTTTTACCCTTTGTTTTTCAGGGATATCCTCACATTCAAAGAATGTTGTCAAAGCCTCTATCCAATCCAAGGCTAAATCTACATTCATCTTGCCATTGAAGACCTACAAGTCTATCTTTTCCTCCATTGTTCTTCTCCCCATGGAATGTAAGGCATCAATGAGGGGCCTTTGGTCTGTAGAGATATACTAATTAGGATTATCTTCCTCCTCTTCACTCCCTTCTTCATTTTTAGACCCATCTTCTTTATCATTGTCTAGCTTCTTTTCAAGTTCTTGAAGCCTCTTAGTTAAGGCTATGTTTGTAGCCCTTTTCTCTCTCACCATCTTTTCTAATTCACTTTTTGTGACCCTTGTAGGGATCTCTTCATCCTCAGGAGTAGACATAGCTCTGATACCACTTGATGCAAAGTGGGCAGTCGGAAGCCTCTAAACAGTGAGCAATTAGTAAGAATTGGATACTCAATACACCAAATTATGAAGGTCAAGTGCCCTACACTTATCCCAAGTGTATAATGAACAAGGAGTGAGGTTATCACAACCCAAAATTCCAAGGATAACCTAATCACTAAGTTCCACAAGGTTCTAAGCACCATTGACCAATGCTTGCTAAGGAGTTTCCTTAACCCAATAAGCAACCAAACCCCATGAAATGACTCACAAGACTAGGGGTGGCCTATAATAACTATTCTATCATATTTAGGTCCTATTTTTTTAGTTCCAATGGTTCTTTCACTTACAAGAAACCCATACAACTTAGTTGCTTCACAATCCAAAGACTAGGCTTATAGCCTTTCCTAGAAGGTATTTTGAACATAAGTCAAAATGATTCCACATGAGATATGAAATAGGTTGGAGATTATGACACCATTTTGGGTTTTATGGAACATATCCAATCACCAAGATGTGAAGTCAGATGGAGGATGTTGAAATAACTACACTAGGCCAGGCTAATAGGCTTAATTCGGTCTCCAATTGCATTGCAAGTGCTCTTTTCTCCAAGCCAATGCCTAAACCAAATATGGGAGCATGTGAGGAAATATAAAATGACTTAGAATCCAGATTTTGGAGTCTTGGTGAATCCCTAACTGAGATTTATGGTGACTATTCTAAGTCACTGACTGGTGCACACATAGAGATGTACACCTAGGGCATTACAGAAAATCCACTCCCTTGCAAATCCACACTTCTAACCTGAAAAATATGAAAATACATAGAAAAATTTTGAATTCCACCAAGGGGAATCAATTTCCCATGGTGGAATTGGTCCAAACAACCAAGCCCTATTGGGAACCCTGGTTTTAGGCCTTTAATCCAAGCAGTCCCACTAAAAACCAAATAACTCACAAACTAGGATAGATCAAAAAATGAGACCAATTGAAAAAGGAAGTAAATTAAAGGATCCCACTTTTGGCTTCAAAGTTTCATTCTTTCCTATCCATACCTATTTGTACACTTCAATTGTCCTCGAAAATTGTAGAGAAATGTTGATATTTTATTGATTCAAAATTGCCAATTACACATTGTTACCTTCCACCTACCTGAAAGGGCTTATGAAGGCTTCCACCATCAGTTACAATTTAATTTCAAACCATATGACCATTGGGGGTTTTGTTTACAACTTTTGGCAAAAGTTGTCAAAGTTGTTGAGCAACTTTTACAACATTTTTGCAATTTTTGCACTCTAGGTGACCAAACTTGGTCTAGACCTAATCTAGTGATCCAACATGGATCTAAAGTATTAAAAAAATGAAAATATAAAAAAATAATAATATTTTAGGCCTTCTTACCACCTTTGACCATAGTTGACCAAGGGCTTATAGTTGTGCCAATCTTGGAACTAGGTCTTACAAACTTGGTCTAGATGCCTAGATAGAAGATCTAACCTAACTAGATGTTCTTAGGACTTTGATGATCATTATTTGTTGAGTTTATTATGGGTTCTCCTATACCAAACTTCCAAACTCATGGTGTCCCGAGAATGAGAATAATGCAGAGCTCAAAAAGGAGAGTCATTTCCTTGTATTTTAGTTGAAAGATGTACATCTGCATTTTTTATAAAAGGGGAAGAGCGCAGCTATTGAATATCATGATTTTCTAATCCCCCATCTTGTGATTTTAAAATTTGAGTTGGTTTCTCCTCTTGACAAGTGATAGGTAAATTTGCTAGTAAATTCTCAACATTGATTTTTGAATCAAGGATGACCCCTTCCTCTAGAGAAATTTCATTGATCATGGTAGAGGCTAATGATGTTAATATGTCATTTGCCAAGTTTTGTATGTCCACATCTGAAGGTTGTACTTATTTGACAGTTGTATTAAAATCCATCATATTAATAGGAGTATCAAAGAAGATAAGATCATCCATCCTGTGATTTTAAACTTTGAGTTGGTTTCTCCTCTTGACAAGTGATAGGGAAATGTGCTAGTAAATTCTCAACATTGATTTATGAATCAAGGATGACCCCTTCCTCTAGAGAAATTTCATTGATCATGGTAGAGCCTAATGAGGTTAATATGTCATTTGCCAAGTTTTGTATGTTCACATCTGAAGGTTGTACTTCTTTGACAGTTGTATTAAAATCCATCATATTAATAGGAGTATCAAAGAAGATAAGATCATGAACTAGATTCTTTCCAAAATCATTAGCATCTAAGAGTAGAGGAGTGATTGAGTCCTTAATCATCCATTGAGGAGATTCTAAATAAAAGATGCAAAGGGCAAACTTGAGAATGGACATAAAGTAGAGCACTCTGTAGTAACATCCATAGATGACGCCCAAATATGAAGTCAAGTCAAAGAGGATAACTATCGATGAAATCCCACACTTATATGGAAAGGTAGCATAAATGCCAATTTTATCTCCTGCAAGGAGTTATTGAAACATCACTTTTGGGAAATAATTTTATTTCTTTGGTATTTGGACCCAAATTGGTATAAAACATGCATTTAATAGACATTTCCAATTGGAAAAGTTGAAGCACTTATCTAACTTAGCTAGAATGAATCTAGATAGAGCATATGTTTGACAAAAATTAATTTTTTGTTAGAAATACTCAAATTCAACTGTGTTGATAAGTTAGTCTGAAATGTGACGCAACTTTGTGCTTTTATGAATCATGTAATGCATACAAAGGGGATCATGAAAAGAGGATATAACTACCAATATCAAAAGTATGTAGGAAGAGTCAGGCTCTCCAAAATGTACAATATGAAAAGGGGATCACATAGAAGAGGCTACTTTACCCATTTCATATGGCACATTGTAATATAAAACCACCTCAAGACAAATATGATTAACACCACTTGAAATATGCCAATGCAATATTTGTGCTTGAAGGGTTTTTATTCCTTTTGTTCTTGAAATTGAGAAGGGGAGGAATTAAATTGATATAAAAGAGACTAAATAAGATTGGGTTTGATTTAAACCGACTGCTAAAACTGATGTAAAAGGGAATGGAGAAGAATTGGACACACCTGGAAATGCAATAGGAGAAGTGGGATTTCATATTTAAATTCTTGACTATTGGAATCTTGAAATGAATTGTAGCCATAGATCTGAGACCTAGAGGTTGTAACCTGATTCTTTGCCAAATTTGAGCTGAAAATGACAGTCTATACTTGGAAATTTTGGCTAAATTTTCTAGGTGTCTCCAACTGTGTTTGATCTTTTTGATTCCTATCTGGTGGATCCATAACCTATTTCCATGCACATAAAAAATGGAGAAGAAGGTTGGATAAAGGGGTTTTCCTTAGTCAAACCCTCATTTAGGAATCAACCTTGAAGATGGAAGGAAATTACATAAGGAAAGATGAAATATAAATCAGATCCAAGTTGTAATTCACCTTATACCTTGATAGCACAATGCTTCTTTGCATGTGATCACCAATATTGATGCAATAGCTTGAGGAAATCATGAAATATACACCTTTTATAATGGATGTTGTAGTTTTCTAACAATGCTTGATAAAGAAGAAGGAAGAATACTTTGAAGGATTTAATATTTGGATACTCAATTGTAGAAGAAGTCTTGAGTTCGGTTGCTTGCTTGATCATGACTGCTTGAAAACTTGATAGTGAATGCTTGCACTTTATAATGAATGGTGTAGATGCTATCTACCATGACCTTCATCTAGATCATTATGAAGGTATTTTAGGTATTTTAAGGTGGTGCAGGAGTGGTAGATTGAGCGAAATTGAGAAAAATAAAAAAAATCTAATTTTTCAATATTTATTTGTGTTACAAAAAAGTGCATTTTTTCCAAAGTGGAATTTGGGGTTGAAAATTCCATCCATCCCTTGGCACAATGTGACAAAGGTATGGTGCCAAGGGAATGAAATTAGATCTCCTAAAGACCTCTCTAATGATGTATGCCATTAAAAAATTTGAGCATCAAGAAAAACGTTATGACCTTGCGAAGTCGAGGTACCCAAATTCCAAAATCACACAATTTCTACAGGCCTGTGAGCCTGTCCTTAAATTTTCAATGTGCACTCATTGTAGAGAGAACCACATGTTAGCACTGTAGATTTTTTGAAGGCTAAAGGGAACGTAGAAACTCAAGAAACCCCATCAGTGTGCCACAAGTCCAATCTGCAGTCACATCATTCAAAAGGTAGTGGGGCTTGCACCCTTAAAGGAAAAAGGATGCTTTTCCAGTTAGTAATGAATCTTGATGCATATTTGATCTAAAAAATGAGATCGCTTTCATACACAAAAAATGAGGAACCACTGTCACTGGAGCTGGAAATTTATTTCCTCATGATGGTGAGGAGGTTAACAAAGGCACAAGTGGCGTTCATGTTGTCCACATAAAAGGAGAAGAATGATGCATAACTCAACACACTCAAGACAATTGTAACAACATCCATGATGGTTCTTCCACATGGCACATTTTCAGAGCCCTTCTTGGTTGTATTTTTGAGATACAATTTCAAGGATTTCTTCCTCTACAAAAGACCTATGGGCACATTGTAATGGATCATGATCTGGAGGTTCCTTTCAATATTTTAGATCTAGAACTTTTGTTTTGGATTTTTTTGTTCATGGTGTAGAAGAACACTTAGAAATAGTTGTATTTTCATTTTTAAGACCCTAGCATTGTAATTTTCACATAATCAATAGAGAAGATATACTAGACTATGCCCAGTTTGCTTTTTCTATGTGTTTTACTATGTTTTGTGAATGATTTCAAGGCTTCGTATTATTACTGAATGAATATAGCTATCATTTGTTAATTTTAGGCTCTTATAATTCATCACAAGGTGAAAGTTATTGAACCATGTCCAGTGACTCTTTCACTACTTATAATCTGGGGTTATAACATGCCATTTGGTGAATGAAAATATTTCAGAATAGTTATTTTAGTTGGATAAAAGGAACATTTTCTGTGAGCCTTAAAATGCGCTTCTCATGGGAAGATATGAATATTTTGGCTTGTGTCCAAGAACTTGTTATCACATTCTCTTTCCAACAATGAAGAGTCTGTGGCGTTTTATGCTCATTTATGGGATTGTATTTTCTTGTTATTTCTAAAGGGAAAATCAAAGGGTTTCAAAATCTTTAGTGGATTGTCTTGGTTTTTGTTTAACTTTCCTCCCCCTTTCTAGAACACCAAAGAGAAGAGTCAGATTCTATAAAATCTCGGAGGTTACTTTGTGGGGTGCATTCCTATCCCACTCTTGCAAAGCTTCTAGACTAGCGTCATTTAGGTGGGAGCCTAGATTTGGGATAAAAAATTACCAAAATAAGGAGATATATGGGATTTATAAACTCAATCTATCATTTTAGGGGTTAAAACTTAGGCAGGCTGACCAAGGAACAAAACCCCTACTAATATCTAGACATGGGGCTTTGGGCTAAATTTGAACCCTAATTCTAGGGTACATAATGCCATTGGTGTTTTGTACTAGGTATGGAATGCTAATGACATTATGTACCTAGGAAAATGAGCCAAAATTTGGACTAGATGTCAGGGAAATAAGGTAGGTGTAGGTTTTCCAAGTACAACTCAATTCATGGTTGGAACTTGTTACAAAGGCCAAAAATGGGGCTATAGGGCCTAGGTGATTGAATGAATTATTTGATTGGAGGAAAAATAAAGGATCACCCTTAGAAATAAGGGCCAACCTTGATTATTGATGAAATTGAGTCAATATAGGACTTATAATGTTAATTTGAAAGTCCAATAAATATTAGGAGAATGTGAAATCAGTATGGGAACCCAAACATACTAAAATGGGGCTAAAATGAGCACCTAAATAAGGGTGCTTACTTTTTTCAACGATACAATTTATAGGAAGCCTAGAAATATTAACCACATTTTATTTAATTTTTATTTTATGCCAACGAAATCTAGATTTGTTTTTTACATATACCTTAGAGTTTGGGGGATAAGGGTAGAATCAATTGGTAGGAAATTTTATTTGGCTATGTGAGTGGCTTGAGAAAACCATTTAATTTATTTGGCTTGTGTTGTCTTCTTAAATTTTATGATTTTTATGTAAACCTAGGAATGAAAATGTGTTCCAAGATAAAAGGAGAATACTTACTATTGAGTTTGCTTAAAGTCTTATTTTTCATAACATCTCTATGCAAGTTACTATAGAAATGGAGATATCCAAGGATAAGTTTCTAAAGTTGTTTAAGTCTAGGACAATGAACATCAATATATTAGAGATCAAATATATAAGGCATGACTCATTCAACAAGATTGAAAATGTGCCTTTTATGAGAAGTTATTTAGAGTTCTAGAAAAGATACGATAAGATACTTTTAGTTGATACCATGGAGAATTTTGGATTTAAAGGATGAATTCTTTTTATTGAAAACCTAGGAGAAAATTTTATAGTGGAAGTAGTTAGGTCAAATAGATACATCTTTAAATATTAATTTGCTGACTGGGTTGAATAAACTTGATAAGTACAATTAAAGTATTAAATTTTATAAATTTTCTAATCTGATTTTTTGTTCTATATATGTAATAAATATCTATATGGCATAAAATGTTGAACATATGTTGCATTATGTTGATGGTTTTATATTTAATAAGTATTATTATCTATATTATGAAGGCATTGCATAAATAATAATATATTTTAAATACTTTTTGTTCTTGTAATACAATGATAATTGGTGACCTTGTGAGTTCTACTAGACAACGATGTTCTTTGGTGACCTTATGTTGTCTTATAATCTGTCATGAAAAACTACTAAATCTATAATTTTTTGGCTATTGGTGAGCTATTCACAATTTGTTTTTAAACTAACTTATTTTTGATGAATTGGTGAGTGCTTCTTTGAGTATAATAATATTGGTATTCTTTATTTTAAAAAATCCCTCTACTTTGAAAGTCTATGGTACACTAATAACAAAAAAATTATGATAAGAAATGATTGGTTTGGTATCTTCCACCTCCTCACCTCTCTCATTATCACCCTCTAACATTTATATCCTCCTCTTCTTCCTCACTCAATACTTTAACATTATTTCTTTTAAATATATATGTCCTTGACTATACTTGCTATCATAGTTAAAACATAACCATTTAGATCTCTCTTCATTTTTTCATTGAGCCAATGTGGTAGGTTGAGGAAGTGATTGTGTAGGAATGGTTCTATTTCTCATGGTTGTAAAAAAATTTCTTCTATTGGCCACACCACTTCCTTTATCTAGCTTGCAGTATTTAATGCATTGGACATATAATTTTGATGGAACATGCACACCTCATATTTAATGTGATCATTTAAACCGTTTTGAAATAATTCCTTTTGATTATCATATATAAATTACTCCAATATTAAAGAAAAAGTTTTAATTTTTTGGTATAGCTCTAAAGAATCTAAGATTTTAACAATAATGTGTAGTGTTTTTCTCTTAGAAGTAGATAATTTGTGATAACACATCCCTTATTTTAGTTTCTTCACATAGTTTGTGATGCAAAGTGAATTAGTATTTTTCTAGGGATAAGGATTTCATTACAAATTTTTTTGACATGGAACACATATATGTTTAAAGAACTATTATATCTTGGAAAACCCAATTGGTTGGATACTTGCCATCAAAATTTTGTATATCCATATTTTGTGTGAAGTATCTAGCCATACAATTATTTTGGTGATGATACAATTATAGATCTAAGCCAATCCCCAAAGCACCATGTCCCTTGGAATAGCCATCTTAATCCAAAACATTTTGGTGTGACTTTATTTATTGGGAATCTTTAGAACCTTGATGAAAAGTCACTTGTTCCAAACTTACCTTAAGATCGCCTCTCTTATATTCCTCGCTTAAAAATATCTAATCATTATTTTTTAAATTTTTTTTTCCTTTACATAGTCCATGGTTATAATAGCCCTTACTTCTACTAGAGGATCCTCTTTATCGAGTCTTTCTAGTAATTCTTGAATTCCTTCCTTTATATCTTGTTGAAGATTCTATGTTGATGTCAACCGAATAGGTTTCACCATAACTTACTAAAAGGAAACCAAAATAATCTATTTTTTCTTTTGAAATTACTAGGGCCTAGGTTTCACTTCTAAAAAATTATAAATTTAGGGCCTATATTGTAACATTAGAATTTTTCTTTTTAATATAAATGGTACTTTGGAGAAATATATTTTATGTAGGGGATCATGTTTTAATGAGCAATTAGCTTAATTATGTAATTATTTAATATGTAAGGTACATTGGACAAGTTTTTTATCTTAAGAATTTAAGATTATTAGTTATTTCATTAGATATTAATTCAACTACTAACATTTTGCAGGCAATGTGGGTAATGGTCTACACCTACTTCATGAAGAGAAGAAGAGACCCCTTCAAATTATTTCTACACAATGTTACCAATAGAATAAATAATTTAGCCACAAAGGTAGAAATAAGAGGATGTTGTAGACAATGGGGAATTTGTAAATAAGATGCTAGAAACCTACCAAAAAAATTGAAACATTTGAGAAGAACTTAACAACTTCAGCACCAAAGGTAAAACACTTGTTGCAATTGTACAATAACATGCACATAAATGTTGCAGACTCTTTTGGAGAAGTTGGAGTCTAGGATAAATACTATTGTTAATTTCTAGATGCGGACTACTTCTAGTCACCTTCAAAGAGTGGATGAGACCCTTAATTGCCTGATGCAACAAAGCTTTGAAGGAATGAAGGTTACTACAAAGAATTCAAAGGCATTGTTGGAAGGAAATAAGGGCATTCTATTTGTTAAAATTGCAGACAACATTAATGAGGTTGTGGCCCCTACCGAAGGTCCCAGTTCTAGAACCCATGTGAGCATAAAAAAGAAAATGGGTGTTCATCCCAAGGAGATTGTTAACCCAAGGGATTCTATTCATATGATGATTAAGCTTGAAGGATGACACTGCTGAATATATGATTCAACAAGATTAATTGGGGGTAGCAGTTTTCTTGTGTTGGATTTTTCTTTTGGGCTTTTTGGTTGTCTTAGTATTTTTGGTCTTCTTTGCAGGAGGGTTCCTTGTGGTTTCCTCTCGTCCTTCCACATGTTCCTTTTTGCTTTTTTCTTTCTCTTCCCATATTTCTGGTTGATGTAAAGGGTTTTAGGGCCCCTTTAAAACCCGCTTTTACCATAATAAAAAATATGCACATAAATGTTGCAAGAGACAGCATGACTCACAACTATGACTACACAAGACCTTACCATTATAAAATCAAGGTGATAATATTAGAAGACTAACAAATGTGGAATCACTCATGATAGAGAAATGGTGAAGAACAAAGAGGAAGCATGACTCTATGATGGATGTGCACACCTCAAACACCCCCTCTAAAAAATGACATGAAGATGGTGTGATGGAATCATCAACCTCCAATCCACATCCAACTATGATAACCAACTCAAGCCCAAATCTTTTGACTCATTCAAGATTTTGCTAGCTCCAACTACAAACACACAACATCCAATTACAACTCAACCTTGCCTAAGCAAAAGAGCGAGATACCTAAATGCTAACCAGCCATAAGGTGAAGGCCTAGAACACCTTAAGAATGATCAAAAAGGGGATTTGACTCTTACAAGACTATGTTAGAGTAAATATAATGACGTAATAAGATCTTGTACCTTAGTTCTTAGCGAAGGGGACATAATTTAAATCTTAAAATTACTTGGTCATTAGTTATCATAAGTCAAATATCATAAAGTTACTTTATGTAACTTGTTACTAAATATTTTCAAAGGATCGTGTTAATTGACCTAGGTGGAATTCTAGAAGCTAGCTTATAATGAGTCAATGTCTAATTATTTAATTTTAGATCATAGGCATTTATTGTATTCAATTGACAATTTAATGTTTATATCAAGGGTAGTTGTCATCCTACCTCATCACCTTGCCTATATAGGCAATGTATATTGTATAATATCTCTTATCTCATTATCTCATTTATATTAGTTGAGTATCACATCAATCTTGAATTGTTCATGAAAAATCATATTCAAACATTCTCTTTTGGAAGACATATTTATTGGCTGATCCTTTGAAGCTTGTAGCCTCATTATGGTTTCATTATCATTCCAACTTGGTATCAAAGCTATGGTCAAAAAATTGAGCTATTGCTGGAATATATATTTTTATTACAAGTTTATTTTGGCTAACATTAAATGAATCTAAGCTCACTATTTAGTCTAGAGAACTAAATAAAATCAATTATAACTTTTGTTTTGTCCTAATTTTCCCTTTTTTACTAAATTTTGAAGGTATACAGATGTGCTAGTTGTTGAATTTGAGAGGTATTCAATTTTGTGGAGTAGTTTCAGTGAAATTACTTTTGCATTTAGAATTCCCAAGAACCCTATAAATTCCTATCAATTCATCCATTCCAACACTTTTTCTCAAAGGAATTTTGAGGTTTTTCCCTCCTTGGTTGATTGTATGGATCTGCACAATTGATACATTTTTTTTTGTATGATCCATATTGCTGCAGAGCACCTCCAATTTTGATAGGTTAGTGAGTGTGCAAGGTTTTTTGAAGTTTTTTGTGTTGTTATGTGTGGATTGGAATAAGATCCAATAGGTTGGATCTAAAGTGGACAACCTCCATGTTTGTAAGAGCCAAATGAGCTCATAAGGATAATGTGGCCTATATGGCCTATAAAGACCAAATGTGCTATTTTTGTGTAGGTTTGGTTTAGTATATATCTTAGGACCCTAAATTTCCTAACTAGGGCCCTAGAGGTCATCCTCAATGATTGAGTTGACTCAAAAAGTCAAATAGCACTAGATGTAAAAAAGTTGCTTGAGCAACTTTTGCAACTTCTTGGCAAGAAGTTGCCAAATGAAGTTAGAGTAGTTGTAACCAGTCATGCTTGGTATATGAGCATGGATTCGATGAATTTGGAAGGTTAATGAAGTTTTGGATTGCTGATCATCATTATGTACTTTATGTGGAAGAGAGACTATGTTTCCTTCTAATTAGTAGTGTTCTTTGTTTCTTGTACGGTCTTGTACGGATTGAATTGGGTGATCGGGACCCATGGTGGTGTAGTGTGTTGTATTAAATTTCTCAAGCATTGATTATTTTTATTTCAAGTTATTATAGTGTGAAGTTATAGTTGGATTTAAGTCACTAGTCTGTAAGATCCATTTACAGAGTCTCAGTGCCTAAAATGGCTCTAACCTAAGCATCCACTTGTGGAAATGGATGAAAATATAGGGGATGCAAGGTTAGAGTCTATACATAGTGTTTTTGTTTTCATTTTGGTTGTGGAAAAGAAATTTATAGACCAAGAAGGAAGCCCTATGGCTGACTGTTAGGAATAGGTGAGCCCGGACATGGTAAAGAAGGAATTTGATCGAGCACCCATGATCTTGGACGAAAGACTTAGAGGAATATGTGGAAGACCTAATGAGTCTCCTTGAAGGATAAAAAGGTGGGAGAAGGTGAATCAAATTTTGAAGACCAATTTGGTGGCCATTTGTTCAGACTGGTCTAGAGGCCTAATTAATAGGCTAAAAACTAGGGCCTAATGGTAACTAGGGTTGTGGGTGCAACCAAAAGCTAAGATTTTGGATTCAAATAGTTTTAGTGGATACCTTGAATATTTTCAAGGTATTCTATGGGGTTTTTTGGAGGATTTGGGAGAATTAGGTTGAAACTAGTGAAATTAGACCTACTAGGAAATGAGCCAATTAGGCCTCCTACTGAATTTGGTAACAAAATGCTTGGTAAAGTATCTAGAAGTGTGGGAAAGGGTTCTAATGGAATTTTGAAGAGAAAATGAATTAGTTAAGAGTCTATGTGATGTGTGGGAAGATCCTAAGCTAGGGTTTGGGGTTCTAGAGGGGAGATCTAGTGAAGAAGCCTAGGGAATTGAGGGGCTAGTTGAACCTAGGAGTATTGATTCTTTTACAAATCAACTATACCTTGGAGAAGAAGTTGATAGAGAGGATCTTGGAGATCCACATTAAGGAAGAATACAAAAAGGAGTAACCATTGGATGGTTAGGGGAGGTTAGAAGCATTTGGGAAAAGAAAACACTAGAATCCTAAACCGTCTGTATCAGAGTGGTATCAGAGCTAGAATTTCTTGAAGATTGTGTATGTCTAAAGGGGAGGAGAGCCAAGAGGTTGATAGAATGCCACCCAGAGAAATTAGCAGGGGTGCCATAGTGGACTTAGTCCAAGAACTACTGGCAAAGGCTAGCCTGTCATAACCAAAAGGTAAGAAGAGAGTCACTAAATGGGGTGATTTGAGTGAGGATGAAGATGAAAGCTAGATAGGAGAGACATCTAGCAAAGGCAAAGAGGTGGAGGTAGATAAAGACAAGGTGTTCTTGGATGATTTCAAGTACATCAACAAGGATCATATGGGACACATTCCTTACTATAGTGGCAGTTTGAATGGTGAAGAGTTATTGGATTGGCTAGAGGCCATAGACAATCAGTTTGATTACAAGGAAGTGTCAAAAGAGAAGAGAGTCAGCTATGCCAAGGCTAGACTCAAAGGATCTTCATTGGTGTGGTGGAACATGATGCAGGATGATAGGGTCACTAATGGGAAAAAGAAGATAGTCTCATGGGAAAGAATGAAAATCAGATTGAGGGCACAATTCTTGCCCACAGATTATGAGATACAAATGTATCAAAAGTTGTAGAATTTAAGGCAAAAGGAGTTATCCGTTAGTACCTATAATGAAGAGTTTAATAAGTTGAGTCTAAGAGCAAGAAGGTAGGAAGAAGAGGTAGAGAAGGTAGCAAGGTACCTCAATGGATTGAGGCAAGGGATCCAAGATGAAATCAGTATGATGGCTCTTGAAAATATGCACAAGTGTTTTCAATTAGCCTTGAGAGCAGAGGAGAAGGCTAGGAGGAGGAATGATTTCCAACAAAGAGGCAGGGGAAATAGCAATAACAGAGGATTCAGAGGTAGGAGTAACTTTGGAAGAGGACAAAGCCCAAATAGAATAGAAGAGGCACAACCAATTGACAACAATGGAGGCAACCAGTATAGGAGTTAATTTCAAAGAGGAGGATATAGTGGAAGAGGACCACCAAGAGGAAGATTTCAGTCCCAAGGAAGATCTAATTCAGTCTTCACTGGTAGATGTTATAATTGTAATCAAGTGGGGCATACAATGGGTAGGTGTCCTGAAAAAACTTCCACATCATCAATGGGTGAAAGGAGGAATCAACTAGTGCAAGAAGAGGACACCCAAAGTGTCACTTCACCAATCTCCAAGGTAGGGCCAATAGTGGATGGAGAAAACCTTATGTTAAGGAGGACTTTGTTAAAGATTCCTAATACCATAGAGCCACCTCAAAGGAAGAGCTTATTTAAGACTACTTGTAGGTCTCATGGGAAGATTTGAAAAGTGATAGTGGATTCTGGATCCACTGAGAATATAGTATCAACAGAGATGGTAGCCAAACTGAAACTTAGAAGGATACCACATACCACTCCCTATAAGGTATCATGGTTAAACAAGGGACAAAAAATAGTGGTTGATGAACAAACTATGGTGGAGTTTGAAATAGGAGAATATAAGGACAAGGTCTTATGTGACATATTTCCCATGGATGCATGTCACCTTCTTCTAGGACGCCCATGGCAGTATGATGTGAAGGCCATTCATGATGGTGAGAGGAACAACTATGTAATCACCAAGCTAGGGAAGAAGTTTTAGATGGATCCATTACAAGAACCTAATGAAGAGAAGCATGTGGGGACCAGTGTAATACTCTTGAGTGGGAAGGAGTTTCTAGAGGTGATGAAGGAGAGAGAGGTCTGTTGTGCAGTGATAGTGAAGCCAAAGGAGGAGACTAAGGAGAAAGCCAACATACCACCAGAGGTACAAGCATTGTTGGAAAGGTATCATGAGATAGTAGATAATGGTTTTCCAAGTGAATTACCACCTATGAGGGAAATAATCCATCAAATAGATCTCATTCCTAGAGAATTTTTTTAAAACAAGGCAGCATATAAGATGACACCAAGCCAAAATGTAGAGATAGCAAAATAGATTCAAGATTTGTTAGAGAAAGGGCTAATAAGAAAGAGTTTGAGCCCATGTGCTATGCCAACAGTCCTTTCTCCTAAGAAGGGTGGCACATGGAGAATGTGAACTAACTCTAGGGCCATAAACAAAATTACAATCAGATATAGATTCCCAATGCCCCGGATTGAGGATTTGTTAGACAATTTGGGAGGCTCTTATTATTTCTCCAAGGTGGATTTGAAGTCAAGCTATCACCAAATCAGGGTTAGGCCTAGTGATGAATGGAAGACAGCCTTCAAGACAAATGAAGGGCTGTATGAGTGGCTTGTAATTCTCTTTGGCCTAACTAATGCCCCTAGCACATTTATGAGGCTCATGAATGAAGTGCTAGCAGACTTTATAGGTAAGTTTGTAATAGTTTATCTTGATGACATTTTGATCTTTAACAGGTCTAAGGAGGAGCACATGGAGAATTTGGAGATGGTCTTGATGAGGCTACATCAAGAGAAGTTGATGATCAATCAAGAAAAGTGTGAGTTCCTAAAAACCGAATTAGTTTATCTTGGTTTTATGGTTGCTAATGGATGTATAAAGATGGAACCTGATAAGGTCAAGTCAATTTTTGAATAGCCTACACCTAAGTCCATAGGGGATGTTAGGAGTTTTCATGGATTGGCCTCCTACTATAGGAAATTGGTGAGGAATTTTAGTCATGTATGTGCACCTATCCTCAACACCATCAAAGGAGGAGTCAAATGTGAGTTCAAGTGGACAGAGGCAGCTGATAAGGGGGTTGAGATGTTGAAGAAAAGGATTGTAGAACTACCAACCTTGAGGTTCCCTAACTTTAATCAGTTATTTTTGGTGGAGTGTAATGCTAGCAAGCTAGCCATTGGAGAAATGTTAAGCCAAGAGGGACACCCTGTGGTATTCTTCTCAGAGAAGTTAAATGATGCCAAAAAAAAGTACTCCACCTATGATTTGGAGTTATATGCAATGGTACAAGCACTTAAAAATTGGAGAAATTATCTCCTACCAAGGTAATTTGTGGTCTATACAGATAACCATGCCCTTAGTTTCTTGAATGGGCAAGAGAAATTAAATCAAAGACATCTTAAGTGGGTAGAGTCTTTGCAAGCTTACAAATTTGTTATCAAACATAAGAAAGGAGTTAGCAAAAAATTTGCCGATGCTCTAAGAAGGAGAGTATTAGCTATAAAGGAGATACAATTACAAAGTGTGAGTATGAATGATTTAAAAGACATCTACAAAGAGGACAAAGATTTCAAGGATGCCTATGAGGCATGTGAGAAGTTCAAATAGGGATTCAAAGTGGAATTCACTGATTATATGTTGTAGGAAGGACTATTGTTCAAAGGGCACCTAATGTGTATACCTCAATGCTTAATGAGGGAGAACATAGTGAAGGAGAAACACCAAGGAAGCTTGGGGGGCCACTTTGGAGTGGATAAGATGCTTGAATAGGTGAATAGGCATTAATATTGGCCTAAGTTGCAATCATATGTTAGGAAATTTGTGGAGTAATGTCAGATATGTTGGAGGGCTAAGGGAAAAAGAAAAAAATGTGGGTTGTACCAACCTCCATCCATACTGCAAAGGCCTTGGGAGTGCTTGAGTATGGACTTTGTTTTTGGGGTTACCAAAGACACCTAGGGGACATGGCATTGTGTTTGTTGTGGTGGACCATTTTAGTAAGATACCACACTTCATACCATGTAAGCAAACCAATGATGCTTCACATATTGTAGGCCTCTTCTTCAGAGATCTTGTAAAGATCCATGGATTGCCACTAAATATAGTAAGTGATAGAGATAATAAGTTAGTGGGCCACTTTTGGAGGACCCTATGGAAGATGCTAGGTACAAACTTGTCTTTCTCTTCATCCTACCATCCATAGTTAGATGGACAAATAGAGGTAGTAAATAGGTCACTTGGGAACTTGCTAAGGTGTTTGACTAAGCAACATGGACAGTCATGGGATCACATCATAGGGCAGGCAAAGTTTGCCTATAATGACTTCATGAATAGGAGTACTGGTAAAATCCCCTTTGAGATAGTCTATGGGACTCATTGTAGAGGGATCCTAGAGTTGAGAGATCTATGTTTGCAAGACAAAAGGAGTTCCCAAGGGGAGACATTTGCAGAACAAATGAAAGAGCTGCATGATCAGGTCAAAAGGACTTTACAAAAGCAAGGGGAGAAGTATAAGGCCAAGACAGACCAATCAAGGAGAGACTTGCAGTTCAAGGTGGGGGATTTAGTCCTTGCTTATCTTAGGAAGGAAATACTACCCAAGGGACAACCTACCAAGTTACTCATGAAGAAGATAGGACCCTTGAAGATATTACACAAGTATGGCTAGAATGCTTATGAGGTGGAATGGCCTCCTAATTTTGGAATTTCACCCATATTTAATGTATGTGACATGTATCCCTATAAGGGACCATCTCTAGACATAGGTCCAACTACTCTTTCTGACTTAGGAGATGAAAATTGGGTAAACGACTTGCCTACCCTCATCCCACTGAAATTGGATAGTATACTGGATACTAAGGTGATCAAGAAGACAAGGAAGGGTACCTACAAAGAGAATCTAGTTAAGTGGTAGGGGTTACCTAAAGCTGAAGCCATTTGGATGACAGAGATGGACATTCTAAAGCATGGAGTCACCATTGAAGACCTCCTAACTCAAGGGACTTGAGTTCTTTGTCCTAGGGGAGTATGGTGTAGAGCACCTCCCATTTTGATAGGTTAGTTAGTGTGCAGGGTTGTTTGAAGTGTTTTGTGTTGTTATGTGTGGATTGGAATAAGATCCAATAGGTTGGATCCAAAGTGGACAACCTCCATGTTTGTAAGAGCCAAATGAGCTCATAAGCATAATGTGGTCTATATGGCCTATAAAGACCAAATGTGCTATTTTTGTGTAGGTTTGGTTTAGTATATATCTTAGGACCCTAAATTTCCTAACTAGGGTCCTAGAGGTCATCCTCAATGATTGAGTTGACTCAAAAAGTCAAATAGCACTAGATTTAAAAAAGTTGTTGGCAACTTTGAAAAGTTGCTTGAGCAACTTTTGCAATTTCTTGGCAAGAAGTTGCCAAATGAAGTTAGAGTGATTTTAACCACTCATGCTTGGTATATGAGCATGGATTTGATGAATTTGGAAGGTTAATGAAGTTTTGGATTTTTGATCATCATTGTGTACTTTCTGTACGGAAGAGAGACTGTGTTTCCTTCTAATTAGCAGTGTTCTTTATTTCCTATACCGTCCTGTATAGATTGAATTGGGTGATTAGGACCCATGGTGGTATAGTGTTTTGTATTAAATTTCTCAAGCATTGATTAGTTTTATTTCAAGTTATTGTAGTGTGAAGTTATAGTTGGATTTAAGTCACTGGTTTGTAAGATCCATTTACAGAGTCTCAGTGCCTAAAATGGCTCTAACCTAAGCATCCACTTGTGGAAATGGCTGAAACTCTAGAGGATGCAAGGTTAAAGTCTGTACATAGTGTTTTTTTTTTCATTTTGGTTGTTTCAAATAAATTTCTAGACCAAGAAGGAAGCCCTATGGCTGACTGTTAGGAACAAGTGAGCTCGGATAGGGTAAAGAAGGAATTTGATCGAGCACCCATGATCTTGGAGGAAAGACTTAGAGGCATGTGTAGAATCCCTAATGAGTCTCCTTGAAGGATAAAAAGGTGGGAGAAGGTGAATCGAAGTTTGAAGACCAATTTGGTGGCCATTTGTTCAGATTGGTCTAGAGGCCTAATTAATAGGCTAAAAACTAGGGCCTGATGGTAACTAGGGTTATGGGTGCAACCAGAAGCTAAGATTTTGGATTTAGATAGTGTTGGTGGATACCTTGAATATTTTTAAGGTCTTATGTTGGGTTTTTTGGAGGATTTGGGAGAATTAGGTTGAAACTAGTGAAATTAGACCTACTAGGGAATGAGCCAATTAGGCCTCCCAGTGAATTTGGTAACAAAATGCTTGGTAAAGTATCCAGAAGTGTGGGAAAGGGTTCTAATGGAATTTTTAAGATCCAAGGACTTAGTTAAGAGTCTATGTGATGTGTGGGAAGATCCTAATCTAGGGTTTGGGGTTCTAGAGGGGAGATCTAGTGAAGAAGCCTAGGGAATTGAGGGGCTAGTTGAACCTAGGAGCATTGATTCTTCTACAAATCAACTATACCTTGGAGGAGAAGTTGATAGAGAGGATCTTGGACATCCACATTAAGGAATAACATAAAAAGGAGTAACCATTGGATGGTTAGGGGAGGTTAGAAGCATTTGGGAAAAGAAAACACTAGAATCCTAAACCCTATGCATCACATATGGACACTGGTGAGACAAAATTTTCCTCCCCTATGGTAATTTTGATCTATAAAATTTTTGTATAGTTTGTATGATCCATATGAATATTGGTGAGATAAAAATTGCCTCTCTTTTGGAATTTTTTTAATCCTATCCTATATTTCAACTATTTTTTGACAACTTTTTTAGACCATTTTTCTACATTTTCAGCATAATTTTGTCAATCATCCCAAGTCTACAGTTTCATATTATTTCAACCTTTGTATTTTCCTTTGTAGGGTTTTGATTAAAGAATTTTTAGGTCAACTTTTTTGGTGGTTTGATTTATGAGTTTCTTGCTAGTGCTAAATAATGGGGTTAATACTTTTATTTGTGGTATTATATTTGATTAGCTCATATGCCTATATAACATTGGTGGTTGGTAAAATTTTATAATTGGTACTTGTGATTTTATATTCAATATCTTTTACTTATAATTGGGAGCCTAATGAAATTTTAATTTTGGCTAGACATTATATATTTGGAGGTGTCATATTTTAGTTATAGTGGACACAATATAGTGGAAAGGAGCTAGAAGGTGAGTAGGGTTCAATATGTAATATGTTAGTGGATGTGTTTGGGCCCCACACCTATCAACCTAAATGCCAGAAGGTGTCAGGTAAAAATTCAAAATATATAAAATTAAACTCATAAAAGCAACAACCCACAAAATGTACACATGATGGTTAATATATATATTTTATATATGCACCAAATAAATAAAATAAGTCCCTCCCTTTTTGAGTATTCAATTTGCCCATTCTACTAACACAATCTGACGTGAATACAAATGGGCCATCTAGTACAAAATTGTATCCAAATCTGATTCATATCAAACCCATTGCAAAAATATCGTCACCACTATTCACATTTATGTGGATCACCAACTAAGACACAAATGATAGTACTAGGAAAAAAATGCCATCTAGACAAGTACAGAGCCAAATCAACTTGCTATCTACCGATGCAATGTAAACTTTAAGACCACCTAGTTCCAAAAAATATGTGGCCACCCTAAGACATTTTCCATCAATGTGTCCCATTACTCAAGCTAAACTGGTCCTTCTTACTACCTTAAGTGCACAAATTGTGGCTGAATCAACATTAAAACCACCTGTGGTGATAAATAAAATGTGTAAGGCCACCAATTAATAATCAAAGATGATCAAATCTTAGATAAATGCAACAATATATTGATTTATTTCAAGTGATGTTGAAAAATTCCAAATTCCAAATTCAAATTTAGAAACTCATGGCATACAAATAACCCAAAACAACTAATTCTTCCCACTCAAGCCATCCAAAATCCACTGAAGATGAGCAAGAAAGCATAAGTCACAGAGCATAAAGTAGAAAGAAGTGAAGGTTTAATTGAAGGTATATTATCCCCACATGTTATTCTCTTTACCACTTTTCAATTCTTTTCCATGTATCTATCATTATTTAGAATTTTCAATTCCTTTCCAGTTATCTATCCTTTGTTCTCTTACCTTCTATATTAGATTCTTGCATTAAGAGAAGTAATAAAGCATAAGTCATAGAAAGAAGATAGAAGTGAAGCTCTATTTCAAGGTATGTTGTTGACTTTCTTTTATATTTGTAAGTTTTATCTTGTTTTTTAGTTGCATGGAAGGAAATATGAATGGGTTCCTTTCTCATTTTTTGGTTTCATTTGTAGCTAACATCAACTCTTTCACATTTTCCATTCATTCCTTCACAGAAGCAAGAAATTCTTTCACCTTTGTAGCTTCCTTTCTTGAAAGAATTGACACTTTATTTGAAGGTATATTGATAATTTTACATACTTCACCGTCTCTATTTTTATTGTCTATTTCATATTTTTTTCATAAATGTGGAAAGTTGTGACATGTGTTGTTTTTGCATGTTATTGACTTTGAATCACATTTCAATGTGACTTTCTTCTCAACGGCCCATAAAACCACTACAATAACAACATTATTGCATTTAGAATTTATGTGACTAAATTTTAATAGAATAAAATAGTTATAGTCCAAACTATATGAATATGAAATGGTTTAGCAATCATATTAATGATTGTTCATCAATACCAACAACAATACTAAAATCATGAACTTTGTTGGTTTTTCATAATGTACCATGCAATAGTGTAATACAAGTGTAATGGATGAGTAGTTGTTTTGCTGATCTTGCTTCTTTCCACATCATTTTTTAAATGTACACATGACAAGGTGTACTAGAAAACCCAAGATGGGATATATTTGGTCACCACTATTGTAAGGGTCTGCTTTGGGGAAATAGTTTGTGAGAATTGTTTGAGACATGGACCATAGTTTTCTAAGTAATATTTAGTATTATCAATAGTTTTGTAAGTAATAATGGCAATTCAAAATGGAAAAGAGGTGAGACTCATAATACAAGATCATCATAGGGATATGGACTAACAAAGAAATTGTCATTAAGATGAGAATTGCTTGCGAGCCATTCTTGTTGTGCTCAAATACATCAACATTGGATATTCATTGCTACATTTAACTCAATTTTGATGGTCTTTGATTCACAATTCAGTGGCCTTACACATATTTAATTTCTCTTAATAGGTGGTTAAATGTTGATTCAACTGCAAGTTGTGCACTTGAGGTGGTATAAAGTGTAGTTTACTTGGAATGATGGGACATGGTGATGACAAATGTCTTAGGGTGGCCACATATTCATAGACATTAGGTGGTCTTAAAGTTTACATTGCATTGCTAGATAGCAAGTTGATTTAGAAATGTACTTGTCTAGATGAAAATGTTTGCCTAGTACTATCATTTGTGTCTTAGGTTGTGCATGCTATTTACTTTCAATTAGATTTCACTATGATTTTGTACTGAATGACCCATATAAGAACTACAATAAGTATGATTTATAATTATCTTATTAATTAACCATTTGAATTTTAAATGTAATAATGTTGTTATTATTTGTAGATGATGAGTTCATGTGGCAATGGGCCTCAACCAAAAAGGAGAGCATCAACTAGGCTACATGCCAAAAAAAGTGGTGTCAAATTTGTAAGAGGTCCTCAAACCCCACCCGCTGTTGTGAAAAATATGCAAGCTACTACAAGCAATGAAAAGCATGACGAAATAAACTCACCTTGTTTTAGAGTAACAAAAAATGATAATTTAACAATGACAACAACACAAAAAGTGACAAAGCCACTAAAGTTGTGGTCAACATCCATAAAGGACAATAAATGCTATTGTGGTAAATTATAACAATGTGGATGATAGTATTGGTCTTCCATTTGAGATAATACCTCTTTCATGGGTGGTAGAAGGGGCTACAAATCTTGGTGTTGACTTTCAAGGTGAAGATAGAGAAGGAAATTTCACATTCCTAGATGGAAATTCACTAGAAAAAGTAGCACATAAAGTGATGAAGCCACATATTATGTGGTCAACATCCTCTATGGAAGGGGAATTAAATGATAAGAATGTGGATGAGAGTCTTGGTCTTTCATCCCAAGGAATTCCATCATCATGGGTGGTAGAAGGGGCTGTAAATCTAGGTGTCAACTTGCAAGGTGAAGTTGGAGAAGGAAATTTCACTTTATCAACACCACCCACCACTACAACGGTGGAATTTGTGCATTACCATACTAATTGTGGGATATCGGACAATAGAATAGACATAAAACACACACAAGAAACATGTGAAGTTGATGTTGATGAAGATGAAAGGGTAATGTCACAACTGAGAAATACATTGCCTTCTTAGCAATATTATACATTGAGAAAATACTTAAAAGTGCTAGTTTACATTGTTAATTAATTATTAAACTATGATGATTATATGAAGGAGTTGTTGGCACAATAGTTGAGGAAGAAAGAAATAGAGGAAGGAAAAGAAATAAAAGAAAGAGTGGGTTAAAGAAAATAATGTTGCACATGTTTTGTCAAGGGAAAATAATGATAACAAGAAAAAAGAAAATAAAATGTTGTCTAAGGAAAATGAATGGCTGAAAGAAGAGAAGAAGAAGGAAAAGGAGGATAGACAAAAGTGAGAGAAGAAAATGAAGTGATCCAAGGTAGAGGAAAGGAGGATTGAAAACCATGGAATTCTATGGGATATGATTGATCAGGATTAAATTGGGAAAATACTAAAAATCTAATTTTTCAAATTTTCCTATGTTTTAGTAAACTGCAATTTTGAGGGTCTTCGGTGCATTTCTGGGCTTGAATGATGTTTGCAAGTACCAACAAAATGTTGTTACTTTTGAAATTTGATTATAGATCTTTTGAATACCTTTCCAATGCATCAAATGGTTCACAATTTGGAGCTAGGACTATGTTAGCCCATTTTCCTGAAAAATGCAAAATCCAAAGGAAATGGCCTTTTCCTGTGCAAACCCTAAAATCTTGTCATGTCCTGCTGCAACTTATTTTACTCAGCAAAGAAGTTTTTTGATGTTTCATGGTTTTCTCCCTTAATTAGGGGTTATTCATGGTGTTGTTGAGCTCCAGTCAAGATCACGTGGCCTAAAATACAAAAACCACAGAGAAAATACAGTTTCAAGTTGATAAGCAACTAGGTTTTTTCCATGCAAAGGGTTTAAAAATTTATTTAAATCTACAAAACCCTACCTGATTCTATTTGGTCGTTACCTTTTTGGAATCACTTAAGTCCTAAATAAAGCACGTGCTTTATTAAATCATCAGGCATGGCCTTTTTCCTAATTCTTATTTACCTAAGCCGGTGCCCCTTTTAATTTTTCCTAAGTCTAAGCCCCGATGTTTTAATTTTATTTCCCTGAGTCCCAGTGGTACATTTCACTAAAGTTTTCAATGTAGATTAAAGGCTTAATCACCTTTTAATCTAACAGTTGTCACATGTCCGCAAAGCTTAATCTTGTTCTTTGTGATGTTGTGATGTTTGGAATCACTTAAGTCCTAAATAAAGTATGTGCTTTATTAAATCATCGGGCGGGGTCTTTTTCCTAATTCTTATTTACCTAAGCCGATGCCCCTTTTAATTTTTCCTAAGTCTAAGCCCCGATGTTTTAATTTTATTTCCCTAAGTCCTAGTGGTACATTTCACTAAAGTTTTCGGTGTAGATCAAAGGCTTAATCTTGTTCTTTGCGATGTTGCGACAATCGTTAATCTTACTTATCATGCAATGCTTCTGTCGAGTGGGTCTACTGCCAGGTGTGCACATGTGTTTGATTTTGATTGATTATAGTAAATGGTAATGTGGATCCTATTAGGTGGGGCCTTTTCTTCCAGTTTTATTCTCTGTCATTGTTCAGATTTTGATCATGTGGTTGTTGCTTCTTCACAAAGCCTTCATGACATCAGCTTCTTTCCTTTGTGATCTTGTGACTAACTGCCACCTGTCTGATGGGCTTGATTACTGATAAGGACTGACAGATGCAGAAGATCAACGGTTGTCGTATGTTCAGAAAGGAAGGATTTTCCCTTTGTGATCTTACGATAGTTGTCCAATTGAAGGATGGGCCAAAGGTAGTGCCAGTGGGGCCGATCTTTACCTTTTAATGTGGTCCACAAGATGAAATTGAATCTACAGTTGTCGCTTCACCTCAACTTTACCTTTCTGAAAAATTTGTATCTATGGGAATGCGACATTGTGATGCATGTCCAAAGTGATGTCACAACTGTGGGGTCGTAGTTTATAAAGAAAAGTAAAGTTTGATCAAATCTGATAGTTGTTGTGTTTTTGCAAAGGGAAGATGCAGGATAGATGTTCATCACAGTTTTGCGACAACCGTCCGATCCAAAGATCGATAAAGTCATGGGTCCAGTTGCCAGGTCATGCTGACATGCTCATTTTTTATTGGCTAAGGAAAAGGATGATGTGGCTAGACTTTTCAAAGGCTCAGTTGTCTGTTATAAAGATTCACGAGGATCATCCGATGTGCTGGGAAATGATGAAGATCGATGGTCATGTTTTAAACTTATTATATTATCCATTATCGGTCAATTTTTGAATTTGAATTTTGAGGTTTGCAGAAAATGAAAAGTGACAGTGTGCCAAAACATAATGCAATCTGATTTCTTTATTCATGAGCCATAAATGATAATTTTGTAGTTGAGAATTAATTGATTTCTTTGGTGGTTGAGGCCGAATATGATCAGATCTTGTTTGCCACCATGAGCTTGATATTTTTTAGGCAGTTGCTTCTAGATGCAACAATTATGATTTGGACCAAGTTGTCAAAGAATTCATCTCCTGGTACACAGAGGTAGCTGAGATATTTGTAGTAATTTTACTTTCCAAAGGGATAATGAGATCATGCCCTAATTTACAGTTTGACTACTAGGGTTTCTAGAATATAAAGGGTATCAAATTTGTCTCTGATATTTCTTGATTAAAATTAGGATTGCTTCCTTGTCACTTCTACAATAAATGATTTGATGCTGCAATGGTTGGAAATGTTTCCCTAATTGTGCCCTAAATGACCCTAAGCTTGTAGCAATCCTTATTCTTATAAAAGGATTCCCAAGTTCATTTGTGAGGGGTTCCAAATTCTTTGTAAATTTCTTCAGAGTTGGTCCCAAGAGTTCTTTCCGAGGTTGAGAAGAAGAATCATTTGCAAGAGACCAAAGACAGACTCAGTTCTATAGGCTTGCATCCAAGGATTGGTAGAAGAGGTCTGTAACCTCTATGTTTTAAAAATATCTTAATGAATCTATAGTGTTCTTATTCATTTGTGTAGTATTCTATGTTCAGTAACTCACTCCTGTGTCAGTTTGGCAACTAATATTAGGATTTCCATAATAGCTCAGAATCTTGTCTCCTCTTTGATGGTTTGTTATTTCCTATTATCTTGTGAGTTGATAAATTCAAGATCACTAGCTGCAGACATAAGTGTTGTATGTTTGATATGTCTTGTTGTTAACTTGAAAAGTTAAGTAAATGCTTGATATAACCTAATAGAATTGCAGAGTATAAATGAGGATATAGGTAAGTAGTGAGATTCTCATTTGATTTTCATTTGCAAGGTGAATGGTAATAATCAACAATATAGTGAGGAATTATTTCTAAATATACTGAATGGATGAGGGAATGATCACATACATTTTGTCAAATAGATGTTCTTTCTTGTCTATTAGTTCTACACCTAAAACAAATCAAATTCTAAATCTTTAAGTCAGTAATTATGGACTTAACAACATCAGCCCCTACTTTATTTGTGAGTAACTTGATAGTGTTCTTAGCTTCACATCCTATCCCTTTATGTCATAGATAACAAGAAGTATTATGGGCACATATCTGCTTTGTGAGGATTAGTAAAAAGGTGAAATTAAGTGATCCTAATCCTAGGTGCACCTGCCTGAATTTTGTAGAGTTCAAAGTGTAGAAAGCTTTAGTGCTTTATTCATTGGTCCTTGTTCTTGTATGAATGTACTGATTGTGAGAAGTAAGCTACCCCATAGGTACATCTCTACATTAATAAAGGTAGTTAAAATCTTGCTAAACCAAGAGCCAACAAAATGACGACTTTGCTGGGGAATAAAGATGATATAGTCATGATAAATCTAGTTTGAAGATCTATGGTATTACAAATTTGTGCTAAAATAACACGTGTACAAGTAGAGCTAGTCTCCTAGCCAGCTTATTTATCTTATCTAGTAGTTACCATTGAAACAGTAGAGTCAAAATCTAAAAGTTTCACATCTTCTCACTAAGTGTGAGTGGTGACTCTGAGAAATCTCTGCAACAGTGTTGAGAAAATTAAAATATCAAAGTATGAATCAAAGAATTACTAGGGCTAGAAGGAATAATCATCCTAAATATAGGTTGGAGGGTGAGCTCCCAAGTACTTCTAGGGCTCATCAGCCAAGGACATATAGGAATGCTGAAAACATGCCTTAGCCATGGAAACAAAAAAATACAAATGAAGATGATCAAGTCCACACCAGTCAAGATGGTAATATGTCAGATTATGAAGAGGTTGTGGATTTGGGAGTAGGTCAGTATGAGGACTATGATTTTCCTTCAAAGAAAGGGGAAGGAAGGTCATAATACAATAAGGGCATGGTCCCAATTAAAACTCTTGAAAATAATAGAAGGTCAAGAAGTAAAAGTAGGAGCAGATGGGATTTTTATCCTCCTTTTTCCATTGGTGCTTCAGTACCCCAGGGCCTTCATATCCTTGAAGAATAATAGGATGAAGTTCATGATGAAGGTTCAGACTCTGAAACAACTCTCCTAGAATCTAAAGAGATCTTTGAAGAATTTTATGAGTTGGAGAGAAGAATCCAAGAACAAGCTACCATTAAACAACAGAGGGAAAAGGAAAAGGAAGATAAAATAAGACAAGCTATGATAAGAGCTAAACAGTTAAAGAGGAAGTTGTTAGATTTAGAAGCAATTAATTACATTCTAGTACCTAAGGGAATAAAAGAACAACCTATTATCCAAAGGGTATGTGAGGTAAGAAAACCAAGGGATACAAGAAAAAAAAAGGCTATTGGGATTACAATAAATGAACATGTAAATAATAAAGATCCTTTAGAAAAAGTTTCAAGGTTAGAGATTGACATTGAAAATACTAGGAGAAAGAATGAAATAGTGGCCAAGGAACTTGAAAAGGTAGAACTCGAAGCTGCTACTTTAGAAATGAAAAAGAAGATCAGCTTTCTCAGACAATCCTCAGGGCCCCCAAATACTATGCCTGGTGCTAATTCTGAAAACCATGACAACCATAATGTTGTTATCAGACCAGTAGTTGTTACAAATACTGCTTATACATCAAATAAAGCATCTACTTCTCAAAATGACGCATCATTGCAAAGAAGTCTTGTTCATATGGAAAGGTACAAACAACTCCTTTTTAATGGTATTCCTGGTTATCCAAATTTGATTCCTAAAAAAATTAGAGAAAAAATTCCAAAGTTTACTAGTAATAATGTTGTTACATGTGAGAAACATTTAAAAAATTTAATAGATATAATAGATGATTATGAAATTAAACATGAAGATGTCATTATGAAATTATTTGTTCAATCATTAACTGAAGATGCCAGAGACTGGTTTAGATGACTCTCTTATGACTGTATTGGCTCTTGGGATAATTTTATAAATTGTTTTAAGGACCAATATGGTGATAAAATAAATGAAGGTTTTATGATGAATGAATTTAACAATATTAAGAAAAACCCAAATGAGGAAGTCCTTGAGTTTAATGTCAGATTCCAAAAAGAAATGCATAAGCTCTTCCAAGTTATGAGACTAGATGAGAAAGTTTTCTTGGCAACATATCTCAATTCCTATGATGCAAAAATGGGTTACTTGCTTAGAGATAAAAATCCTAGAACCATTAGGGAAGCCCAGAGATTTGTTGTAAATATTGAAAGTAATAAGAGTATCAGGTAATCTAGGTAGGAGAGAGGAGCCTAAACCTCCTAGGTTTGGAAAGAAAGAATTGGATAAGGCTTCAAATTTAAAGCCTAGGGAGGAGGACAAGTTAAAACAAATCCTAAATGCATTGAAGGATTTGAAACCTGGTGAAAATAGAAATAGGTCACAAAATAATGGTAAGCCTCCTTTTAACAAGTTTGATAGGCAACCTAGGTTGCAGAATTTTCCTTAAAATACCCAATGGAAGGATGGGAGGTCTACAATCCCAGAAAAGAAAGGATAAACCAAATGATAAAACCCCTGATCCTTTGCAAAGGCACCCTGTTAACATGAAAGATGATGTCCCATGGTGCATAGCCTACCAGTCCCTACATGATCCTGATTATTGTGCAATTTCTCAAAATATAGCTGCAAATGAGGAGCAGGGAAGGAAGGATGATGAATCCTATGATGATTGTGATTGTACTATGATAATTTCACAACTATGGGAGGAATTTGATTCTACAGAAGAAGATTGAAACCAAGATGCATCATATTCCCAAGGCAGAAATGAGATATATCATCAAGTCTTTTCTGATGAGGAAGATATTGAAAATATAGTTTGCAATACAAAGGAGGGTGATGAGCGTATTGTATTAAGAAGACCTTCTAATAAAGAGATAGCTCAAATCACTACTGAAATGGTTACTCAGGCTAGGGGTAATTATGTTATGAGAAATAGAATAGTTGGTAATGCAGATGGTAGACCAGCAAGTGTATTTATTAAGAAAAATCAAGTGAGCACTAAGAAAGCACAAGATAAAAGTAAGGATGCTGATAGTGGAAGAAAGGTGAATGTAAAAGGGGGAGAAAAACTAGGTCATTCCAACATTAATATATGTAGATTAAAGGTGAAGACACCGGTGAAAAGTATCCCTATTCCCCAAGTTTGGAATAAGTAGAAAAGGGAAGACAAGCTACATCTTGCATCACAGGTTGAGGATGAAAGTATGTTTTAGGGATTTAAGAAAGATTTGTCTAAATACACACCTATTGATATGATTTAGTTGTTATCTTAGTTAACAGTTAAGGTTCCATTAATGGAAATGATGAGAATAGGTGAGCACAAAAAGAAGGCCCTTACATGGATAAATGGTGTTCTTTCAACAAACATTCAAAAGACAAATAAATCTAAACAGAAGGGGAATGATATTGAAGAAATTGTTTTAGAAATAACCCAGATTTATCTCGATACAAATGTTGTCAGTACTTCTTTGGGAACTGTTGATCCTTTTTTCTTAACTCTAGTCATAAATGGAAAGCTATTAAAAAATTGCATGATAAATTATGGAGCTTCCAATACAGTTATGCCTGCTGAGGTCATGAGAACAATGGGACTTCAAGTGGATACTCCTCATGGGAGATGTCAGGCCATGGATTCCAGAGAGGTACCTATTATTGGTACAATTAGGGCCTTGTCGTACAAACTTGTAGCTTTTCCTGACAGACAACTAACAATGAGTGTACTAGTTGTTGACATACCCCCTCAATATGGAATGTTATTGTCAAGAAAATGGAGTGCAGCAATGGGAGGCAGTATGCAGTGTGACTTATCTTTTGCAACCTTCAAAATTTTTGGTCAAAATGTTAAGGTATCTAGGGAAAACAAAACTTCCCATATGATTGAAGAAGAAACACAAAATGAAAACATGAATTGTTTCCTTGACACTGATGTTAATTCTTTCCAAGTACAAAGCATGAAGGTTGAAGGAAAAGATGAACCTTTACTTTTGTTTAATGATAAGGAGAATTTGAAAGATCAAGATGGTTTATGGACCATGTACTTTGATGGTGCAAGCTCTAAGGAGGGAGCTGGTGTAGGTGTGTTGCTAATTGCTCCTACTAGAAAGACATCTAAGTATTCATTTACTTTAATGTTCCCTTGTAAAAACAACACTACATAGTATGAGGCTCTATTAATAGGGCTAAGATTGGTCTCAAAACACAAAATCAAAAACATTAGAGTGATTGGAGATTCAAAACTTGTGATATTTCAAGTAAGATCCAAATATGCATAAAAAAATGATATACTGAAACAATATAGAAATGTAGTTTGGGATGAGATAGAGTGTTTTAATGCTTTTGGTATTGAATGGATGGACATAAGTAAAAAAAAATGGCTGACCTTCTTGCAAACATTTCTTTAAGACCAAAGGATATTACATTTGCTGGGATTTCCAAAATTGAAATTCAATATAGACCTTCTATACCAGACAACGTTGAAAATTGGCAAGTCTTCGAAGATGATTTGGGCATCTTGAAGTTTTTACATTCTGAGGCAAATCTTGAGGATAAAGAACTGAACTTCAATGGGTATGTGGAAACTTCAGATGGTAAGCATACTATTCTTGGTAGGGAAGTCTTGCAATTAAAAACAAACAAGGTCCCAAAGGGTTTGGCTATTCTTGAGAGAGCATTTGACAATAATGATAGGTTCTCTTCAACAAAAAATGTTGATAAGCTAGAAAATCTAGAGGAAATTAATTTAGGGACAGTTGAAACTCCAACAAATATATATATTGGAGGAAAGTTATCTCCCAAAATAAGAAAGTCCCTTATTGATCTTCTTAGGAAATATAGACATATTTTTGCATGGTCTTATGATGACTTGAAGGCCTATAGACAAGATTTGTTTCAGCATGAGATTCCTTTGAAAGAAGGAACAAAACCTTTTAGACAAAAATTAAGACCTATCAACCCTACTTTGGCACCAAAACTGCAAGAAGAATCACAGAGAATGAGTGATGCAAGCATCATTCAACCTATCAGGTATTATACATGGGTTTCTAACTTGGTCCCAATAAGGAAGAAGAATGCAGACACTAGGCTTTGTGTTGACTTCAGAAATTTAAACATGAAATCATTAAAAGATAATTATGGATTTCCAAACATGGAAGCCATGTTACAAAGAGTTACTGGTTCAAAGATGATGTCTATGATGGATGGGTTTTTAGGGTATAACCAAGTTATTGTCAAGGATACTGAACAATTTAAAACTGCATTTACTACTCCATGGGGTACATATGTATATGTCAGGATGCCTTTTGGTTTGACAAATGTGGGGGCTACTTTTCAAAGAGCCATGGATGTGGCATTTGCATATTTCATCAACAAGTTTCTTGTGATATATCAGGACAACCTCACAACTTACTCAACAAAGGAGGATCAACATTGTGTCCACCTTGAAATTTTTTTTGTGAGAGCTCTAGGGTATGGAGTGTCTTTGAACCCAAAGAAATGTGATTTTGGGGTAATAGAATGTAAGCTTTTGGGTCACATTGTGTCTAAGGATGGAGTTAGAATTGACCTTGAGAGGGTAATTGCAATTGACAAAGTACCATTTCCAAGAAATGTCAAAGGAATTTAGTCTTTCTTTGGATAGATAAACTTTGTCAGAAGATTTGTCTTAAATTTTGCTGAGACTAGTGTTCCTATCTCCAAAATGTTAAAAAAGGATGCAAAGATGGACTGGACTAAAGAAGCTAAGAGATTCTTTTCTGAAATCAAGCAGGCAATCAAGGATGCACCTGTTTCGAGGACACCAGATTGTAGTAAGCCTCTCCAAATATTTTCTTTTGCTTCCTTTCATACTATTGCTGCAGTATTATTGCAAAAGAACTCATAGGGTTTTGAGCAACCCATATTTTTTTTCAGCAAGTCTTTACAAGCAGTAGAGTTAAAATATGATGTAAATGAGAAACAAGCCTATGCACTGGTTAAAGCTATAAAAAATTTTAGATGCTACCTAGTTGGAGCAACTATAGTTGCATATGTGCCTAGTGTTGTTGTGAAAAACATCTTAGTGCAACAAGAAGTTTCAGGGAGAAGTTGTAGATGGATTAATAGAATTCAAGAATTTAACATTGACATTCAAATCACAAAACTAGTCAGAGGACTAGGATTAGCTAAACTCATGGCCCAAAGCAATTTAGATGCTAATCATATAAATGTTCTTGAAGAAGAACAAAGGCCATATATTTGTGATTCAGATTATTGTGATTGGTATAAAGATATTGTTGTAGACACGCAAAAATGGACAAGTGCTTTTAAATTGAAAAAATCAATAAAATGGCTTGAAATCATCAAAATGCGCTAATTCAATAAAAAGGGGATCAAATCAATTAAAATGGACATTTAATAAATCAAAATGGACAAAATCAATTAAAGCAAAGGAAAAATCAAATAATGAGGTTAAATAATTAAATCCAAGTTTAAAGGGGTGAAAAACACTACATAATTGATTTTAATCAATTAATTGTATAGTTGTTTAATCAAAAAAATCAAAATGAACCTATTACCCTTACATGGCTAAATTTAATTAATTAATTGAATTTAATAATTTCTAATATCTTTCAACAAAGTTGAGCAACCAATGAAAATTGAAGACAAAAAGACACATATCACTCAAAAAGGATGAATCTCAATCACTCATTCTAAAGTTTCAATCTCAACCACTCAATTTTGTCCTTTTGTCCAAAGCTTTGAGACAAACATTTAAATTGTCCCCCCATTTATGAACAAAGCAAAGTATTTGACTCAACCAAGGGTTAATCATGATTACTTCACTCCACCCTCTACCCTTGGACATTTACTATAAATATGAAGCATTTTGAGAGCAATAAAGCATTGTTACTATAGGCAATTAAAGAGCATTCTAAAAGCATTTAGAGCAATTTGAGCTAGAATCATCATCATATAAGCATTGTAGAAGCATAGAACAACATACATTCTCATTTTAGAAGTGTCACTAGTGGAGATTTGAGCTAAGAGCTTCACTTACCACATCTTTCTAGAGAGCCATGAGATGCTATAGATATTAGTTTCAATTTTAAATAGATTTGCATTGTATTTACTTTGAGTTGTTGCTAATTTGATCTTAATTTCATGAAGGTGATTATCTTCATCACACAAATGGTAGCATTCATCTCAAAAGGTTCTAAACATGAGGGAGACAAAAGAGTATAAAGATTATCAGATGAGGAGCATCCTATTTATTGTACATAGTCAAAGAGATCTTGAAAAATACAAAAAAAATTGAAAAAAAAGAAAAATATAAAAAAAGGAAAAAAAAAGAAAAAGTGCCTTGGTGAAAACCTCGCAATAGGTGCCTTGGTAGCAAAAAAAGTGAAAAAGAGAAAAAGAATCAAAAGGGTGAAAACTTGGTAAACAAGCACCTTTTGTTCCCTTAAGTCTGTCTTTCCTAGTCACATATGTCCATATTGCATTTCCAACATCTCATTTGTAAAACTGTCATTGCATCCATCATTTGTACATAGCCATAATAAAGCCTTTCAGTCACATTGTTGCATTGCCTATCAGCCCTAAGTTTATCACAAGATCACATATATCACTTGGGGGTAGGAAAGGATTGGAAATTTGGTACCAAATGGATTCAATAAGTGCTACAATCAGTCACGTCAGAGAGAGATTTATTAGAGCTTCAAAAGAGTGGAAAGTTTACTGACCCTTGATGGATATCATTGTTCAAACCCAAGTATTTGATCCTACAACAAGATCCTTGAGCCTTCATTGACTTTATTATTCAGGATTAAAAATTGATAAAACACCTTAAAGATCAGAATGCTTGGAAATACTTTTTGAAAATCATGAAACATTGCAAAACACTTGAAGCTTTCTTTTGATAATATTTATGAAATTGAATTTTTATCACATCTTTTGAGCTAATCAGTGATGTTTCGACTAGATTAGCCATGATAGAGACATGGTATTTTCTTGCCTTTGAGTGATTGTTTTAAGGAAGATTCATTAACTTATGAGAGTTCGTCTAATGACATGGTCATCAAAGAACCATCAAAGACTATCCCATAAGAGGAAGGATTGACCTTTGCTTGTTTACACAAATGGATCCCTTGGCTATTTAGATCTTCCATATCTTAATACCAAAAATCCACTTGCAACATTGAATCCGTTGACCCCGATATTCAGACTCCCATAGTTTGGTCATCCAACTAGTGAGGGTTGTACTAGGTTTAAAAAGAGGTTACCAAAAGAGATAAAAAGTGGTATTCATATCATCATGATGTGGTCAGTGATGATTGTACTTGCTTTCCTGTCCCAAAATGCTCAATGATGAAAATTTATCTCCATGGTATTTCTTTGCTAAAAGCCGGTGACACTTAGGTTGCATTGCATTATCATGTTAGATTAATTGCATTATCATATTAGATTAATTGCATTTGTTTGTGGTTAATTTTCCAAGGACAAGGGGGTACATCAATAATCTTGGGTAGTCAAAACATTAAAGAAATGAGGGGTTCAATCAAACATCTTACTCTTGATAAATCAAAACAAAGAAAATGAGATTATCTTTTGCATTCATGCATAGCATTAATCATTAATCATTATCCATATACCAGAAAAGAAAGAGAAAGAAAAAGAAGCATACATCATTTACATACATGTAGTTAAGGATATAATTGCATACATTGAAAAAGAAAAAAAGAAAAAACATAAGAGCTTTTACATATGCATTTCCATAAAACATTTTGCATCAATACATTGGAATAGAGAAAAACATGTCATAAAATTGATACATCATTGCATTCATTTATTTATATCATAAGATAAGATAATTGCATCCATAGCATAAATTAAATTAAATGCATAAAACATCATATAGCTGCATAAAAAATAATCTCATAACAACTCATCAAGGAGAACCAAGGAGTATATCATCATATCTCATCATCAAAAAAGTGTTCATCAATGATCCATCAAATCAGTATCTCAAGATACAATGTCATGAAAAGTGATACATCAAATGTTCTGATCAATCAAATAACATGACATGTGATACAAGGACATCAACAATGAGTGAATCTATCATCAATCAATCAAGATCCCATAGCACCAGATCCATTTGGACCTCTACCATCCTGTGGAGGAGGAGCCTAAGAAGTGCTCGCCCCACTCTATCTCTGAACCATAGCAGACATAAACTACTGCATCAAGGTAGAAACATAATCTAAATGCCCAACAATAGTGGATACATCTATCCGTAGTGACTGCACATCCTATGGTAAAGTACCAATAGTAGGAGCATCCTGCGAACTCTGTCCTTGATCCTATGGTTGCTGAACCTATGAAGGAACCTGTGTAGGCACCTGCTATGCTGGAACCTCATCCTGTTGTGCTAGACCATCATCCTATTGAGCCAAGGAAACTCTCTACAATTGAACCAAAGGATCTAATCCACCTAGAATCTTCCTAGTAGCATCAACCTGAGCCCATCTCTTCTATTTGTGAGCTCTATGCTATCTATCTGCTACTCTAGGATGTACATTAACTACATCATCCTATCCTCTAGCTCGATCTCTATATCTAGTGTGCCCACCTCTCACCCGTACTTGACCAATCACTAGAGGATCTCTCTCTCCTCACCGTCTCTACCGTCTACCACCACCACCTCCATCACTACCACCACCATCACCCCGGCCCAAGATAGGCTTTGCTGGATCAGTGAAATGAGAAAACTAGTTACAAGCCCACCAATATGCATACTCACGAGACATACCTACATCTGCCATAGCTATAAGCATCTCCCATCTGTAGTAAGCCATACCAGCAATCTGATCTAATGCAAATTGATAATCAATGAGAGGACCCCACATAGATCTCTCTGCCTATACCTGAGCATATAGTGCTACACCCTGAGGCATATCCTGTATCTGACCATACTATCTAGAAACTCTGCCAAAGCAAAAGTGCTCAATAGTAGTAGTAGTACGACCAATCATCCAATGAGGGACAAACATGTAAGGTAACTCATCATCATCCTCTCTCCAGCACTCACAACCAATGTATGGCCTCCATAGAACCTGATCGAGATCATCAATCTGTCGTTGCCAATAATCCAGATGACCCAGATGGTGCTAAACAACCATACCACTATATAGAAAAGCATATGGAAAACTGCATTGTCGAACCCTATTAGAAATAGGCCCAGTAATGGGAAGATGCTCCCATATCCACAATTGGAGAATGACTGCACCGGCTAAAAAAGAAGCACTATCTCTATAGACTACCTTGTGAAAATCATGATAGAGCTATGCAAGAATGCATGAACCCCAATCAAAGCATTGAGGATGAGCAAGAAAATCTTCCAAAATCCTACCCCATCCCACTACCTCACCGGTTGGGAAGAAGCAAACCACCGATTAGTGCACCAAGTACCACTAGCAATGTAGGAAATGAAACAAACTAAGGCTAGGTGATAGTGTCATCATCAATAGAGTTATCCCCGAACACTCATTTGCAGACTGTGGAATCATATACATAATCATAATAAACTAACTCTCCTCTACATGGGATACGTAGTAATCTATACACATCCTCAAGCATGATAGTCATCTCTCCAAAAGGAAAATGAAATGTATTGTGGTTGGAGTGCCATCTCTTTGCCACTGCAGTCAACAAACCATGGTTCAAATGGAACTGTGGAAGGTCAAGAAGGAAACTCAATCCACACAACTCGATCACATGAAAATCAGCATCCATAAGTGTCTGACCCAAATCAATGACCCAAGATGCAACTGTCCGAATGTACAGAGTAGGAAAGTTTGCTTGTTGGAAAAACAAAGGAATCATATCGGTATACCATATCAAGGAATTATCTCAAGTCAATCAATTCTATCAAAAGTATCAAGAAATCGCACCCAGTACCATTTGTTCATGTCTCTGTATCTTGAGAATGAATTATCAGCAGTATCAATCATATCAATTTTCACACTGATTGATTTATCCTATCAATATACTATCCTAATTGGATTGACATATCACATTTGTTGGTACCACTATCCTGATATCCTAATCCATTGTTTTTGTTGAACACAACAAACCTAATTTCATCATTCGAATCGAGGATCGGAAGTCATCAAATTTTTTCATCAAAACAAATCAAGTACAAGTGTAATTTTTTTTTCAAAAGTCTACAGGTGTGATTTTAATCATATCAGGTGATATTTCTCTTAAGCGATACCAAAAGGATGTTATGTGACACTTTGCAGGTGTTACGCGATAATTCTCATGCCAAGCGACACTGAATCATGCTAGGCGATAACAAAATTTGGCCTAGGCGACAGTGAATTACTAGGGTTTCCTACGCGGTAAAATATGTTAAAATTGGCATTTCTACCCTAGCTCTACGCGTGAATGATCTATTCTCAGGTGAGAATGAAGGTTTCTTAGGTGACATTTTACTACATGGTTGTGTGAGTAAAAAGCACAGATGCGACAGTGAAAAGGTCTAGGTGACAATGAAATATTCCTAGGCGTGAATTTGCATATTCAGGGCAATGATGAAAAGAAAAATTACAATAAATGCTAATAAATGCAAGGAGGGAGTTCAAAATAACTCACTGGAGGTCCATAGTCAGCTGGCCTTTCATATCACCGACACCTCATGAAGCGATGCTCTCGGATAGGGACAACCATCTCGAAATTCACCGCAGGACCAGAGCAAAATCACCAAAGACAAAAGTGCAAATGAATAGTAAATCAAGTTTTTTCAACCTATTTAAGCTATTTTGACCTAATTTTGGAGGTGAAAATTGGCTTAGACCTATATATTGACCTATCCAATGAACCAGGGCATATTCTTGAATCATGGCATATCATCAAGATGTTTCAGAAATGAAAACATATTAAATCAACATCATCAAATTTTCCAAATCAAGCAATCAATATGTTTTAATTTCTGAGGGGGCATCAGAGTATCAAATCAAACCTCATTGGAATCAGTGGGACATCAAATTTTTTTGTATCATTTTATCAGAGGCATATTATTTTGTCAGCATATCAAATCAACAGCAATCAGTATCATATCAGAGGCAACAATCAGTGAATTAGTGAATTAGCAATCAGGACCTAAAAGTGATCAAGATCAAAAGAATCTTTGAATCAATGTTCTTCACACATTAATTCAAAGAGGGGCATTTGTAGACACGCAAAAATGGACAAGTGCTTTTAAATTGAAAAAATCAATAAAATGGCTTTAAATCATCAAAATGCGCTAATTCAATAAAAAAGGGATCAAATCAATTAAAATGGACATTTAATAAATCAAAATGGACAAAATCAATTAAAGCAAAGGAAAAATCAAATAATGAGGTTAAATAATTAAATGCAAGCTTAAAGGGGTGAAAAACACTACATAATTGATTTTAATCAATTAATTGTATAGTTGTTTAATCAAAAAAATCAAAATGAACCTATTACCCTTACATGGCTAAATTTAATTAATTAATTGAATATAATAATTTCTAATATCTTTCAAAAAATTTGAGCAACCAATGAAAACTGAGGATAAAAAAACACAAATCACTCAAAAAGGATGAATCTCAATCACTCATTCTAAAGTTTCAATCTCAACCACTCAATTTTGTCCTTTTGTCCAAAAATTTGAGACAAACATTTAAATTATCCCCCCCATTTATGAACAAAGCAAAGTATTTGACTCAACCAAGGGTTGATCATGATTACTTCACTCCACCCCCTACCCTTGGACATTTACTATAAATATGAAGCATTTTGAGAGCAATAAAAATCTTAGAAATTCATTTTCAAAGCATTGTTACTATAGGCAATTAAAGAGCATTCTAAGAGCATTTAGAGCAATTTGAGCTAGAATCATCATCATAGAAGCATTGTAGAAGCATAGAACATCATACATTCTCATTTTAGAAGTGTCACTAATGGAGATTTGAGCTGAGAGCTTCACTTACCACATCTTTCAAGAGAGCCATGAGATGCTATAGATCTTAGTTTCAATTTTAAATAGATTTGCATTGTATTTACTTTGAGTTGTTGCTAATTTGATCTTAATTTCATGAAGGTGATTATCTTCATCACACAATTTTTGGATACTGTATCATCTTAAAATGGAAGCACTTCCATCTTGATAGGTTTAGCACCCTCTTTTGGTACATTTGTCATGATAGACTTGCATTTAGGATGCATTTTACACTTAATCTCTTCATTCTAGGTGAAATTAGGGTTAGGATCTTGAGGATTCTCCTTAATTTCCATCTTCCATGGCTCTATTTTCTAGGTAGGACTTAGAAATAGGTCCTCCTGGCCTTCATCACAATCATCATAGGATTTTATGCCACTCCTTGACATTTTGTCCCATTCTAGCATCATTTCTAGGTCTCCAAGCATCCCCGGGACCTCTTGTCCTGATTCTGGCTAGATCTGGGCCCACTGGGTCAAAGTTGAGGTCAACCCTGACCTAGGTCAGAGATGAGGTCATCTTTGACTTCCTCTGGAATCTATGCCTCTATTTCAAATTTGGCCCCAATGGGCCTCAAAATCAATGTCGGGCCCTTGGATCTGAGTGCAAAAAGGTTTTAATTCAAAATTCATTTAATTGTTTTCCCTTAGTTGGTTATTGTGATTGGACCTTAATTCAAGGTGAAATTTGAATTATGGGTCCTCACATTGCTCTAGGAGCCTCACCTTGAAACCTCTATATAAAGACTCTCATTTGCATTCATTTTCACCAAGCAATTTCATGATCAAGTGCTCTCAAGGAGACAAATTCATGAACAAGAAGATTCAAGCAAGCAAGGAATGGTGAAGATGCAAGATTGCAAGAGGATGATATAGAAGATCAAGCCATTGTTGACATCAAGCATCTTTGTGAACTCATACTTGGAGCAAGAGAGATCCTTTCTTCCTTGATCCACCATTATCAACTTTCAAGCATTCAAAGATACAATCATGGGGTAACAATTATGAATTATGAGTTTGGTAGAAGTACTTTAGCCTTGGGGGCTTCGTATGCTTTTCTATCTCATTCAAATCTATGCATTTTTGTCTCATACATATTCATGCTAGGGTTTTGATCTAGAGGATTAGATCTTGGCATTACACTTTCAATACATACACACATTCTATTTCAATCAGCTATTCATGGAGGTGGAGATCACCAAAACGGGGGTTTGACTAAGGAAAAACCCTATATAGCCACCCCCAAAAACTCCCTTTTTGAGATATCTACAGTCGCTGTTTCAGGAATTAGAGGACAGATTTGAGTACCATTTTCGCCAAACTTTTGAGATTTGCGAACAAAGTCAGAATCGACCTTCAGAATAAAAATGTAGCCTTTGACCTTTTATAAGGGTCAAAGACTACCTGCTACCGGAAAGACAAATTTTTTTTTGGTTTTCTCCATCTCGACTTCCTTATCCCAAATTTGGCTATAGAATCTTCTGAAACTCCACACAGGCTTCAGAAAATAGGCATTTCTAAATCAATTTCATGATGAGGTATATATCTTGACTTAATTAATTTTCAAGTATTTCCAGATTTACTTATGCTATTCCAAAAAAAAACATATTACAAATGAATAGTGTTGAATGTTAGGTGCATTGTTAAGGCTCCAAATTTTTCCCTATTCAAATACTTACAGAAAATGTTTCTTCCTCCTGGAATGGATGACAATAAAAAGAGGACTGTCAAATTGCATGCTTTAAGGCATGTAATTCTCAAAGGTGAATTATGGTGGAGGAGCAATGAAGGTGTTTTGCTCAAATGTGTTGATCATAAAGAGGCTGAACACTTGTTACAATAAATGCATGAAGGTTTGTGTGGTGGCCATTATATGGCTAAGAAAACCACACATAAGATATTAAGGTCTAGTTTCTAGTGGTCTACAATTTTCAAAGATGCATATTTTCTTGTCAAGAAGTGTGATGCCTACTAGAGGTTCATAGGAAAATTAAAATTCAATGGTAATTTGCCTTTAAACCATGTTGCAGTGATGGTCCCTTTCCAAAAGTGGGGTATGGGCTTTATTGGGGAAATCCCAAACAAATCAAGTGGGGGTCATTTATACATTCTGGTGGCCATAGATTATTTCACTAAGTGGGTGGAAGCAATTCCCACTAGATGGGCTACTAGTAAGGTGGTGATTGACTTTATGATGCAGAACATCTTGACCAGGTTTGGATGTCCTGAAACAATAGTAGTTTATAATGCAATGTGTTTCAGGCCTTAAGAGTTTGGTGATTTCTATCAACAATATGGGATTTAGGTCTCATATTCATCCCCTTATCACCCCCAGGGTAATGGTCTGGCAGAATCAAGTAATAAGAGCTTGATAAATTTTTTGAAAAGATTTCTTGATATAAACAAGAAATCATGGGATTCCAAGTTGCAGCTGCCTCTATGGGCTGATAGAGTGACAGTAAAAAAAGGCAATTGGTTGTGCTCCTTTTGATATAGAATATGAAATTCATGAAAGGTTACCACAAAATAATCTTCTGCAGATGTAAAAGTTCATCCAAATATATGATGATGATTTAAATAATGAGATGAGGATCAGATTAGAGGATCTGATATAGTTAGATGAATCAAGAAGAGAGGCTCATGACAAGAATATTAACTTGTAGTTGCAGTATAAGAGCTTGTATGACAAAAAGACCACTGTTAGAATTTTTTTCATTAATGATTTGGTTCTAATGTGGAATGCCAGATTGAAGACAGGGGTAAGCATAGTAAATTTGACCCAATATGGTTGGGGCCCTATCTCATTGATGCTAAATGGGGATCTGATTCTTATATCTTGAAGGATTTGCTTGGAAATGCTTTGGAATTTCTAGTTCATGGATAATTTCTAAAATTGTACTTTTCATAAGGTACTCTCTCTATCCATGAACAATAGGCTAGTTTTCCCTTTCAGTTGTGTGGTTCTTTCCTCCTTTCCTATTTTAGTTCTGCTTGTTTTCTAAAGAGATTCCCTGCAAGTTTTGTCTAGTTGGTGGTCTGCTCTCCCAATGATTCTAAGTTCTTTCTATGCCTGCAAGAGGCATACATCCCTAGTCAGAGCCACTATTAGCCCATTTTCCTGAAAAATGCAAAATCCAAAGGAAATAGCCTTTTCCTATGCAAACCCTAAAATCTTGTCATGTCCTGTTGCAACTTGTTTCACTCAGCGAAGAATTTTTTTGATTTTTCATGGTTTAAACCCTTAACTAGGGGTTATTCATGGTGTTGTTGAGCTCCACTCAAGATTTCATGGTCTAAAATGCAAAAACCACATAGAAAATACAGTTTCAAGTTGATAAGAAACTAGGGTTTTTCCATGCAAAGGGTTTAAATTTTTTTTTAAATCTACAAAACCCTACCCGGTTCTATTTGGTCATTACCTTTTTGGAATCACTTAAGTCCTAAATAAAGCATGTGCTTTATTAAATCATCAGGCATAACCTTTTTCCTAATTCTTATTTACCTAAGCTAGTGCCCCTTTTAATTTTTCCTAAGTCTAAGCCCCGATGTTTTAATTTTATTTCCCCAAGTCCTAGTGATACATTTCACTAAAGTTTTCAGTGTAGATTAAAGGCTTAATCACCTTTTAATCTAACGGTTGTCACATGTTCCCAAAGCTTAATCTTATTCTTTGCGATGTTGCGACAACCTTAGATCTTATTTACCATTCAAATCTTCTATCAAGTGGGTCCACTGTCAGGTGTGCACATGTGTTCGATTTTGATTAATTATAGTAAATGGTGATGTGGATCCTATTAGGTGGGGCCTTTTCTTCCACTTTTATTCTCTATCATTGATCAGATTTTGATCCTGTAGTTATCACTTCTTTGCAAAGCCTTCATGATATCAGCTTCTTTCCTTTGCGATCTTGCGACTGACTACCACCTAGTCGATGGGCCTAATTAATAATAAGGACCGACATATGCAGAAGATCAACAATTGTCATATGTTTGAAAATGAAGGCTTTTCCCTTTGTGATCTTGTGATAGCCATCTGATTGAAGGATGGGCCAAAGGTAGTGCTAGTGGGGTCGATCTTTACCTTTTAACCTGGGCCACATGATGAACTTGAATCTACGGTTGTCGCTTCACATCAGCCTAACCTTTCTGACAAATTTTTATCTGTGGGGATGTGAGGTTGTGACATGTGTCCAAAGTGATGTCATGACTATGGGGTCACATTTTATAAAGAAAAGTAAAGTTTGATCAGATCTGATAGTTGTCGTGTTTCCGCAAAGGGAAGATGCAGGATAGATGTTCATCATGGTTTTGTGATAGCCATCTGATGCAAAGATCGATAAAGTCATGGGTCCAATTGCCAGGTCATGCCAACGTACTCATTTTTTATTGGCTAAGGAAAAGGATGATGTGGCTAGACTTTTCAAAGGCTCAGTTGACTGTTATAAAGATTCATGAGGATTGTCTGATGTGCCGGGAAATGATGAAGATCGACGGTCATGTTTTAAACTTATTGTATTATCCATTGTTGGTCAATTTTTGAATTTGAATTTTGGGGTTTGCAGAAAATGAAAGCGATGGTGGGCCAGAACATAATGCAATCTGATTTCTTTATTCATGAGCCATAAATGATAATTTTGGAGTTGAGAATCGATTGAGTTCTTTGGTGGTTGAGGCCAAATATGATCAGATCTTATTTTCCACCATGAGCTTGATATTTTTTAGGCAGTTGCTTCTAGATGCAACAATTATGATTTGGACCAAGTTGTCAAAGAATTCATCTCTTGGTATGTAAAGGTAGCTGAGATATTTGTAGTAATTTTACTTGTCATAGGGATAATGAGATCATGCCCTAATTTTCAGTTTGACTACTAGGGTTTCTAGAATGTAAAGGATATCAGATTTGTCTATGATATTTCTTGATAAAAATTAGGATTACTTCCTTATCACTTCTACAATAAATGGTTCCCTGATTTCATGCTGCAGTGGTTGGCAATGTTGCCCTAATTGTGCCCTAAATGACCCTAAGCTTGTTGCAATCCTTGTTCTTATAAAAGGATTCCCAAGGTTATTTGTGAGGGGTTCTAAATTCTGTGTAAATTTCTTCAGAGTTGGACCCAAGAGTTCTTTTTGGGGTTGAGAAGAAGAATAATTTGTAAGAGACCAAAGATAGACTCAGTTCTATAGGCTTGCATCCAAGGATTGGTAGAAGAGCTCTGTAACCTCTCTATTTTACAAATATCCTAATGAATCTATATTGTTCTTATTCATTTGTGGAGTATTCTATGTTTAGTAACTCACTCCTGTATCAGTTTGATAACTAATATTAGGATTTCCATAATAGCTCAGAATCTTGTCTCCTCTGATGGTTTTTTATTTCCTATTATCTCATGAGTTGATAACTTCAAGATCAATAGATGTAGACTTAAGTGTTGTATGTTTGATATGTCTTGCTGTTAACTTGAAAAGTTAAGTAAATGCTTGATATAACCTAACAAAATTGCGAAGTATAAAGGAGGATATAGGTAAGTAGTGAGATTCTCATTTGATTTTCATTTGCAAGGTGAATGGTAAGAATGAACAATACAATGATGAATTATTTCTAAATATGCCCAATGGATAAGGATTGATCATAGACATTTTGTCAAATAGATGTTCTTTCTTGTCTATCAGTTCTACCCCTAAAACAAATCAAATTCTAAATCTTTAAGTCAGTAATTGTGGAGTTAATAACAACAACCCCTGATTTATTTGTGAGTAACTTGATAGTGTGCTTAGCTTGACATCCTATCCCTTTATGTCACAGGAAACAAGAAGTATTATTGGCACATATCCTCTTTGTGAGGATTAGTAAAAAGGTGAAATTAAGTGATCCTAATCCTAGGTGCACCTGCCTAAATTCTGTAGAGTTCAAAGTGTAGAAAGCCTTAGTGCTTTGTTCATTGGTCCTTGTTCTTGTATGAATGTAATGATTGTGGGAAGGAAGATACTGCATAGGTACATCTCTGCATTAATAAAGGTAGTTAAAATCTTGCTAAACCAAGAGCCAACATACTAGAAAGTTATGCCTTCTCCAAGTGGACCTAATTTTTATATATAGTTTTTTTGATAATTTTTGATAGTTCAAATAGTTTATTTGTAATATATATTATGATGGCTCTTCATTTAATTTCCAAGGGATTTTGATGACCCTTGGGATCCATCAGATTTTTATAAACTCCAATATTTGAATAGAATGGATCAATTTTTGGTTTGCAATCTTGTTGTTAACTTTCTCAATTTTCGTGTTGAATTCTACAATACTGTAGGTATCACACTAGGTATTGTAATTTGGTTTCATAAATTAGATTAGTGTTATCAGAGTGGGAATTATCCTTTATGCCAATTTACACAAGGTCTTCCTACCAAAGATTAGGATTGGACACACAAGATTTGTCAAAATATCCACCTTTGAGACGCACACGATCGAAGGTGTCAGACGATGCTATTAAGAAGTTGGTGGAGGAAGATTTAAATAAGAAATGAGAGGAGATGATGAGTCAATTTTCACATCTCCTATAGAATCAAAAACCATCTGAATCAGGAACATCATTTCGTGGAAATACCCCTTTCAAAGCGCAGGTCAATTTCGACATCCCTAATTTTGAAGGACAATTCGATTCTGAAGCTGTTGATAACTAGTTATCAAAGTTGGATAGATACTTTTCTGTAAATAATTTCTCAGATGCAGAAAAAATAACATTTTCTCTCCTCAAAGTTGAAACCCATGTGAAATTAGCATGGGAAACCATATTAGCAAATAAAGAATGAGAATCACTTGTTGAAGATGGTTTTGAAATATCTTTTGATAAGAAGCCCACGTGGGGAGAATTTATGGAATACATAAAAGAAGCTTAATTTTCAGAGGATGTATATGAACAAAAATACATAGAATGGCAGCTTCTTTGACAAAAGAGGGATTAGTTTGTGCAAGATTACACCAATACATTCCATTCACTTTCAGCAAAACTCGGTATTGAGGATTCAGAGAAGCATCAAATTTTTAAATATTGGAGTGGACTTCACAGGTATATTCAAATAGAGATGGAATTTTTTAATATTGAGACATTAAAATTTGCCTATAAATATGCTACAAAAATTGAAGAGAAATTCAAGCAGAAAGGGAAGAGGGACTACTTTGCAAACAACAAGCCAATGGTTTAAGGTGGCAATAAATTTGTAGGAAAATAGGTGACCAAGGAACCTTAGTCAAATTCACCCAAGAACACATGGTGGTCTACTAAAAAGACACAAACAAACACATGTATGTGGTGTGAGATGCATAAGTCCCCAACCCATAATACAAAGGATTGTCGAAATATCAAAAATTTGATGACAAAAATATGAGGAGAGGAAGTTGAACCTAAATCATCACCAATAGATAATTCTGAGAAAGAGGAGAATGATTCCATCATAGAAGAAAACCCATATGCCATAGTTGGAATTGCTAAAGTATTGCCCCATGAAGATGAAGAGAGACTTTTTCATTCACGGATGTGGATTGATGGAAAGCCTCTGCATTTTATTGTTGATAGTAGGAGTCAAAAGAATTTGATCTCTAGGGACATAGTCAAAAGATTAAATCTGAAAGTGACAAGACACCCACAACCATACTCTATGGGATGGATAAATGAGGGACAAGATATTCAAATAAATCAATAGTGTTGTCTGCCATATTCAATCAAGCCTTTCAAGGATGAAGTGATATGTGATGTAGCACTGTTGGATGTATGCGATGTCTTTCTAGGGCAGCCATACATGTATCAGAGCTATGGGGTGTATGAGTCCAGGCCATATAGTGTTACAATCAAGCTTGGTGGGAAGAGGTATCGAATACTAGAGGTATGTCCAACACAAACTGCTTCTTTAATTAGCACTAAAAAATATAAATGCTTGATTGCTCAAACTGGAGCTTTTGTTCTACTCATGATTCGCCCTGAACAAACAAATTCAGTTGTTCTTAATACACATGCTAAGGTAACCATAACAGAAAATCAACAAAATCAGATGGATAAAATTTTGAAAGAATATCATAGTGTGTTTAAACCACTAGTAGGAGTACCAACACATTGTCAAGTCAAGCACTCTATTGATTTAATCCTAGGCACACCACTACCACATGAGCCAATATATAGGAGGTTAGTTTTGGAAAATGATG